>JBCNJP010000012.1:22650852-22794474 GCA_039602395.1 Deinandra increscens subsp. villosa | reverse complement strand
GTTTGCCCATTTTGTTGAAATTGGGATGGGGGAAATTTTTGATAATTTAATATGGTTTAGAATAATATTATTAATTTATTTTAATTGAATCCACATCAATTAGGGTCGATTAGGACCGATGAGGACAAATGAAGATAAAGTTGGACCAATTAGGACCAACGAAGCCACGAGGCCCAATTAAGGTAAATTGGGGTCAATTTAGGTCAATGAGGATCAATTAGGGTCAATGATGAAGACCAGTTATAACTAACGAGGGTCGATTTTGCTCAATGACGCCTTATGAGGACCAAATATGACCAATTAGGGTCTATTAGGCCGATTGAGGGCCAATTACGCTCAATGAGGACCATCAGACTGAATTAAGGTCAATCATGGTCATTTATGACAAATGAGTACCAATGAGGGCCAGTGAACACTCATTTAGGATGAATTAGGGCCAATGAAGGTCAATTATAGTCTATTAGGCTCGGTTAGGTTCAATGAAGATCACTTACGGTCAATTACGACCAATTAGGCTCATCTAGGACCAATTATAATCAATTAGGGTCAATTAGGCCTAATTGACTCAAATTTTTTGTACTTCAAAGTAAATGGTCCTCGATGAGTCTAGTTGGTCCCTATTGAGGCTAACTGACACTAATTGGTCCTTATTGGTCCAAACTGTGGAAATTGCTCCTCATTAACCCGGATTGAGCCATATTGGTACTTATTCTGTCTAATTTGCCCTCATCGGTCCTAACCGGCCCTAATAAGTCATAATTCATCCTTATTGGTCCTAATCGAGCATATTCGACCATCATTGGTCCTAATGGGTCCTCATTGACCCTAATTGAACCTAATTGATCTTAATCGACCATCACTAACCCTGATTTACCCTTATTGGTATCATTGGTCCTCATTCAAACTAATTGGCCCCTATTAGTCCTAATTGGTCACACTTGATCATTGATCCTCATTAATCGAGCATATTTGACCATCATTGGTCCTAATGGGTCCTCATTGACCCTAATTGAACCTAATTGGTCTTAATCGACCATCACTAACCCTGATTTACCCTTATTGGTATCATTGGTCCTCATTTAAACTAATTGGCCCAATTAGTCCTAATTGGTCATACTTGATCATCGATCCTCATTAGTCACTTCCTTCATGCTCCGTCCTTATCGGTCCTATGAGCATAATCGGCCTTCTCATTGAATTGGTCCTAATTCGTATTCATTGACCATAACTGGTCTTCACTAAAGGATCCTAAATGACGCTAATTGTCAGTATTTAGTCCTCATTAGTCTGGTTGGTCCTAATTGCTCCTCACCATCCTAATTGGATGTCGTTTATTTTTTTTGGAAACAAAAATTATTATACATGAGAAATTTGCAACATGGCGGTATTTTCGTATTTTTTTCTGAATTGTATAGTAATTAATCATTTTCATTTTCATTTTAATTTTCATTTATCATTTTCATTTTTGTAGTTACGTTAAAACATAATTTTGTTAGGGCTTTTAACTCCGATCGTCGTCCAGATCTGCTTAAACAATCACAGTTATGTCAACCGTAATTGATGTACTCGTACAATTTCACAATCTCGTTATTTCAACACCTCAAGAGGATGAAGCCCATCTTGAAGAAGAACCTGAAAACCCACAAGAAGAGTGACTTGAAGACTTTTACGAACTAGATGATGAAGTTCATCTTGAAGAAGAACCCGCCGGAAGAGCCACGTGGAGACATTTAATTAATTAATTATTATTTTTATGTTTAATTTTAGGTTTAATTATGTTTAATATACATATTGTTTATATTAATTTTGGGTTTTATTATCAGTTTGAACAATCCCCCGCTCCCTTTTTAATTAAAAATTTTCACCAAAAAATTTGAATTTCCCACCATTAGTTCAAATTACACCCAAAATTTCGAACTAAATTTACTTATTATCGATTCATCATATACTTTTCCCTCTCACTCTATCGGAAAATTTCCAGTTAAACGCCTCCAGCGAATAACCAGGTCTTCTTTCTCATCCATATCATTCACATCTTCCATGGAGTTTCAACAACGAATAGCTTCAACAGACAGCGCTAGCGATTCTTCAAAAGTTCCACGTGATTTGGGAGACCAATCAGTTTAGAAAACGGTAGTTGTCAAGTTATTCGGTTTCATTAATTACAATATGTTTTTATAAAATTATTTGTTTTGTTTAATATTGATACACGTTTAACTTGGGATCCCTGTATTTGTGTACAGTTACAGTTACAGATCGATAAAATTTCATTTCATACAAAATTGATTAGGAAGGGGTATATATTGCAGAAATCCTCTCCATTCATTTCAACCCATTCATTTTATGCTAAATTAGTTATCTATCTTCTTATATCACTGGGGGAGCATGCTAAATTAGTTATATTTATGCTAGGAATGTTGAGGTCAAGCATATGCACATGTTTGTAGATTCATGTTACTGGTGAACCTCCTTTCTTCTTTATGTACACTGCTAGAAATGGTGAACTGTTTGTTTATATCCACTAAAGACATGATGTGTTCCGCTCTTCCCTTTAGATGTATTTAATTTGTGTATAACATATCAAAAAATTAGTCAATAGGGTCTTTATGTGATATATTAATAACAACTAAGAACTAATTTACATTATTCTGGTCATTACTAGCTAGGAAATGATCCTAGAGGACATATATAGGAATGTTTTCAACATTTTTTGTAGGTTTATGTTAGAGGGGTACAAAAAAAGAAATTGTAGTTTAAATCCCCTGTAGAAGAATAGAAGAATGTTGATGTCATGCATTTGCTACTTTGCTAGAAATGGTGAACTGTTTGTTTATATCCACTGAATACATGATGTGTTCCGCTCTTCCCTTTAGATGTCTTTAATTTGTGTATTATATATCAAATAATTAATCAATAGGGTCTTTATGTGATATATTAATAATTAAGAACTAATTAAGAGATAATGAATCAATAGGGTCTGCATGCTTTCCTATTTATGTACTTTGTTAAAAAGCATCTAACTACATTCTGTTAATTGTACAAAATTCAAGGATCGATCCAACAACACTGATGGTCAATTGGAAAAACTTGAGTTCGAACTTAAAGAGGAGAGACTTCTTAGGGATGAAAAAAATGAACAAGTTAAGGCCCTCTTCTTGAAGATTCAAGAATCGGAGAAAAAACTTGATCTACTTATAGCTCATCTATCTGCACTTGGAACACCGTTACCACACAAACTTAATGCTCCGGCATCTACAGAGGTAAATTCTTTACATCACAACTTAGTCATACTATTCTCAAGTACCTTATAATAACATACACTCTTGTTCCTGAAGAACACAATCCGGATGAACTCTTGTTCCTGAAGAACACAAATAGATACAAGTTCCTGGTACAGTGGTACATAAGAATATATACTTCATGTAAGAACAAAGTTATGAGTTAAATGGAGCTCTGCTATGATTCATTGAAAATGTATGTTAATATGAAAAAAATAGAGTATATACATTATCTGTATGAATAAAACTGGAACAACTTATGTTAGATTAAAAAAACAGAATAAATACTTTCATGATAGGTCCGCGTCATTATTCTGCTCTAACTTTTTACCAATTCAAAAACATTGTTCTAGGTAAATTCTAAGGAGATTTTTGTTGGATCTAGCCACAACACTAATCATGCTGACATACACACAACGGTTAGTATTTGTCAAACTCATTATCAGTTTGATTGCTCATTTACATAAAGTAATTAATTGAACTGTAGGGCGTGAAATCGGTGGTCGATCAACCTCGTCTGAAGCGGTTGAAAAGAAAAAGGTAAATATTTGTCAGTCAAGTTTCATTCCATTTTTCACAGTAATCTGTTTGGTAATGTCATGTAGTCTCATTTTAAATGTTATTTGGTACCTCAAACACTTGGGCTAGCTAGGGATTGTTGGAACAAATGGTGAGATGTGTACCAAACAAAGTTCAACTGACTTTTAAGTTGATCCGGAACTTAATGTGATGTTCATCCGGATGTTTTAAGTTCATCTGGATATCTAATGTTCATCTGGAAATCAATTGAATTGTAGGACCTGATGACCCATACTACTTGTAATAAAATAGCACTACTCAGTCCATATCTATCATGGTGGTAAGTATTTCAAAATTGTTATATATATTATGATCAATTTTCATAACCTAATTATCAATTATATATATATATATGTTTTGGTATAGGAAGGAATACAAGAAAAAATAGTCCTAATTAAACTTAAATCTGGACAGTTGAAGATGAAGATCACGTGGTAGTGTTGTTGGCTCCCGGATTGAAATTTAAATTGAGAATAATGCTTGTATGTAGTGTAATTTTCTTTAAATTTTTATTTGTATTTCATTTGTATTTGATTTGCAATTGAGTTTTATTTGATTTGTAATTAATAATTTGTAATAGCTTTTTAATTTTCACGCGTATAGCAAGGATCCATCTGATTTCAACAATCTTTTGGTCACTTTTTCTTCTTCCCAAATATATGTGGCTAAAACACAAATATACGTGACCATATAATACCAAAGGCCACACTTTTTATATTTTATCATGGCCATTTCCACCCTTTGGCCACGCGTATTGGGACAAAATATCTGATTTCAACTACCCTTTGGCCACTTTTTTTTCCAAATATATGTGGCTAAAACACAAATATACGTGACCATATAATACTAAAGGCCACACTTTTTATATTTTAACTTGGTCGTTGCCACCCTTTGGCCACGGATATTAGGACAAAATATCTGATTTCAACTACCCTTTGGCCACTTTTTTTTTCAAATATATGTGGCTAAAACACAAATATACGTGACCATATAATACCAAAGGCCACACGTTTTATATTTTAACGTGGCCGTTGCCACCCTTTAGCCACGCGTATTGGAACAAAATGTATGATTTCAACTACCCTTTGACCACTTTTTTTCCAAATATATGTGGCTAAAACACAAATATACGTGACCATATAATACCAAAGGCCACACTTTTTATATTTTAACGTGGTCGTTGCCACCATTTGGCCACGCGTATTGAGACAAAATATCTGATTTCAACTACTCTTTGGCCACTTTGTTATACCACAATTATCAAATAGGCATTATATTTATATCATACCTACACATATCATATTTGTCAAGCACATCTAACAGATCAAGCATGAACCTACAGCCTTTAGCCTTTAGATCTAATCTATCCATGACAGATAACATACGCTGATATTTCTCAAGGATCATATCAATTTTTTCTTTTAGATTTTTCCATTTTTTAAAAAAAAAAATATTTTGTTTTATTTTTCTATTTTTTTTAAAATTCTCCCCCTAAAATGAAAATCACTCTATTTTTTTATTTTTCAAAATTAAAAGAAAAAAAGAAAATGAAAGCAAAGTGATGTTAATGATGAAGCTGACCCCGTTGTAGCTGAAGAGCGTGAACACTTGCATCGGAAAAACTTTAGTGAATTTATAAAGAATTTCCATGTGAATTACGTTCCACCACAAAAGCCGCTCAAACAACAAAAGCACGTCAATTATAAGGGTCAAGTTATTGGAAACATTAGAAGCTGGATGTATGACTCGCAACTAAACTGTTATGCAATTAAAAGGCTGCTTTGATACCAATTGTAATTACGATTTACCCCGGTCTAATGATTTGTACACCGAAATTGGAGCGAAACTTAGACTGAAACGAAAAACACAGTGTATATAATACTCAGTTTATAGCTCAAATTCAAATCATAGATTACAACAAATTGACTTGATGAAAGCACCTAATCAATCTATGATCATCACACAACAAGTTCTCTAAAAAAACAAGATAAACAACTCCCTATAAATTAAATTTTCAGATAAATGACCGAATAAAGCTTCTGTTAATGTGTTCTTAGTTTTCTTCCACGTAATGAATCCCACATATATATAGACAATTTCATTCACAATTTCATTCGGTGATCTTCATTCTCCAGGTTCTTTAATTCATTCACTGGCTTTCTTCTTTCATTCGATGGAGAATTCAAGTTCATTCGGTGGCCATCAACAACTCATTCAGCTGTTGTAGTATTCTCATTCATTGGTTACGCACACCACCCACAACTATCACACATAAACATATTCTTCCTTCTAACTTGTAACTAACTATTCTAACCAACACAACTAACGGTTTTAACCTAATACATTGTTAGGATCAAGTGGCGCAACGGAATCAACAACACACGTTACACACACGAATATCACGCGGTAACGAGAAAATAACACGAACGACACAAGAATTTTAACGTGGTTCGGTCAGTGTAACCTACATCCACGGGCTACAACTTAGGTTATTTCATTAGGCAAAACCGCAAAGATTACAATTACAAGATTGGATATAAATATTAGAGAGATTAGGGTTAACCAACTAAAGGGCCAAAACGGACCCACTAATAATGAACTGGCCCAAAAGGCCTTCACACCCAACATACATCACACGACACACTAAGAATGCACTAACAAAACCCAGATTTTGCCAATGCAGATCTGGGCTACATATCTTGACATAGAAATACTAGATTCACTTGAATAGAGAACTTAAAGTTATTCTAAGATGACGTGATTGAATAGCTACTAGATTTTAACCATCCGCGCGTTGCGCGGAGGTGTTCAAGAATGACGTCATGATGTTATCAAAATTGCAACGTTGTTGCGTTAGTTCTATTAGCATAGCTTGTTGTTTGTTTTACAAATAGTGAGCTTCACAAAAGATCATGGCTTCGTTCATCACAACACGATCTCGTTTGGTTGTATTCTTGTTGTTTCAATCGTTCGGATAACACGGGTAGATAAAACAGTTGAACTGCTACACCACCAACAACATAAATTATTGGTGATCAATGGAGGTTAACATGGAGATAACGCAAACACACAAAACCATTGCATTGCTTTAAGGATACGTGGAGGAAAAAAAACATTGAACAACCAAAATCACTTATAAAATTATGAACAAATCATATTTACCATTTAAAAGTTTATGTATTACACAACAAAACAAAAATATAAAAGGTATAAATTTAAATAATCTAAATGGAGGTTACCGCTGGAATAACACGAACACACAAAACCATTGCAATGGAGGTTACCGCTATGATAAAGCGAATGTTGCATTTGTAATATGCAAACATAATATAAATTGCTGGTGGTCAATGGAGGTTACCGCTGGATAACGCGAACACACAAAACCATTACACTACTTTAACGCTCTAAAATATTATTATATTAATAAACTTTAAAAAAAATCACAATATCATTTAATAAAAAACATTAAAATAGTTTAATTATTATAATAATTTAAAACCATTAAAATATTAAACTTGGTGATTATTTTAATATTATATATATTATTAAAATAATGTTTCTTAGTGATGAAGCTTTGTTGTCAATTGTAATATAACTAGAGATCAACCGCGCGTTGCTGCGGTTTTTCGAAAAAATACAGAAAAATAGCTAGAGTTGTTCGATTTGGAGGCTTTGATTCAATGTGATGTGTTATAGCAGCATCTATTGAAAGCAAATAATAAGTTAAATTTGTTAAAAATTTATAGTAAACAGGGGATAAAATTATTAGGCAAAGGCAAGTGTATATCTAGTAAAGAGCGTTAATTTATTTTATAATGAAAACTGGGTTGGGTCCTGTTATAATATAAGATTTTTTTTTAAAGTTTTATAGAATAAAACATGGTAATCGGAGAACAACAAAATGACATTGACGACACAGTCAAAACTAATCAACAATCAATCCGTGTACAAACCATCAGAAATAAACTTTATTTGGAAATAAAGTTTAATCGATTCCAAATAAAATATCCGAACCAAACTTTGGTCTACCTGCTCATCCTTCTTGACATGTTCAAAATCTTTTTACTCTTGCCTATGTTGTCATCCACTCCATGAAGCTGAGATCCAGAAAGGCAAAACCATAAGTTCCAGTTCAGTCATTTTAAACAGATTGACATGTAAACACTGAACACGTTGCTTTGGGTTATGGTTTATCCCGAGATGGTTCAGCTAAAAAGAAAATGGGTCAAAGAGCTTAAAAGTCCACTATTTCTCAAAATTAGATTACTATAAAAAATCATAGCACTTTTGTAAAGCCAATTTAATAAAAGAATGTAACTTCTCGTGTATAACTGATATGTTTTAGAACCTACACATTTATATTAAAAATCATATCGCACCAACATGATAACCATCTATGAATGAGTAATATCTACAGCCAAAGTAACAAAATTGTAACTGATCTTCATACTCGGTCTTTATAAATTTTTTAAAGTTATAAAAGACAGTGCTATGACCTGATCAACCACCTGGGAGTAAGCTTTTTTCATCCATTTTAGGAGTAATCCTCCATACCGTTCAAGCAATTCTGCATTAATGAACATACATTAGAATATTATAATTTGATTACACATATGGTCGTCCAATTTTCTTCCTTTCAGAGTGCTAGTGGGGTAGGGGAGCATTGGTGAGAAAGAGCCAAATAGGTTTTAAGATTTCACCTCATAGCAACAGCTTCCTGCAGATGAAGCCATCGAAGTAACATAATCCCAAATAAATAGACAAACAAAATCAATACAAAACTAACAGAAGATTCAATATATACTACTGAGCTCTCACAATGTGAGGAACAAAAATCTAGAACAAAAATCTAGAATAGAAATCAAGCTTTAAATATAATGAATAAAATTATGAATCCTAAACCCTAAACCCTTCATCATAAATTTGTCCATCTTGAAGTTAAATATGTTTAATCTTGTCAAGTCTTCATTTTGATATTCCGACTGTGTGTTCAGGTTTTAATGTCATATTTTAATGTGAACAAAATGCTAGTTCCAGTTGATATGTGCTAGACAGGGTATGGTAGTGTTTTGGTAAAAACTTGAAAGTTATTTGGAAATTATGAACATTATTTCTTATTGTTTAACTTTCATAAAAATAAATATTTACTTAAATTAAAATTTTTGTCACATGAACTTTACCCAGTTTCTTGTTATAACAAAATTCATAAGACCACCAGCCCTCTTGCTAGGGGTGTTCACGGTCCTGTTTATACGGTTTTTGGGTCAACCCGTAAACCAAACCATCAGTTACGGTTTTTAATAATAAAAAACCTGAACCGAACCGCTAAAAATTAAAACCGAACCAAACCGAACCACTACTTCCGGTTTGGTTTCGGTTTGGTTTCACGGTTTGTACTATTTAGGCTTTCCATACAAGTTTAGAATAATAACAATTAAAAAAAGTCGATGCAACCTTATCGTACGAGGTGTTGTTGTATACTTACTAGTTACCACCTCTAAAATAAAACATGCTATTAATTGTTAATACTAATTGGAACTTCAAACGAAAATACTACATGTAACCTCTAAGATAAAACATTCTGTAACTTCTAAAGTTATACACTGTAATATAGTAAAGTTCAAATATTTTAAAATAAGAGACTAGATATGTTATCTAAATCTATTATTTCTACTTTTAAATTTTAACCACTTAAAACAAAGATCACTTCTTGAACGGCGCTAAAACACAGAAGTCCAATAAAACAAAATAAATGAACATAATTTATCTATCTATATATATATACATATATATACTATATGTATACGGTCCGGTCCGGTTTTTTACGACCGGTTTTTTGTATAAACCGTAAACCAAACCGTTCATTACGGTTTGAAACTTTTGAAACCCACCGACCGTTAGGTTAGATAAAAAACCGACCGCGAAACCAAACCGATGACCGGTTTGGACGGTTTCACGGTTTGAATCCGAACCATGAACACCCCTACCTCTTGCTACAAGAAAACAACTAAAAAAATTAAGTGTGCGTTCATTTTTTTCTCCTTTCATCATATAAATGGGATCTGCAATTAATTTCATGATTTCTATTAGCTTTTGGTGAAAGACCTAACCCTGATTAAGCATCGGTCTTTTAGTGCTTCAAGCAGTTCATTTGGTGTCTTTAACTTACATCGTTTTTCAGTTTCCAAAATTAAGCCTGTTGTGTTTTCATGTATGACTGGTTCCTCACTCTTGAATTTCTCCACTTTAGGCAAGAAACATAGAAATTTATCGTCATTTTTCTTTGACATTACCACTGATTCTTGATAAACATCCTATAAAACAAAATATTCACTCATATATTATGCACTGATGTCAGAATGGGGCGCTCAAATGGTCAAAAAACTATATTGCCAAAATACTAATAAAACTTTATTAAGTAAGAATTATAAAAAACTATATTGCCAAAATACTAATAAAAATTTGTAGTAAAGCAATTTAGAAGTTTTAAGCATTCACTAATTAACTTTGGACATCTTTCAAGTTGTTTACCCGATTCATCAATTTAACAAAAAGAAATTTCTTAATCAAATAAAAGGCAACACCTTGGCTGTTCAATATTTTTTATATTTTGTTAAAGTAAATGGTTGTATTATTATAAAGGCATCTTGTAGGTATTTAGTATTCTGCACATGAAATTATAGTTAACTTTAAAGAATTCAAAGAATTTATATATCAGTACGTATTATTAAAAATATACACACGAAATTATTAAACGAAGCTCGATACACAAAAATATGAACGACACCTTAAAGAACACTGTTCAGTAAATCACAATAAAGTGGATTTTTAGTCCTATGGCAAAGAAAGTGAACTTAGAGGCAATCATAAAGATATGGACCAAACTAAAGCTACAATTTAGGTATTTTAGAAGGTCTTATAAGCACATAACAGTACTTACCTTCAGAATATGATAGTGACCGGGAATGAACATGCACGAGATGAGAATCTGAGGTAGAAGTTGTAAAAATTTAAAAACAGATCATGAAACAATTAAGGACATATTTCTGTTTCTCAGAGAAAGCAGAAGATGGATGGCGGCCCTGCATACGATTAATCTCATTCAAAATGAATCATTGAATATCACTACACCTGAGTGATGTTATATAAAACCTGGTAAAGTACTTTATTTTTATAAAATCAGGGTGATCATTCATATTATAACTTGATATGTACACCATCTTGATAACATTAGTTTTAAACGCAATATGGCAGAATCAGTTAATCTCAATGTGATTGGCAAAAATAAATGAAATAGCATATTAACGATGAAGAACTAACCACATGGAAAATGTTTGTTTCTTCTCGACTGAATCTGAATGTGATCTCCTAGGTGTAGATCATTCTTACAGTGGGAAATATGCAGATCATAAAGTGACATGTCAATGGTGAACCCCTTATCCGACCTGAACTCACCCATCTCTCTATTATTGATGCCCGCCTGAGGCAGGAACCTGTGGCTGAAATCGAACCTAAAGATCACAAAAGAGTGTAGAGACCTAATAGACCATTTCCATTTAAACTGTGAATACTAAAACTCACTAATTTATCTTAATATTTATAGCCTGAATAAGTTGAATCCATATTAAACTGGAAGGAATCGGTGAAAGTGTCAAATCCCACAACGTATCATCCCCAATTCAATTAAGCAAGCAAAATCCTCAAACTAAAAATGAATTCTTTTTTCTTAATTCATTATCTATTTTTTATCTAAATAAGATTCTCTTCAGTTAACATCCGCAATATCAGATAATGTAGATCATAAAAGAAAAAATCTAAACCTAGATAACATATGAAGAAATTTTAATTGAAGCAGCAATTCTTATGCCTTAAGGTCGTGATTCAAGAAGATTTCGAATCATATCTAGGCTGAACCAGATTCAATAGAACGATAAGAAAAAGTTTAAAGAACATACCATATTGAAAGCTTCCTCTTAACGGCCTAATTAATCAGTTAGAAAACCTGCGTTTGAAGGAAGTTAGGATTACGAATTTTCCCTAAATTAATAAGAACCCTAATTAATACATATATCAAGAAACTGAGGTTGAACGAAATCAATAAATCGACTGCTTTACCTATGTTGAACCACTGTTGGAGTATCCCCTTTTTTGTTCTCTGGCACATGAGTCTCATCCGCAGCCTGATGCAACTCATTTTCCGCACCTATATTTAAGTCTTGAGCATCAACTATCTAACAAAATAACTTACAGACCTACACATTTAAATCCCATAATATGGTGAGGTTGTTGGAGCAGCACCTAATATCTGTAAACAAATCCTGAAAGTAATGAGATAAGAAATACAACCATATATTCTGAAACCAAACTTGAAAAAAAAAATAGGAACAATTAGTACAGCAATTTGAACATTATACAGGTTACTAACATACATATTGGTCCATAGTTGAAACCAAATTAAGGCTTTTGCATGTGCGATAGTGGAGACATGATAGATCTGGTAGACATAAACTTAAGTGATATGTTTGGTGCTGTCACTTTGATTAAGTAGAATTACAAAAGTTCTATATCTATTAATTTTCTGAGAAACCAAAATGTGTGCAAAATAATAAAAGCAAACTAACAAAAAAATATTACCTTAAACCACATAAACAATAAGCACACAGTGATTCAAACACCTGTAGGCCGAAAACGAAAAGGAATCAGTGTAAACCAAGTAATACGAATTCTAATTTTAGAAATATGTAATGTAATCTACGACTAAAAACCAAACAACCAAGGTATGTGAAGTATATATATTATGAACTAAACTGACTTAACTGTCATAGTGTGATTCCCATGTTTCAGCATAATAAACATATAAGATGAAATAGAAAGAAACTTACAACACAATGGAAGATTACCTCCAAGTTGTTGATTATTAACCTATAAAAGTTTGTAAACATCAACAAAATAACCCGACATAAAAAAACAGACCACTTGGGATGAAATAAAATTTGAAAGAAAGGCTTCTGTCTGTTGTTTGTTTATATAAGGCTCAGTTTATATGTCAATCATCATTGCGATAAACGCTCGGATCGTATACGGGACTCAAGTGGGGTAACGACAACAATCCGAAGATAGTGTCGTTGCCAAAACCACTTAGTCTAAAACCGTAAAGGGAAAACTCTTCATAGCCTTACTATGACATGTAAATGTAAAACCGTTTATGTTCCATTCAGTTGGACATATCGTAAATCAGTAAGGTACAGCCCACCATTTTCATCAAATAGGACTGAGGTCCGATTATTCATCTTTGCCCAAATTGGCAGATCTAAACCAGCTAAAGCCGAGATCGTCATCGCCTTCACGGCTCCGATCAGATGCTAGGCTCAGATCAATCAGAACTTTCATCATAGCCAACATAAATATCCAACCACATTCAAAACAGTTAACATCATAGCAACATGAGAAAACACCGGCATAAGCTCAGAGTCATCATAGCCATAATCAAAACATCAGAACATATCCGAAATGTGAATATGAACTGCAGAACAACAAACAACAGTTAGAAACGGTAACAATAAAACCTTCCACACCTTAGAAAATGGTACAGTAACCAGTTTCTAAGCAATCGGCCATCAAACACCACCAAACAAAGCAACAGTGAGTCAAATCGGAGACAAAGCAACACCAAATCAGCGGCTCCCGGAACATGCACCAACTTCTAAACCCTAGATGCGACACCGGCTCCACCAAGCCGCTGTTAACAACAGCGGCGGCGAAACAGACCTGCTAATCTATAAGAAACTCTAAAAGATTGAAACAGTAGCCAAAACCCCAAAAATCGCGTTCTAGATCTGAGATTACACAACGTTATTAGCGGAAGGGAAATACGTCATGGATGAAGAAGACTTACAGTGAGTAACCACCAACAAATTAGCACGCCGACCACCGTAAGAAAGACCGCCGGCGGCAACGGCAATCGTCATCGGAAGCGGCAGAGGCCCAATGATTTCGTCGCCAGATCACGGAAACAGCGGTGACATCCCCGATTATGTAACACAGAAGGCCGGCGCCGCCGCCGCCGCCTGAACTTCATAACCGAAGCACTGCTTACACATCGGCGGCACAAAAAAACCGGCCGCCACAGGCTAGCAGGGGCAATCTATATATGCGAGAGAAAAAGTGGGCAATTTGGACGGGTAAATCCGGAACCGGATCCGCATGGGTTTGGGCACGAATTCATAGGTTCAAGTTTCTAATTGTATATATATACAATATATATGAATTCTAATTCACTTGATTAGTTATCTGTTTTTCTTATTATCTTATTTATCAACCATCTCCCACGTCACCTCTGTATTATATCTATTTTGTTATAACCTCAAACTAATCAGGTATAAATGATGTTGATTTCATTTGTTATCTAGTAGTTATATCATGCCTTGTTTAATAAAACTATTGGGAATGATGCTCCTAGAACACACAAGCACAATAGCACATAAATAACAAATCATTGTTTATATTGTGTACATCTAATCCTATGCATACAATCAAACACGTTATTAACTTCCCTTACAAGACAAAACCAGCACGCATCAATTTAAGATAGTAATAACAATCAATCACCAAAATAGATCATTAAGAGATGCGAATCCAAATGACAAACTGAAGATTTCAAAAATAGCATTAGCAATCATAATACGGAAAAACGAATCTGAATCGATTCAAATGGTATAAGCATTAATACTTTGATGAAATAAAAAAGCAAGCATCATTACCTTGATGAAAAAAAAAGCAAGCATCATTACCGAGTCTCAAAACAATCAATCAAATAACGTTATAGATGATAAAGAGATATAATCATCCTAATAATCGATAAAATATTTCAAACCGTCATTAAAATTCATCAAAAATATGCATCAGGTTTTGAAGCATATATTGATCGAAATCTGAGAACAAAGTAATCAAAATAGATCAATGAAATCGTGTAGAAAAGCGCTAAATGATGAGAGTAATACCTTTAGATCTGCTGCAGGGGGGGAGTATCAAGGTACAAATGTTGAAATTGGGATAGCAATTGATGTGAGTTATGATTTGTTTTGATCTAAAAACAAATGGGGCATCTCATTTTACAGAATTTTTTATAGTTTCTAGTGCTAAAGTGGACATGCTTTATTGAAGTAACAGAATATCTAATTTATTACCCAAGATCAAGAATCAAGAATACAAATTTGATGTTATGTCTAAATGGAACAGTAAATGTTGGACTCTTAATGAGAGTATATTTACCTGAGCAAAATGGGCCAGAACAAGAAGATGGAAAGTGACAACAATGAGAAGTGAGACCCTCCATTCCACAATGAATGCAACCACAAATGAAGTCAGAATAGATGTCATGTTTTGTGATATAACCGATATCCTCTCGGCTATTGCTGATTTGACATCAGTGGCGTCTGTGGCTAGACGGGCTGCAACTAGACTAGAGTTATGCTCTTCTTCATCAAACCATTCAACTTCATTCCTCATGATCGCTACAAAAAAAGAACATAACTTTTTATACACCATAAATTGAGGAGCAACTCATACAGACAACAACAGAGTCAAACATTTTCATTGACTTCTTTTAATAAAGTAAAGGGTTATATGTTTAAGGAAATGAAGTACTGGATCAATTCCTTCATGTGCCTTGAGGATTTTGCAAATTTCCATGTGGCCTACTCTACGTGCATCCAGACCAAAATCCATATATGCTTATTTTTACAAGTTAAATGGATTAAAACTAGGTTTAGACAAGAAGCACAAACATTAAATGTGTCTTACTTCCCCAGCACGAAGCAACAAGAATGTGTGATCAGCCAAGCTACCACTAATGCAGTCCCCTGCAACCAAATAAACGAAATTATGCATGGATTCAGAGATTAGCATAACAATGCAAATCTATCACTCAACAATATATATTACACATGTATATCATCATTGAACACCAAATGACTCGTTCTATATTTGGCCAACAGCTCAAATGCATTGTGGTTTGCTAAGTCTTCAAACTGCAAAATTTGGACAATACCAACATAAGAGTGCATGAAAAGATGCATATATGACTTTTAACTTTAAAATAAAACTTTTAAAAGAAACGAATTGTTTACTTGCACGAGGACTTTTTCACTATAGATCTGCTTGACAGCAGATATGACATAGTATTACTGCAGACACAATAGATTTTAAAGCTTTCCTCTGTCTTGAAGAAAAGACACAATTAAGGTAACAATAAATCCATAGAACTTTAGGGTAATTCATTATGAACATTCTCAGTGTACCTTTCCAGTGGCCCTCTTCTGTTTAAGACCAATATAGAACTCATCATCCAGTAGTTTCTGATTGTTCGTCCCCACATAAATGGTAATAGGCAAACACTACACAGCAAGTCAGAGACCATAATTAAATTTACAATGAGTTGCTTTTAAAATTGGAAGATGTGGATATCTGCCTACTAAACTACTAAACTGAACCAAAAATCAAGAAATTTTAGTAAGGCTAACCGCAGAAGGCCGAACGCTTCCAAGTGAGTATATAATGCAAGTTTCCCAACTGGAATTCCCATACCTGGTACAAATTTAGAAATTTACATTATTAGACTACAACACTACTACTCTAATATAACTTATATGACATTGATCATTGATGAAATATACTCATAAAGTAAAGAAAATTAGCTTGTTTTACCTGATCTCCCAATCCCAAGATACGCTTACCATCCATCACTACATAACTTGAATATTCCTCTCAGGCCAGTTCCTGAGCACCTCGAGAATCTTTCCCCTGTAATTCTGGTAAATTCATCATCAAGACATACTAATTTGGAATAATTTATATCAAGTATGCACGGTTCAATCTATCAGCCATACTTCTCTTTCAAACTGATGTAAAGAACCTGAGGGTGATTGAATATTCTCCCATTTTCTGGCAAGCCTCACCAACTGTGGGAGTGTATACAACTAGGAGAAGCTCTTCCATATTATCAATAAGAAGCTTATAGAACAACCTCTCATTTCGCTCCTATAATCCACAATGAGAACGAATATGAACTACTAATAATATGATCATGTGTAAAGTAACAATACTCTTTCAATGAGGGCCATCTTCCAAAACAACACAAATAGAGAACTTGTGAAATATGCAGATTACAGGAAGTCAAAGTAAAAAAAAAAAAAAAGGTCAACAATTTTCTAAATGATACATCGAGTTCCATCATAGCCACATATTTGTGCAAGGGAACTTCATAATTGTGAATATTTTGCATCAATTTCTTCTCCTGGTGAGTCATAAACACAAAATATATAATTTAAATAAAATGGCGATTTCAACCCGAATTGCTCTTCAAGTTCATAGAGATTTTGGGACAAATGCAAACCTGAAGCTCCTGTGTTGAAAGAGCCGGAAGCAAAATAAGAGAAAAACTTCAAATTAACGGAACGAATTTAGACACATAGACAAGAAATTGACGTGCGAAAAATAGAGATATCGATAGACATGCATCATAGGCTTCGGAGATCATTTTGAATTTGGCTTCTGCATCCTTTTTGTTGTTAGGGTTCTTATCAGGATGCCATTTCATAGCGAGTTTTCGATACGCCTTTGGTGAATTAGTGCTAGAGAGAGCAAAGAGTAACACTGTGTTCCCGAGTTCATTTTAGGAGGGAAAGGAAAAGAAAGGTAAAAGTTTCGTGTTCCTGAGTTTTACTTAGGCTATGTGTAGTCATAACCCCCTCCCTTGGGGGTTAAGCGACACGTGTATGCTGACTCATTAAAAAGGGGTTATAAGAAAAGTGGTGTAGTCATAACCCCCATAACCCCCTATAATTATTACCCTATTATTTATATTTATTTAAAAGAAAAAACTTAAACCAATCAAATCTGGTGAAAATCAAGATGGCCAATGAGAAAGGAGGGAGAGGGGCGCCACTCACATCACGCTCACGGAGGAGAGAAGGCAACATGGCGCCCCGGGGGGTGCCCAGGGGCGCTATGTGGGGCGTTACATTGGGCAAGGAGGGCTTATCACGCCCGATTACACATAGCCTTAAGGATGGAAAGGGAAGGAAAAAAAAATTGTGTTCACGAGTTTCATTAAAGGAGAGAAAGGGAGGGAAGGGAAGGGAAAGTTAGCTCATTTTCTATTATTTTTCTTTCCTTCCAAATCGGAAGGATTTGGTAATCACTCCCCTTCTCTTCCTTTCTCTTCTTTTCATTTCTCTTCTTTTCCTTTCTCTTCCTTTCATTTCTCTTCTTTTCTTTTCCCTCTTTAAGTAAACTCCGGAACACAGCGTAAAGATGGTGGAGACGCCGGTGGTTGATAGAGCGGGAGGATAGTTGGGGTGGTGAGGGTGGTTGCTTATCGAAGAAGAGTAGATGGATAGTAGCAGATGGGTTTTGGGGGAAAGAGCAGATGGGTTTTGGGGATTATGCCCTAATTTTCTAATTTTGTGAGCGGGAATCATAATTTGGTGTAGGGGAGAGGCTATTTTTGCATAAAAAACTATCTACAGTCTGATTTTATCTGATTTCATGTCTGTAGCTAAAGATGTTGTTTGAAGATCTGTATTCTTAAAATATAAGACTATTTGCTTTATAAACTTAACACTATCTACAAAAACTGAAAAACATATAACTGTCAAACTTATCATACTAAATAAAAGTCATTCACATTCAAATTACAATATAAATACAATAATAAAACCAATATCAATAACATAAAAACATAAGTAAAATGGTGGTGGTGGTGGTGGTAGTGGTGGGAGTGTAGTGGTGGTGGTGATGTGGTGGTGGTGGTGGTGTGGTGGTGGTGAGATGGTGGTGGGGTGGGGGGTGGTGGTAGTGGTGGGGTGGTGGTGGGGGGTGGTCGGGTGGTGGTGGTGGTGGTGTGGTGGGTCTTCTGTTTTTAAGCTTGTGAGTTCTAGTGTAAAGATGAAATAAGCATAGGATTATAAGTTTTTTTTAAGAGGTTTTAAGCTTAAATAAGATCTTCATAAGAAAAAAATACAAACAGTCTTCAAAGCATATGTCTGCGCGCCTGCAAACAAAACCTCACCTGAAGATGTTTTAAGCGAAAACAAACATCCCCTTAATGAAAACATAAGGCGACGCAGGGGATGACACATATTTTATAAAAAGTGTATTTATGGGTTGTTTGTTTCAATCTGTTTCATTTGGTGCTGAACGAATAAGTTGTTTGTATGGTAAATAATTGTTGAATCAATAAGCTGCTAAATCATTATGTGTTATTTGTTTGGACATCTGAATGACTTGTCTATATGGTAAAAAAAACGCTAACAAATTAGTGTGAGAACAAAAAAGTTTATTTTTTTTTCTTTCATTACCTTATCCCATATTGGGGTGGGAATAAAACACCAAAAGTTTCATTCATTACCTTGTCCCATATTGGTTTGAGGACAAAAAGTCTATTTTTCTTTCATTCATTTAGCTTGTCCCATATCGGTTTGGGAACTAAAACATTGTTAGCTTATATATGAAAACCTACATCACATATTAAGTTCTTATGTTGTGTTTTGCTATAGTATCTACCCGCACGCAGGGGGTGCATATTTAGTAAAATTGTCTTCCCGTTCGCACGAATGCAGTTGTTGATACATGGTTCTTGATCGTCATGTGAAGTATCAAATACAAGACAAATCATACAAAGTAGCTGAGGTCCGAACTCCCAGCGAACCTGGAGTGTTCGGACATGTCTGAACTAGTGTCCGAACCTGAGGTTCGGCCAGTCGGATTCTCACTAGTATATATAGTTGTCTTGTTATAGAATTCAGTAATCTCCACGTGTTATCTTCTCTATGAACTTTTTGGTTCTCTCAGTGGTTAATACAAGTCTTTTGTATTTACTTTTTGTGTTCTTACTCATATAACATTGATTTTATAACGATTAAGTAGACGATCCACACGCTCAAGCAATTTCAAGTGGTATCAGAGCATTTGGTTTGTTCTACTGGTCGGAAATCATTGTTTTTCGGAGTTTTGAGTTCAAATTCATGTTTTTGCGAAAATGAGTATCATTTTTTAGTTCGTTTGATCATTTCGAGTGTGCTTCATGTCAAAAATTCATTCCTAATTCATTTCTATCGAGTTTTCTTGAGTTCCCGTAAAAAATTCCAGTCAAAAACACTGAAAATCGAGAAAATGGTGTCGAGTGAGCTTGGTCTCGTCTGAGGTTCGGACAACTTCGGAGTAACCGCTCCGAACTCGAGGTTCGGACGGAGTTCGGCGTTTCTTTGATTCGGAGAGAGTTTGGGTCTAGTTCGGTGAGAGTTCCGAAGGTTAGGTTCGGAGGAGGTTCGGCCATTTTCAAGTTCGGAAGAGGATCGCCGAAGTTCGGTGGACGTTCGGAGGAGGTTCGGAGGAGGTTCGGTGAACAGTGTTTGCGATTTTGAGTGGTTTGCGAAAACTGACGTAACTTGAGAACCGTAAAGAGTTACGGGAGCTAATACCAGCCAAAACGACCGTCTCGGAAAGATCTACACTTTTACTCTCCTAACGGCCAGTTTTTGGGTTTGAAGTTTTGGTATACAAGTTTTCGGACAAGATGAGTGATTTTCAAGCGTTCGCGACTATTCAAAACTTGGTTCAGACTACGATGCAAACGATGATGAACTATGATAATGAAATCAGAACAAGTCAGAAAGTTTCTAAATTGCTCAAATTGAAAGATTATCATAGTTGGATTACACGGTTTGAAGCATATGTTTCTGCAAATGATATTGATATGTGGTTTTCATATTCTGAGCCATATGTTTATCCTAAAGGTGAAGACGGGGAACCAATTCTTCAAAGGAAGCTTTCAGGAGAACAAAAGAAAGCATATCAAGCCGAGAAGAAGGCATATGGTACTTTGACAATGGCGTTGCCTACAGATCTGTTACATCAATTTTCAAGTAACTACACGGCAAAGAGTTTGTGGGATGCTTTAGAAAAGCGATGTGAAGGCAATGGCCAATATAAGAAAAGTCGACAAAAGGTGTTGAAGAAGGAATTTGATAGTTTCAAGCATTATCAAAATGAATCGATTCCAAATCTAATTGCAAGATTTGCTCATTTAATGAGTGAAATGAAGTTGGTGAATCTTACAAAAGATGAAGCTGAAAAGAAAGAAAAGATTTTGGAAGCTTTACCAGAGAAATGGGAAAATTATGTGATGATGATCAATCATGATAAAGATTTTTCAAAGTTGTCATTTAATGATCTGATTCAAAGAATCCAAGCAAGGGATATGGAGTTAAAGGTGAATAAGTCACTGCCTGAGCAAGTTCAAAATCATGCAGTGTATTATGGTAATAATGATTCAACCCTGAATGCTGGAAAATCTAATATTCTTAGTTCTGCACCTCCTACAGCATTTTCTGGCAGGTAAATCTGAAACTCCAAGTTATTCTTTTGCTGGTTGTTCTGTTTTGATGCCTAGTTCTTCGACTCAAAGTGCATTGTCTGTTCAAACTATTGATGATTATAATGCATTGATGTCTGCATTAGTTCTTCATATTTTGGTGTTATTACTAGTGCTGTGAGTAATGCTGAATTGATAAATGAAGATTACGATCAAATTGATTATGATCATTTGGAGGAAATGGACTTGAATTGGCAGTATTCTATGTTGGTTCGAAGAACGAAGAAATTTTTCAATAGAACTGGTAAGAAGAGATTGAATCAGGAGGGTAAGATTGGTTTGGACAAGTCGAAAGTGAAATGTTATAAGTGTTCTGTCTATGGTCACTTTGCACGAGAATGTCCAAGTTCAGCAGATAACAAATTGAAAACTTGTCAACATGCACATTTAGTTTTTCATCCATCAAATGAAGCTGATAAGGTTGAGAAGAAAACTGTTACTTTTGCTAATAATTTGACAGAAACATTTTGGCATCCAGATGAATTTGCCTGGAATGCATACTCATTAGTTAAAAAGACTCATGCTCCATTTAGCATTGCATTGACTGCTCGTTGATGATGATGACAGCTTGTTGACTCATTCTGATTCTTATTCAAGTGAATCTTTGGTACAAGAAAATTTACCAAAAGTTGCTGGTAGTTCAAAGGTTGAAGAATTTAAATGTCTTACATGTGTAAAATTACACAAGGAGATTGAATGGTTGAGCAGTGTTCTAAAATATCAACTGAAGAAATTGTTGTGCTAAAGAAGGAGTTGGAAGAGTTTCAAAAGAAATATTATGAATTAGTTCATGTTCATGAAGATGTTTTGAAAGAAAAAGCTCAATTGGTTGACGAGTGAGAGAAAGTCAAAGCTGAAGCTTTAGACGCAGCTCAAGATTTTGAAAATTTATTTGAGAAGAGTTATCCGGTTCAGCAAAAGTATGAGGAAGCTACTGCTCTTATTGCTAAAACTGAAGTTACTGTTGAGAAGCAACAAAACAAGATTTCTATGCTTCAAGATGAGAATACTCTTTATCGTGACAAGAATGAGGTATTGACTAAAGATGTTGAAATCTATAAGCAAAAGAGAGAAAGTGTTCTTGAAGAATTATTTGCTGAATGTGAGATCCGAAAGCTGCAAACTTATGAATATGATGATCTTAATGCAAAATTCATCAAGTCACAGAAAGAGGTGTTTGAAGCTCAACAAAGGATTATGATTTGAAATTGGAAATTTTAGAGTTGAAAAGGCAAGTAAAGAACTGCAATTTGTCACCGACATTGCTAAATTTCTTATACAAGCAGGATCAGAGTACGAAGAGTTCTAAGAAGGAGGATGTTCACTTGGTTTCTCAACTAGTGGATTTAATTGAGGTTACTTTTGCTCAGATTGATCCAAAAGATGAATTGCATGATTATTCCAAGTTTACCACTCCACCCAAGAAGAACAAGTCTCAGTCTAAGAAGAAAGAAAAGCCTTTGGGTGAAGCTCCAAAATTTGTTTCAAAGTCTATTTTGTTGGAACAGGAGAAAGTTTTTGATAAGGTTGCTTCGAGTTCTTCATCTGCAACTGAAGAAGAAAAAGGTTTGATTGAGAAGAACAAGCTAAAGGATATCAAAGCCAAATTCACTAGCAAAGCTAAGACAAGAGAAGCTTCGGGTTCTTCTTAATTTCTTCAAAGAATCAAGGATTCAAACACAAAGGTTTGGGTTATCAAGTGTAGGAAAAGCCGATTCAAGCAAAGAAACCAGTGAAAGTTGCAAAGGTTCCTAAAACACAAGTTGCAAAGAAATCTTCACTTCAGAAGGAATTTTATTATTATTCTGGAAGATCGTCATCTTCAAGGAGTCCATCTCCTAGGTATGATTCTTCTAATGGTTTCTTTGATAACTTTGATTCTGAACATTCAGTTGGTTTTTCAAAGTCAAAACAATTTTCAAGTCTTTTTAGAGAACGACTTTTTTATGTATGTCATCAACCGGGACATCTTATTGCTGATTGTCCAACGACTGCATATATTCACAAAATGCCAAGTATGTGGATAACAAATGTCAAATTTTATATGAACCTTAGTCTCCAAAGATTAAATCAACCCATAAATCATCTTGGTCTAACCCAAGTACGTCGGTTGACTCTGATTCAGGTTCCGATCAAAAATTGAAAATTTTACAAATTTGGAAACCGAAAGTTGTTTCCACGGCCAACAAAGACTTTGTGGAAGACACCGGGCGACCCGACGCTGTTGAATCGCGTCGATCCCAGAGCGACTGATGATTTAATTGGTGTCTAGCAGGTATTTCAGGAAGATCTTTCGGTGGTTGGAGAATTGCTGATTGTGAAATATCTGTGCTAACTTATACTGAATTTTAAAATCAAATTTTGTTTTCAAAATCTTATTTTGCAAGTATTCGTGTTGGTTGCTCAATTTTTTTTGTTTTTTCACTCCGTCTCATTCTGAGGGGGAGTTTGATTTTGTTTTTGCAAAACTACAAAAATACAAAAATAGTGTGTCGTTTTTTAAATCGTAAAAATGAAAATCTATACATAGAGTTGTCATTTTTAGGGGGAGAAATTTGGAAAAGTCAAAAACAATGAAAAATGAGAAATTGTATCCGACATGATTGGGAAATGATGGTACATTGGCTGACATTGTCTGACTCATGGATAAAATAAATGAAAAAGTCATAAGACCATTTGATCGATGTGTAAGGTAGGCTCGGCAAATCAGAAAGTATACGAATGTGATATACACTAAATCTGATGCTTGATCTAGTGGACGACATCTTGATGCGTATCTCATGATATATCAAGAAAACGTTATGTGAAAAATAAAATGAGAAGTCACTGTGTATACATGTGTTCATTTTGCAAAGATTTAAACTTGTTTGATTTTCTTTATTTTGTCAAACGATCGGACTTTCTCTGCGTGTCCACTAGACCGACCTGATCGTTGTTCGTTTGACGTTCTGCTTTATTTTCTTTGGTGTTTCATATAACTCATCGGACTTTATCTGCGTGTACGGGAGTACCGACCTGATTGTTGTTGGTTATACAATTTTAACTTGTTTTATTTTCTTATTTTGTTAAATTCGAGGCCTTATCTGCATATCGAAAGATCGACCTTAAGGTAGACGATTTAACGTTCTTATTTCTTTTTGCATAGAACACAGTTGACTATATCATGGTTACAATCATTATGTGATTAAAATCACAAAGTGGGATAAGCAAAATCATATCTGAGTATGTCTGATAGTGTGGAGTACACTGGTCAATGCAAAACTAATCAATATCTTAACATATCCAGATGTTATGAGTATGATTGTGCCAGAGTTTAAAGTTGGACAAATTATATCTGCAATCGGCATGGCTTAGGTGCTATAATAATCGAAAATGAAGTGTAGTTCCACATGTTATGACCAATATGATCCTAAGTCGTGATCTTTCTCACAAAAGACAAAAATAGTGTCTGATTATGTACTGCATTTATTTTTCATTATCTGAAAATACCAAAAAGATTTTAGGTGCATTTTGATATAAAGTTTCTAAAAGTCAAAAAGATTTTGTTTCTGCTTTGTTTTAGATTGATCAACACGGAATACGAAATCAATTTTCAAAATCAAAATATCTTGGAGTCTCGAAGAGACGTTTTGCACCAAGATTATTTATGTTGGCAGATTTCTAAGTGGAAAGAGAACATTACAACTTCAAGTCTTCTGAAGATTGTTGATAAAGAGATTACACATGATGCAATATCAAGTATTCGAGATTGGACTCATCATCAGATCAAGGAAGAGTTTAATTGAAGATACAAGATACAAGTTTTAATAGAGGAGATGATACTTCACATGCCGAGGGGGAGTTTGTTGATATATGGTTCTTGATCGTCATGTGAAGTATCAAATACAAAACAAATCATACAAAGTAGTTGAGGTCCGATCTCCCAGCGAACCTGGAGTTTGGACAGGTCCGAACTAGTGTCCGAACCTGAGGTTCGGCCAGTCGGATTCTCACTAGTATATATAGTTGTCTTGTTATAGAATTCAGTAATCACCACGTGTTATCTTCTCTGTGAACTTTGTGGTTCTCTCAGTGGTTAATACAAGTCTTTTGTATTTACTCTTTGTGTTCTTACTCATATAACATTGATTTCATAACGATTAAGTAGACGATCCACACGCTCAAGCAATTTCAGCAGCTCCGAAAACTGGGTGTCCAGCACAAAATTGGTTTTTGTCAAGAAAAAGTTTTCGTTTTTTCACCACTCAAAGCTTATTTTTTGATTCGTTTTTTGTTCCTCGCAGCTCCCGTCCAGCCCACTCGCAGCTCCCGTCCAGCCCTCCAGCCCACGTCTGTATGGCAGCAGCTTCACAATTAAGACCCAAATAAGCCTAACTAAACAGCCACTTAGTGTTTTTTTATGACAATAAAACGATGACAGCGAATACGTGTCATCCTTTTTTTTTTTGAACAAAGGAATGTATTAAAAACGGAACCTTAGGAAGACGCTAGAGGCCGCCGCACAGGAACACGAAAATTACATATTAAAGGAAAACCAATCCTGCAAACTAATGGATTGGACATTAAACGATTAACTTACCAAACGTAACTCTATTTTTTTATTTTCGAGAGCACCCGATGTATTGAAGGAGGTCTATAATTGAATATCGTCTTGTTCCTCTCTATCCAAATGCACCAACATCCAGTAAGAAAAATGATGTTAAACGCTTTGTTCTTCATATTGGAAAACTTCATTCCTTTAAACATATCAAAGAGATCTGCCACCAAGAAATCAAAAACTGGAGGAACACGAATTGGGCAATAAGTTGCCAAATCATATTCGTAAAGTTACATCGAGTGAAAATGTGACTCGTCGTCTTCGGAAGCTCACCATATAAAACGCATGACTCGTTAGGGACATGGATGTTTCTATGAATCACTCCAACTTTGGTGGGCAGCCCGTCCAAAATCGTTGTCCAAGCCACCAAGTTAACCTTCAACGGAACAGCCTTACTCCAAGCCAAAGGAAACGAATTGTGGTGATCCGCTAAACTCGAAATTAATAAACGTAAAGATATGACAGAAAAGACACCTTGACTGTTGCCGTTCCACCTCAACCTATGTTTGACTCCACGCACTGGTCCTAGAGATACATACCTACATTGTTCAACATAGAAACATTTTGAACAATAACACGCCATAACCCAACAGCCCCAGGTCGAAGAGGCAGAAAGGAGGACGTCCCGGCCCTGTGATGAATACTATGGATAAATTTTCTCCATAAACGTTCCTACTCCGTGTTGTATCTCCAGGCCCATTTGGCAAATAAGCAATTGTTGAAACATTGAAAAGATGATAACCCCAAGCCCCCTGCCTCCCCGGGTCTATAAAAAAACTCCCGGGAAACCTAGTGGATTTTCTTCCGTGTCGAATCTGCACCGCACAGAAAATTACATCGAGTTATTTCAATAGCACTAATGACATTCTTGGGAGCCCTGTATAAGGAGAAAAAGTAAGTCGGAAGACTATCCAATATCGACTTAATAAGGGTGAGTCTACCCCCCCCCCCCCATAGAAAGACATTTGGATTTCCATCCGGAAAGTCTTTTGTGGAAAGTGTCAACAATCATGCTCCATTTCCAATTACTTTTGTTGTTCACATTCGCCCCCACATTCAATCCCAAATACTCAAATGAGAAGGAGCTAACTTTGCACCCCAACATGTGACGCCCACTCCCAGACTTGACACCAGGAGGGGTCACTAATCGGATTTACTCATGAACACATGGTACAACAGAGATAACTAAGCAGCAGAAATTAAAAACTTTTCATTTATTTATAAGCCAAGTACAACAGTAAGGAAGATACAACGTAATATATCAACTAGATCTTATCTATGTCTATTGCCAGTCTACTACAGAGTCCTTTCCTGATAGCTTGACTACCTAGTCTGTCCTCACCAAAGCTCTTTCCTTGCTACCTTAAACCTCGTCATTACCTGACATACATATGTATTTGGAAAGGTCAGCTTACGCTGGTGAGTTCTACGTTTTTCAAAAACCGTTACATTTGTCTCGAAAGTTTATTCCAACGCTTGGGCCTAACGGCCCCCTTTTAACAAACATTTATCAAGTATAAAACATAACATAATTATACTGTAACTTTAAAACCATTACCTTTTAAACATTTATCAGGTATAAGCATTAAACCAAAATATAATCTTTAAACATTTGTCAGGTACAAGACATAACAGAGTTATACCAAAACATGTATCCATTTAACCATTTAACCATTTAACTATTTAACCATTCACCATTTAGTCATTTAATAAGTATAAACATAACCGTATAAAACCAAGACACAACCTTTAAATCATAATAAAAACCATTTAGTAATTTTGGGTCTCCTAGACCTTCTCTTTAGCAAATAATCATTAGGTATAAAACATAAAAGAGTTATACGAAATATTATAAGCAAAACCTCTTATTGTAGGTCCGAAATCAGTCAAACAACACGATATCTAGACAAATACGAGTGCGGAATCCTCGTATAAGCTTGATTCAAGAAACAAGTAGAAGAAATAGATTCAATCTAAGATAAAGATTGAATCTTGAATGATAACACTCTTACTTGGAAGCTGATCGTAAACAATAACAACACAAGAAATCGTAAACTTGAAAGTGTATTTGAAAAGCTTAGTTACAATGAAAATCAAGTGGGTTTATATACTACCCACTATACAGTCGTAAACCTTGTTGAAGCCCACATGGCCCAATCATAAACACTAAACAAGTCCACTAACTAGAACATTATAAGCCCAAAACTAATATAAACTATGCCCAACACTAATGTTCATGCCTTACATAAATATAGCCCTACAATCTTCCCCTAGGCATGAACCATTAGACCACTTCACGGCAGCAGCAAGTCAAATCTGAATGAGGTTTGAACGTTGTTAAACCACCATCCCTTCTCTACAATCTTCTTAGCTGCTCCATCAAAGATGCCAACCCTTATAGCATTTACCATATCAGTCTCGTCTCCAAGAATGGGTTGGGTGGCCAGTAGCTTAATATCTCTTTCACCAAATCTAGGAAGATCCACCGGGTCATAAAATCGGAATTGACGCATCGGCTTACAGAGAACCACCACCTCATGTGTTGTTGGATCATAGTACCAGCAATCAAAGTTTCTTACCAGAGTTCCATCCTCGATCTCATCCAACATGTTGATGACCCTTGTGCGCTTGGTAGGTGGCCTCCGTACTTCTCCAATAGGCTCCCCTGTCACAGGGTCAGTCCCGGTCTCTCTCCACCTGACCTCTTTCAGCTCGAAATCTCTGAAATCATTCTCCATGTGGCCAAGCAGATTATCTCTTATCTGATTACCTTCTGGTCCATTCCATCTGTTAATAAATGGAGCTCTCAGAAGACTCCTGATCTCAGGCTCAGTCCAGGAGTGGAATTGAGCACGTTTAGAGTAGTACTCCACTGGACTATAGCCGTCACGGATCACGGCAAATATTTTCTTCTCCATATCGTAGTGCCAGCATAAGATTGCCTCACGACTCCCACGCTTATCAATTGAGCTTTCACCAACGTCAATGGTGTACTGTGTGGGAGCTGGTCCTTGGAAAAACTCCTTGAACCAGTTTTCGTGGAAACTTGGAGCCTTTGAGATGATCCTGCCACAGTGGGCGTAATCCGGCATCACTATATTCTCATCTCCTTCGTCAGTCTCCTCAGCAACTTGAGTTCCCTGAGATGAACTCTGACCAGAGGCACCCGTGATGTTAGGCCCTGCACCATCTGTCAGTTGATTAACCTTCCTCCTCAGATCCTTTATCATCTTGTAAAGATATTCCATTCTTTCCTTGTCTGCCACCTCATATCCTCTCATATATTTGCTGTTTGCCTCCTCCTTCTCTCTCAAACGCTGATTTTCTTCCATGAGAGCCTTGATCTCATTCTGTCTGATCCTATTCTGAGAGATCAGGAAGTTGATCTGAGGATCAGCACTAATCCTCAAATCAACTGGAAGCTCAGCAGCCATCAATGGGCGGAAACCTGGAGCTGCGAGTGGTTGACTGGTCGCGGTAGAGAGGCTCACTCTAACCGGACTGGGAACAACGAAGGTGCTCTCAACCTCCATGAATTGCCTATCTTCACGTACAGGGCTTTGCACGTTCAGAATCGGACTAGCTTGCTGCACAGGGGCAGGTTGATTATCACCTTCTTCAGTCTGTGTGAGAGACGGTTGCTCTTGAAGGGCTTCATTAACGGTTTCTTCTTGACCACTGGGACCCTCAGAACTGGGTCCAGTTGGTTCTACAATCATTAGGCTCGAGCTAGTCTTGGTGAACTTGAACCGTATGCTCCTAGGATCAGTTTTCTTTCGTGGAGATGGTTCACGAGCAGGGACGGGTTCTTCCACGAAAGCTTCATCAACGTTTAAATTCAGCTCAGGAGGTGTATCATCACTCCCAGACGACCCAATCATATCTTCTCTTGACCTTTTATGGGTTAGTGGCTCCAAGTCCCCATAAATATCATCTTCAGCTAAGTCCTGGCCAGAAAGGATGTCATCCATTATATTTTCTTCATCTGAGGGAATGACATCTTCATCTTGAACATTAACAGCTTGAGTTACTGTCAAGTCTTGGTCTTCAGCAATTGATGCATTAACTTCAGGCACATCTGCCTCTGGCTCAGAGTCATCTAACACTTGTTCCCGTGCCACTTCTGGGAAAGCACCTCTCTTAACCCACTCCAATCTTCCTTCAAAAGTCTGCTTGCCTGGTCTGTCTTGGGTTTGCAGACCAAAGACTCCAGAATCCATGACCTTCACATCAAGTTTCTCAACTCTCTCCTCTATCATCGGATACTTCTTCATCACTACCATCTGAACGAACCTTGGCGTCATCAAAAACTGCTCTCTGGCACTCAGCATGGCATTGACTGCCCAGTCTAGCAGCATCATCTTTGAAAAATTGAACTTCCAATCTAATGCTAGGGCTACAAATGCAGTTCCATGAATTTGATTTAGTTGATCGAAACTGGTCCTCTTCCCTAGAAAAGACTTCTGCATATAATGAGCTAGGCACCTCCAATAATGAGGCAGCAACTTCTTGAAAATAGGCGGAAACTTCCCCTCGTACCCCATAGATTGAGCACCAGCAAGAACTACCTCCTTTGTGTATGAGATTGGATCAGAAGTTTCATCTGTTATGTTTAGGCCCTGCCTTATGTCTTCTTCTTCAATTACAATTTGTCTGTTGCTGACCGTTGCAGTAATCCTAGTCTTGTCAGAATTCACCCTGGCAGTTCCCCAAAATTCTCTAACCAGCATCTCATCGATAAGTACATTTGTCCTCAATGCATGGTTAATCTTGCATGTGTTCATTCCGGCCACCAGTGAGTAGAATAGCTCCATGTGCTTTTCAGGCGGGTCTTCTAGATATGCCGGCATACAATGGTCTGGTTCATATTTTATATCTCCAATTAGCATCTCTTCAGCCATCTGAGAAATACAAGACATATGCATCAGACATATTCAATCTTTAATAAGCAAATATGATTATTAACCCTTTACTTGTTCAATTGACGATCACATTTTACTTTTGAACTTCACAAAAATTCAATTTGAACATTTTTTTTAGGGAAAATAATTGAATTAAGCACATGCTTACAAACACCGACAAATTTTATCTCAAAAACGACCAACTTACTGAGATTCTCAAAATTATTAAGAGTTTAGGATTTTAATTCTCATTTTAAAGAGTTTACGACTTCTTAATTGGGTTTACGATCCAATTATGGGTTCACGATCGGTTTCAATTGGGCTCAATCGTAAACGACACAACTTTGACCCTGGCCCAATCGTAAACACAGTTTGTCTTATTCACGATCGTAAACGACTCGATCGTGAACTCGAGTCGTAAACAGCAATCGTAAACTCTGGTCGTAATCACGAATCGGAAACATCCAAAGGTCGTCTTTTTCATTGCGAAAGTCGTAAACATCAAAACCGCCATGGATATACCTGCAACAACTCGTAAACTCATCATAATCTCATATAATCACAAGCAAACAACCCACACTACCTTTAAAAGAGTTGAAAAACCAAAACCGACTTCAACACTCGAGAAATTGACTCGAACACAGTGAAAGGAGAGGGTAATCGCAAGTTAGGGTTTCAATCCTTAAAATAAAATAAAAAACTGAGAATGAGTAGATGAAAAACCGAGGAATCAGTTGATTGTGAAAGGGCTTTTGGTCGGAAACTGATGGTGAGTGAGATGGTGTGCTCGAATGAGTCGGAGGTGGACGGATGTGGCCGGAATCAAGGTTTCCGGTGAGCTGCGGTGGCGGATTTAGGGTTTCAGGGGAGGAATCGTAAACGAGGATGAGAAAGTGTGGAGATCGTAAACCGTTTTGGGGTTTATATACTCCCTTTTTTTTTAAATTTTCATTTACACCCCTTAAACTTTCAAAAACATGTAAAGTTCACCCCAAACTTAAGAATGATAATTCTCATGAAATTTGATAATTTTGATCATTGAGAATTTTACAAAACTTCCCCTCAGACTCATACCCCGAGAATCCGATCATGATCATGAAAAAATTAAACAAAAATTAAAACAAATTAAAGACAGATAAATTCAAAACCAAAATATTTACAAACTTACCTCAGAAAATTCAAATATTCACATACCTGGTGCTGGTATTTTTTACAGATAATTGAGACAGGTCTTTGACTGAGGAACCCTTTTCAGCTTCTGTTACTAGACACTCTAGACAATTGTCAGGTGGTTTAAACACAGAAACTCACATCCAGTAAAGTGCTTAACTATAGTACAGATTTACCGATATGTTTAACCGTCCCCATACCCAATTTTCCATAGCAAAACCTACCCAACCTCAGAGTTTATTGAGGATTCACAAACCCCCAACTTGAGGAACCATGCAATACTGTTTTGACTACCACTTATTTCTATTTTTCATACATTATCAGTTGATGATCAGGTCGGCCGCATAAGCACGCAGAGAAGACCAACTGAATAATTTTATTTTCTTTTTTTTTCTTTTTCAGAATATTCATTTTTTGAATTCTTTTTCTTTTTCTTTTTCTTTCTTGTGGTGATGTCTTATACAGTATAAGCATGGCGTGTGAGAGAGTGAATACTACGTAAATACCACTCTCAACCCGTTTTTGTCGGGACTCAGTTTTTTAAACCATGTAGACTAGGATGGGAAACTAAACATGTATAGAGTTTAAGATTACTGCACTTACATAGATGATCATTGTTTTGGTTGAGCTTACCGACATATCATCTTCGAGCAATCTTTCACATCAGCCTTACACGTGTCAGTCTCCAACCGTCATTAAGCATTTAAGTCATATCAAAAGACATCATAAAAACCTTTCAGTTTAACCAGCACCATTTCTTCCCCTGTTTTTGTGAGGCTTTTGAAACAAGACTCAATTTTTCAGACATTTTCTATTTATTTTTTTTTTTTAAATATTTTTTTAAGTAAAATATAAACACCAAAAACTCTGTACAAAAACATAGATGATCAGATCATTCCTCGAAGGCAATCATCTTCAGGCCTTCAACACAAGATTCAAAATTAGGACGAGGAAGGGGTTTTGTAAAGATGTCCGAAACATTCTGATCGGAGCTTACCTTTTGTAGCTGTATCAGCTCACGATCAAAGCAATCACGAATAAAATGTACCTTGATATCAATGTGCTTGGTTTTGGAATGTTGGACAGGGTTTTTCACAATCTCAAGAGCAGCAGCATTATCACAAAATATTGGAGTGTTAACGAATTCCATACCGTAATCCGTGAGCTGGTTTTGGATCCACACTACCTGTGAAGTACCGGCAGATGCGGCCACGTACTCAGCTTCGGCAGTGGATTTGGATACGGTATGCTGCTTCTTGCTCTGCCAAGAGATGAGCCTATCTCCCAGGTACTGACATCCTCCAGTAGTAGATTTCCTGTCAAGGTCACTACCTCCATAATCACTGTCAGTAAAAGCATATAATTGAAAATCAGTGTTCTTCGGGTACCAAAGACCAAGCCTAGGCCTGCCCTTCAGATACCTGAAGATACGCTTAACAGCAGCTAAATGAGAGAGTTTAGGGTTAGCCTGATATCGAGCACACACGCAAACTGCATACATGATGTCTGGCCTGCTTGCTGTCAAGTACATTAGTGATCCAATCATCGACCGATACTGGAATTCACTCACTGACTCCCCGTTAAGATCCGCTGACAAGAGTGGTCTGGATGCCATGGGAGTGGCGATGGGCTTGCAATCCTGCATCTTGAACTTGTCCAGAATCTCATTCACATACTTCTCCTGATGAATAAGAATCCCAGAATCATTCTGCTTGACTTGAAGTGCAAGAAAGAAACTCATTTCGCCTTGGTCACTCATCTCAAACTTCTTCTTCATAATTTCCTCAAATTCGGTGCACAATTCTTCGTTTGTCGATCCGTAGATAATATCATCTACATACACTTGCACCATGATAATGTCTTCTCCCACCCTTTTCCTAAACAATGTTTGATCAACAACTCCTCTTGTATATCCATTCTCCACCAGGTGATTGGACAACGTTTCATACCAGGTTCTAGGAGCTTGATGCAAACCATACAAAGCCTTATCCAGCAGATAAACGTGATCTGGATTGTCTTCATCTATGAACCCTGGTGGTTGAGCAACATAGACTTCCTCGTTCATCTCTGCATACAGGAAGGCAGTCTTCACATCCATCTGATGTACGGTAAAATTGAGATACGAAGCTACAGCTAGAAAGATCCGAATTGCTTCCAATCTTGCCACCGGAGCGTAAACCTCATCATAGTCGATACCGTGGACTTGCCTGTGCCCTTGTACTATCAGCCTTGCTTTGTTTCTCACAATGATCCCCGAGTCATCTTTTTTGTTCTTGTACAACCATCTCGTGGGAATCACCTTCTTGTCTTCTGGCCGCTTCACAAGACGCCACACTCCCAGCTTTGAAAACTGATTGAGTTCATTGTGCATGGCCTCCATCCAGTTTGGATCTTTCAGAGCAACCATCACATTGGGAGGTTCTATCTGGGAGATGAAGCAGGAAAACATACAAAAGTTGATGTGTCCTGTGCGGCTTCTTGTGGTGACACCCGCTGTCACTGGCCCAACAACATTACTCAGTGGATGATCCTTGTTGATTCTGCTCTCTTGGACTTCAGGCACTGAAACATTAACAGGCAGATTAGTATTAACAACATTTTCAGACATACCTGAGCCTTGAGAATCCACTGGAGCATCACGTGTTCCTGAACATTCTGGAATATCAGCAGTTGCATTCCGAGAAGATTCAGCTGATGCTCTATCCACATGAGGTCTTACATCTGCACTGGGAGCTACAATGTCTTCTTCTTCGCCCAAATTGTGGAAAACATTCGAGAAATTAAATCCCTCAAACAGTGATCCATAGTCGAAGATCCAATTAGGTCCAGTTCCCGCATCAGTAGGATTGTCCTCCATCCAATCTACATTGAATGCCTCAATGATCAACCCAGTGGTCTTGTTGTACACACGATAAGCACTATTTGCTGAATAACCAACAAAATAGCACTCATCGGCCTTCGCTTCGAATTTCCCTACATCGGACTGGATCAGCACCGTGCATGGACATCCAAACGTCTTGAAGTAACCCACCTTCGGTTTCTCTCCATAAATGATCTGATATGGAGTTTGCTCGTGACGCTTGTTCAGAAGAACTCTGTTTTGTACATAACAAGCGGTATTCACAGCTTCTGCCCAAAAGAAGATCGGTAATTTTGCTTCACACATCATTGTTCGAGCTGCTTCAATGAGTGTCATATTTCTTCTTTCGGCAACTCCATTCTGCTGAGGAGTGTAAGGAGCACTGAACTGCCTTTCAATCCCCTTTTCACCACAAAACATATTCAGCTCAGCATTTTTGAATTCCGTCCCGTTGTCAGATCTGATTGCCTTCACTCTTTTATCCAGCTGGTTTTCAATAAGAGTCACAAACTGCTTTACAAGGGCTGGAGTTTCGTACTTGTTAGACAAGAAAAAGACCCAAGTAAACCGCGAGTAGTCGTCCACTATCACGAGGCAGTATGAAAACTTGCTGACACTTTGTACCTGCATGGGACCAAACAAATCCATATGTAAGAGTTGAAGCACAGAAGAGACAGAATTTGCAACCTTTGGACGATGTGGCAGTTTGTGCTGCTTCCCCTTAGCACATGCCACACACTTCTCCACTGAAGTGAAGTCTGTGATTGGAAGATTTCTGACATGCTCTCCTTTAGCCAGCTTGGATAGATTCTTCATGTTTGCATGTCCCAAACGACGATGCCACAACAATGCAAGATTCTCAGTCTGTTTTGAAATTAGACAAGCTGCTTCAGATGATGGAGGCTTTCCCATGTTCAATAGATAAGAATTTCCGTGCTTTGGTGTACGCATTAAGATACATTCTTCAGGAATTTTTACACCAGGCTTAAGAATGATGCATTCCTTCTTGTTGAACATCACAGAGTATTCTCGATCACATATCTGTGACACACTTAGCAAGCTGTGGGACAGCTCCTCTACATAATGCACATCTGAAAAAGTCAGACTCCCACTCTTCACAACTCCTTTCTTTGAAATACTTCCTCCCACACCTCCAGCAAAAGAAACACTTCCTCCATTGAAATCTTCAACCTCATCTAACAACGACAGATTTCCGGTCATATGTCGGGTACAACCACTATCAACATACCAGAGATTGTTGACAGATCTTCTCGGCTGTCCCTACACAAACCAAAAATCAGTTAGAGTCAGGTACCCAGGTCATAACAGATCTGGGCACTCCCTTGGAGTCAATGTAATTAACCATCTTGAAAGACATTCCTGCTTTTGATTCGGATTCATTTAAAACTTTAGCATGAACTTTTGGTTTCCAATTTGGTTGTTTTTGAGAGTTAGAGCTACTGGCAGAGTTCTTTGTGGGTGAAACATTCCTTGGAGGAGATGTGGCCTTTTTACCTTTTGTTTTGATGACAGGTGTCCACTCAAGTTTTAATTTGGTATAAACCATTTGTTTTGGTTGAGTGACAACTTTTGGTTGTTCCATAACTGCTTTACCCTTAGCAGCCTGATTGACTTTAGGTACTTGTTTCTCAAAAGGTTTTGTTTTCATTTTATTTGGTTTGTTAAAAACTCCTTTAGCTGCATAAGCAGGTTTGGAAGTTTGGCCCACATCTCTCCTTTCATTGACAGGCTTCGTCACTGGGGCCTTTGTGTTTAGAACCTTAGACTGTTGAGTCTTCATTGGTTCAGAACTTTGCTTCCCCTGTGACGATGCTTGCTGTTTTTGATTTCTGTTCTCACCCCTCATCATTTTCTCAAGCATAGTTGTCCGCTTGTTCTGCGGATAATATGGCTCATAGGGTCTGTTCATACAATTAGCAGCAAAATGACCTGGTTGACCACATTGAAAACAATTCATTTGTCTAGGCCCATTGACGTTGCTACACAAGTATGAGCGTCTTGGGTAAGACGACTTCCATTCCGGTTGATCATCCCATTTGTGTATCACACGTTTTGAATGTTTTTCAGGTTGTGTTATTAAACAAAATTGTTCAGATTTTGATTTATCAGTTCTATTATAAGTTGACACAACCTGGGGATACGGAACAAAATCATTGGGCTTAGACTTACGTCCAATCTTTGTGTTAGGAACACGCATTTTAAAAGAACTAACAACTTCATTAGGATTAGAAACATGTTTTAACAAGACAATTTGATTGGACTTGGATGCTTCAAGTTCTGACACAGATGCCAGAACGTCATCCTTAGGTAAACTAGAAACAAAACAACTAGACTCATGACACTCATTGACTCTCAAGCATTCAGCATCCTCCCCAGATACATCTTCAATGCCTACAACATCTGCACATGTAACAAAAACATTAGACGAACTAACATTATTGTTCAAAGATTCCTGGGAAGAACCTGGTTTAGTTGTGAGGTCTACTACATTGTTCTGACTACCTGTCCCATATAAACCAAGTTTCTCCTGTTCTTTCTCTACTTCTGTCATAGGGGTCACACCAACCATCAAGCTATCTATAGGAGGACCAGCTTCATGATATCCTGAGCTAGTTCTATCTACTTGGTCCTCCTCATAGAGCATTCCTATGATATCTCTAGGGATAGGTGGGGGAATTCTAACATTTGCGGCCACGGACTTGTCAGACTTTTCCGACCCAAAACCTGGTGTGTGTTTTCCTACTTGTCCACAAACAACTGCCTGAGATAGTTCTTTACCTGCCTGAAGCATTCTCTTGTTTCTTAATTGATTCATATCTAACTAAACTTGCATCTCATTAGTCTTATGAGTCAATTCATCTACCTGTTTTCTAAGGTCAGCTATTTCTAACTTGGCATTATCATACAGGATAGATTTCTCAGTTGCTATCTGTTGGTACTTTACTATATCTAGCTTTTGTGCCTTAACCTTTTCCTCATTTTTTACCCATCTACCCTTAAATGAGCTCCTCTCACACTTGACCTCAAACAATTCTATTTGATAATTCTTACAGATTTGTCTAAGACCAGGAATAATACGAGCACAAGTGGGATCAGAACATACCTTTAGGTTTTCAGCATCAGCAACAAACGCTTCCTTGTCTTCTATCTGACTCTCCTCAGGCTTTCCTTCATCAGTGACCACAAAGGCATGATTTTCTTCAATATCCTCTTCTGCAGTAGCAATCAAAGCATGTGACAAACTAAGATCCTTCATCTGAGAACTCCAGTCATAACCACCACCTTCCTGAACCACCAATGCCTTGGCATCACCCTTTCCTTTCACTTCAGCAACCTTCTTCTCTTCAGCTCTTTCCTTCTTGGGCTTGGTGCATTCCCTGGCAAAGTGACCATACTCATCACAATTATAACACCTTAGCTTCGACTTGTCAAACCCCATTCTGATTTTATCCTGATCCTTCCAGACGTTCCTTCCAGTTTTGGCCATAAATTTCTTGGCTCTGAAGACAGCCATGGCCATTTGCCAAGAGACATCTAGCATCTCCACGTCCTCAGGATTTATCTGATTAAGATCACCAGCCACCATATCAGAAGGTACAAGATTCCCGGCCATAAGGGCATGATAGCTGTTCATGAAACCCATTCCAAGGGCAAAGTTAGGATCATTGACATCTTCAGAGTTGACACCTCCGCTTGAACTACCTTGAGGCTGTGCAACAAAAGCACTAGACATAGGAGCTGAGCTGGATCCACTCCCTGTAAATTTTCCTTCATGCTTACCCTCAACTTCTTCCGATAGCAAAGCCTGATTCAACTTTCTAGCCAAACTTAGAGAACTTATGTGGTTCAGCTCTCTCTGCTTATCATCTATCATCTTGGATTTCAGCTTGTTGATTAATTCATCCAAAGTCACTTCACTCAGCCTATTGTTGTCTTTGATGATTGATATATTGGTGTTCCAGGACTTAGGCAGACTGTTCAGCAACTTCAAATTCTTGTCTTCAGTATCTGGCTCTACTCCATAACTTGACATCTCTGCCATCAGTGACACATACCTCTGAACTTGAGCTTCAAACGATTCACCCTGAATATGATTGAACAAGTTAAACTTCTGCTTCAACATCTGCTTCCGACTAGCCTTAATATCAGGGTTCCCTTATAAGCAACAACCAAGGCATTCCACAGTTGCTTTGCTGTTTTGCAGTGTTTGAATCCCTGAGCAATATCTGGAGTTAGGGCCATAGTCATTATCGCAAATGCCCTTTCAGCCTTGTTGCACCTCTCCCAGTCATCATCATCATACTCATCTTCTTTCTTCTCTTTCCCTGCATTTGGTCCTGTTGCGTGAGTAGGTGTAAACGGTCCATTCACAACAGCCCTCCATAACCTCAGATCCACACTCTTCAAATGATTTTCGAATCTGTATTTCCACTCTAAGAAATTATCCGCTGAAGTTAGTCTTGGCGGACGAGTTATAGATCCGATCTCGAAGTCCAATTTCTGATACATGCTCGGCTCAAAATCCATTTCAATAGCTTAGGAAACCTAAAACTAAAGTCCAAATGACCAAATTCAGAGATTACGATAACAACTACCTGATTACGATCGTAAATGAATGATTACGATCGTGAACACCTGTTTCCGATTAAACTCAAAATCGTAAACAGTTAAACCTTCTGAAATATCGTAAACAGAGATTACGATAACTGATTACGATCGCCGAGTCGTAAATACCGTTTGCGATCCAAAAAGTCGTAAACTCGATTACGATCCCGCGTTTCCGATAAAGCAAAATCGTAAACACCGATTACGACCAAGCAAAGTCGTAAACCCCAAATGTACGAATCGTAATCGCCTAAAAACCAGATCTTGAAGTCGTAAACGCAATAAAAAGTGACTTCTTGAAGTCGTAAACACAAGAAAACAGCAGATCTTCAACTGATGAACTCGTAAACACTCCAAAACCCAGAAAACTTGATCGTGAACACCCAGAAGCTCGATGAACAGCAGCAACCACAGTCGTAAACACCCAGAAAACCTTCAAATCTTCAAGAACAAACACTTTAACCCAGAAAACTGCTTGAATCGATATCGTGTGAGCCTCGAATCAATGATTCTTGGCTCTGATACCAATTATAGGTCCGAAATCAGTCAAACAACACGATATCTAGACAAATACGAGTGCAGAATCCTCGTATAAGCTTGATTCAAGAAACAAGTAGAAGAAATAGATTCAATCTAAGATAAAGATTGAATCTTGAATGATAACACTCTTACTTGGAAGCTGATCGTAAACAATAACAACATAAGAAATCGTAAACTTGAAAGTGTATTTGAAAAGCTTAGATACAATGAAAATCAAGTGGGTTTATATACTACCCACTATACAGTCGTAAACCTTGTTGAAGCCCACATGGCCCAATCATAAACACTAAACAAGTCCACTAACTAGAACATTATAAGCCCAAAACTAATATAAACTATGCCCAACACTAATGTTCATGCCTTACATAAATATAGCCCTACACTTCTTACTAAGCATTGTCTATTGGAACCAAGTTAGTTCCTCGGGCAACCGTCGCCACCCGAATACCTTTTCAATAGAGCAGTCGTCGCTACCCCAGAGAACCGTCGTTCCCCGCTTCTAGTTGTACAACTACCTTTTCCCTTTTCACTAAACAATATTTGCGTAGATTACAACCTTTTCAACCTTTTCAAAAGTCCATATAAATAACCTTTGTATTTGGACTCATAACCTTTTCAACACCAGTCCATCACCCGTATATGGAAATAAGCATTTTATAAATATAATGTTACGAGTCTTGTTAAAGTTCACTGAAACCTACACTGGACTGATTCTATAACATTTTGTATTGTATTACGGGTGTTTATATATAGGAAGTATCGCAATGTATCCACCACACCTTAAATACAAACGGATGTGATATAGAATCATCCTAGTATAGATTACATCCTACAATCACAACAAGACTAATAAGATCATATTTAACTGACACTTATTCACATACATAAGCTTAGACCAAACATTCATATTTTCCATTTCTAAAAACTTTATATAAAAGTTTATCCTTTACATTACCCGTTTATTATAACCTTCCCGAAAACAGTTTATAACAGGTAATCATCATTCATAATAGTTATAGGCCTTAAAAAATTTCACGTATGTGTATCGACACAAAACATGTAAAAGGCATTTTAACGCATTTTCTTAACATTTCTCATATATATCATTCCTAAAGCAATTTAGGAGCTTAACAGTTTAGGACATTTCACCTGTAAACACTATCATAACCTTTTTCACGTATATTTCAAATCAACAGCCATTTAACAGTTTAATACTGTAAAGCATTTCATCAGTAATCATTTTCATAACATCTTCATAACCTCTCACGTATATATCAATCAAAAACCTTTTAACAACTCTAATAGTTAAAACATGCAATATCTCAGTTATCAAACATTTGAATATATTTTTATAACATTTGTATGTATATCAGCCCGAAAACATTTGAAACATTTAAAGAGTGGGCTCATAGAACTCACCTCATTCTCTTAAGCAGTTAATTCAGACAAAATCTCCGTCATGCCTTTCAATTAAACCTAATCGCGTATTTTATGGTGTTAACGCAATGTTTAATGTAATAAACACTTCCTATGTTTATTTTAACATCTTATTATCTTAATAATATTCAATTATTAAGTTTATTCCTTTTTAAAGGTCAAAATGACCAAAATGCCCTTTAGGCAGTTATCCTTTTCTTTTAACGATAATACAAAGACGCATATTCCTATAAGTAAACGCTCACTCCGGGATCGCCAGTGAGGTATGCCAGTTCCCAGTTGGGATTTATGCGACACCCCCGCTTTGCCAGAAATCCCAGTGTACAAACGCCTACCCTTCCGGTCCGCACGAACTTCTAAATATCCGATTAACTCGGTATATTCATTTATCTATTTTAACTTCATATATACTTATTATATATGTATACATGGTACTATACCAAAAATTAAGTCCCCATACCCTTCAGATTATTTTATATTAAATAATCTTATTTAGAAACCCTATTTCCCGTTTTTCTCATTTCTTGACTATAAATCATTTTTATTCAAGACCGTCTTAAAGTATTATCCATTATAACATTTTATAATATGCTTTAAAATATCAAAGCTTAATTCAAAACCGTTTACTTAATTTGGGCAGAACAACGTTACGAAAACCCTAATTTTGATCTGTCAACAAAACCTTTACCAAACCTCTTCAAATTGTGAAATAAAATTAGGGATTTCTTAGAACACATTATTTTAGGATTACCTACAAAAATTCAGGCCCTAATTCCAATCGGATTACCCAATTTTGGCAAAACAAGCTCAAGAACCCTAATTTTTATGTATTTTTAGAAATCATACTTAGAGACAATATTATCAAAAACTGAGATAGGTTATTTTATACCATACCATAAGAAGCTTGACTGCAGAAATTCAGATCCAAAGCCTTCACCGTTTGAGAGAATTGAGCCGAAGAAGTTCTGGGTTCGTTTACGGTTTTTAGGAGAAAGAATTGGTGAATTGGTGATGAAAAATGGATGTTAGGGGCTGTATTTATAGCCCTCAGATGTGCCTTAGTCCCTCCATGTGTCTATGATGATAAGTCGGCCAATAACGACGCGTATATGAAGAATTTTGGGCAACAAGTTAGCAACACATGGCTCAAAATTCGAGCCAAAACTAATTCTGGTGTTGTTCGCGACCCATGCGGGCCGCATATGGTTTGTTGTGTGCATGCATGCGGTCCGCATGCCTTCTCCAGCCCACTGTTTTCATTTTTAGCCATTTAACTTCTGTAAATTGCACTTTAACCCCCTAAACTTCTATAGTCTTATTATTTTATGTACCAAAACATTATAGGGCACATTTTTAATATTTTTAGGGCTGGGGATACGTTTGATAACGTGTATATAAATGCGTATATATATTTTATATTTATATATACTTTGGCTATTTTGCGTTTTAACCCCTCATACTTTTACACACTTATCATCTTATGTTCAGAATCACTTTAGGATATATTTCTAATAACTCCTAGGCCTCGGGAAGTTATAATAAATATAAATACGTTTATTACTCATATATGTTACGTATTTATTTAGTTTTAGCTATCCGTTTAACGTAAAGATACGTTATTATTTATTTTTCATGCATTTAACTATTCGAACACGTATTCCCATGTATATATTCATCAAATGAATATTTCACATGCATTTAAGCTATTAGAATATATATGTATATACTTACACATATATCTAATATAATACAATCGTGTAAATGTATTTTCTTTCGATTATCAGTTATACCTATCATATCATCTCCTAAACACGTATATCATTTTAATATCATGTACATCAATTATCATGGTTATAAAACACGTATTTATTTCATTTCATCTGTTAACACATGCATTATTCATATAATCCTACCTTTCATCAATTCATTACCTTTTACCCATTTATCAACCCATAAGCCATATTAATATACGTTTTAGCTACTTAATACGTATAACGCACGTATATAATTCAAGTTATGAAATTTTGGGGTGTTACACAACACCTCCGCCCTCGCATTAATCTCAAGGGATGACACATTAATCCCCGCCAAAACACATTTAAAAAGGTTACCCGGAGCCCCGACACCAAAAAGAAACCCCACGACAATCTACGAAGATTCAGAAAATTATGAATGGACCAATCCCCCATAATCATCACATCATCCGCAAATAGAAGATGTGGCAAAACAAGCCTGTCGTTGGGCATTTTAATACCATGAAATATGTCACACCCCAACCGACAGTGGAAATATGTCGAGGCGAAATGATTGTCTAGATGCACATGACAACTAAATTAGTTTGTAATACTTAAACATGCCCTTTTTCATTAATCAACTAAAGATACTGTAGAATAAAGTTAAACATGCAAAATACATATCAAACTAATTTAAAGTCTTTAATCTGGGTCCAACAATTTTAGTGTGATCACAACATAGCTCACGTATAAGTTCCCGCAACATGTATAAGATAAAGTGTCAACTACAAAAGTAGTTGGTGAGTAAACACAAGTTAAAATAATATAAGTATAATTTCAATAACAACGATATATGTATAACCAGATATTTTCATTAATATAGTCAAACAAGTAATGAGTTAGAGCCAATAAATGAGCGCATCAAACCCTAGACAACTAGGCTTCCAATCACCTGAGGCGAATTACCAGGCAGCTCAGATGGGCTGTCAAACCAATAGATATATTATTGTAACCCCGGCTCGGTGTGTTAATGAGTACGCTTCGAGATAGAGATAGAGTACAACCAATCACAATAATCCATACATATTTAACATATATAGAACGTATCCAATCAACATATAATCGCGTTTGTGGTTTAGAGAAACAATTAGAATATAGAGATACACGTTACACCCCAAAAATGTTAAAAGATAATGCAGGTATGATTTCTCACAACCCGAATTATCATTCTAATGAATCACCATTAGAAATGACAATACGAATTGAATAGTCATAACCAACAGTATTAAAAGAGAGGGGATTTAGTGAATACTCACAACACGGATTATCATTCTAATGAATCACCATTTAAATGATAATACGAGTTGATCATTTAGGCACAATCCCTAATATTTAAAGAGGGGGTTTAGTGAATACTCACCTGATAAGTAGATCGGAAATGAGAGATAGAACCAATTGTGAGAGATAACAATCTGGAGATTATCCTAATGAAATGAACAAGCTAAATGAATATAGGCACATGTGATGACTATAGTTATGAGGAATTTAAGGGGTTTGGGTTCTGTTTGATCAAAAGACCATTTTACCCTTTATTGGTAAATTGGGGTTTTAGTATTTATTTAGTATTTATTTAGTATATACTTATCATATATATAAATATGTTGTAAGACCAAAAATCAAGTTTCAATACCTTCTGGTTTGTTTGATATTTAATAATCATATTCAAAACCCTAATTTTGAAATAATTATCAAATAAATAGCAAAATCTTTTATAAAATTAAATAAAATTAGGGATTTTACTTAATATATTATTTTTATAATATATTATAAAAGATTAGCCTTAGATTTAACCCGTTTGTTCAATTTTGGTAAAGCTAGTGAAAACCCTAATTTCAACGTATTTATTAAATAAATATCAAAACATTTTATAAAATTGTAAAAACTTAGGGTTTTATTCATTATGATATATTATAATATTCCTCAATATAGTAAACCTTAATTCAATACCTTTTACTCAATTTGGGTAGAACAACGACCCGAAAACCCTAATTTTGACTGTCTTTTAAATAAAATACCAAACTTTTCCAAAACTTGAAATTAGCTTAGGGCTTTCTTAAAGCACATTATTTTAGGATTACCTACAAAATTTCAGACCCTAATTCCAATCAGATTACCCATTTTTGGCAAAACAAGCTCAAGAACCCTAGTTTTAATTCATTTTTAAAACTCGATTATAACAACAATATTATTCAAAATTGATAGAGGGCTTTGGTAGAGCATACCAAGAAATGATGGATTGCTGGAAATCAGCTTCTAATTCCAAGCCAATTGCTCGAATTTTGCAGAGAAAGATCGCAGACGAGGTTAGGGTTTATGGGAGATAAATCTCGTGAATTGGCAAGGAATTAAGGTTGATCTGGTGCTCCTTTTATATCTGTCGAGATCATAGGGGGTGTGGGCACGTAGGTATGGTGAGTAATCATCGAAAAACGATGTGTGGAGGGCTAACTTGGGCTGCAAGATCGAGCCGTTGCATTTTCTGCGACATGACGCAGCTCGCGTATCGCGCCACTTCTTCTGTCCTCCATCGCGTTATGCCTGGAAACTATGGGCAAATGACAGTTTTGGTCCCTCTACATTTTATTTACATTTTGGTCCCTAGACTGCTACCAAACTGTTATTTTATGCTTTAAAACATTATGGGGTATATTTATAAAAGTTTACAAGGCTCGGGATATGCTCGATGATATACGTTTATGTACCTTTTATAACTTTCATTTATTTACACTTTTAGTCCCTTACCTTATTTTTGCATTTTAACTCTGTTTCTTTCGATGCAGCTATCATTTTATGTTCTAAAACTTTGTTAAACATATTCTTAACATTCTCGAGGGTTCAGGTTGTGTATAATAATATACATATACATATATATATTCATAAATTTACATAGTTTACACTTTCTAGCCCTTTAACTTTGCAAAAATCATTATTTTATGTCACGAATCATGTTAAGACATATTCTTACTATATTTTAAGCCTTAAAATACTTATGATAATTATAATTACGTATAATATCCGTTTGACTTATAACTTTGCATAATTTTTGATTTTTACAAACCGGGCCCAAATCACTATTTTGCGTTTTCCCGCTTCGTTATAACTCGGAATTAAGATCCGTTTTTGCCCATAGTCTTAATTTTTCGTCCCCTATTATATTTCAAAAAAATTTCTCTTGATGTTTCATCGAATATCTAGTGACAATTTCAAATGTGGATCGGGTTTTTTCAACGGGTCGGGGCACGGGTGTTACAGTCTCCCCTACCTCAGGAAATTTCGTCCCGAAATTAGAAGAGAGATTCGAGATAAGAGAAAGGAGTATGTTAATGGTGATAGGGAATTTGATACAAATAAGCAACCAATGGTTAGTTCTATGTTCGATTCCTAATTCATTTTTAAAGTACCTTCGATGCTTATATATATAGGGTGTACCGTAACTAACCCACCACATCTGTAATACTAAAAAAATGCGCTAGTAACCTACGGAGAACCACCAATTCCATAGTAATGAATGAATGAACTTAAGATTGCAACGATATGATAGAGATTGAATGATGGATCGTGATTACACGATTATCCGTAACAATCAGATTTATAGATTTGATTTATCACCGTCTCCCCTACTTCAGGGATGAGATCGGTGGAATATGAAGAGAGTGGTGGGGGTAACATGATTTACTTTTAAATTGTTCAAACTAATATTTTGATATTAATTCAAGAATATCATTTCACATAATAAAATGGAATCACAGATTTCTTGATAAGAGAACGCATCGGGTATTGGTGAGCTAGATGGGTAGCGAGCCACATCCAATTCACCCACGAGATGTGAGGTCTAGTTAATAGTCTGGATTAGAAATTGGCTAAAACCCAAAATTAACATCTATGACCAAAATCAAATGTATGATAAGCTAGCATCACATACAATTTCTTAGGTGTAGTACGTATAAGTTTTGGACTGGCCGGAGAAATCAGGGATACTTTATGATCTAGAGCAAATTCAATCATCGCCATTTAAGGTGGTGATAACGTGAGAGATGCGTTTTTAACAGAGATATTTGATTAATTCATTTGAGGAAAAGATAATGATACAACACGAAATTACCATTTAAATGAATCACCATTCAAATGATAACACGAATTGACCACTTGATATTGAATTGTAAATCATTATTTGAATGAATCACCATTCGAATGATAATACAAATTGGATATCATAATCTTTCCTTTATTAAGATCAATAGGGAATCAAGACCAGATTGAATCATGGATTTGAGAAAGTTCAGGAATTTATTTCGTATAGAGATAATGCTAATAACGCGAATTGATCTTGAGGAGATAGGCGATTTCGTGAATTTTCTCGAAGATGCTGCTAATATAAAAGTTTCGATGTTTGATGATGAGTCCATCGGACTAATGATGTACATTCGAGATGTATCATCTTTAATGAATTGTTGTTCCTAGAAGTGGGGAACTAAGGCGAATGAATTCTGATATGGTGATCTTCACAACAGGAGTAATACCATATTTGTCACGTGTAGGTACTTATGGGTTTTGATGAAGGACGCGTGTCTCTAATATACTGGATAACGGATAGTCAAGTATGGATTATCTGAACGAGGAACAAATTCCACGTGATGTTTGAGACACTCAATTCAATGATGACGTTTGATCTTCCCGAGAGGCGCAAATATGTTTGTCAGGGATTGAGTTGAAATTAAGGATAACGGAAATTGAGGGTAATAGGTTTCTTGTTCGCTGATTAATCATAATGAGAGGTTTAAGGGTAATAAATATAAGAAATGATTGAGTAAGTAGGAGGACAAGAAGTAAAGAGTAAAACTCATTTTCTAATATACATACAAGATGAACATCGATTGGAAGGATTACAAACTTTTATTACAAGGGAACCGGTTTATTCAAGTATTAACATAGTCCAAAGGATCTTCAATCATTGTCACTTCTTCCATCGGATTGTTGGGTTATATAACTATTTATCAAAACACGAGTACGCAGCGGAAAGAAACCTATGAATTAATCTAACTAACCGGATAGAACATGTTTACCTTATGAGCTCGGATTGACTTGATCTCTTGGAGGATTTAAAGCAAATCCCTCTACGATCGCACACACGACACACCAATGCTATGTGCTAGCACTTGATCACGAACTCCTCTAATGAAGATGGCTTGGTCGAACCACACAAGAATCGAAACCCCCCTTGGGTTTTCTTGTTGCCGAATTCGAGAGAGAAGAGAGAGAGAATTAGGGTTTGCACCTTTATCAGATAAATGCGACCCTTAAACCTTTAACCCAGAGGGTCTATATATAGGTTTAAAATACTTGATAAACAAGTTAAGGATTGGCATAGGAGCCCTAGATCGAAATCGACTAGAGGCCCTATCCAAAGCCTTTTCTCAATTGTAATCCAATTACAACTCTCTCTAATTACAACTAACACCCCCTGTTAACAATTAACTGTCAGTTTTTAACGAAACCTCGTTAAATGTTCGTGATAAATATTAATTAACTATTAATTAATATTAATACATTTGGTGTCGAGACGTGTGACCCCGTAGGCTTAAATAATATCCGGACATACGCTTACTATTACATGATCATATCCCTACAGCTCCCACTTGAGCTTGCAATAGTAAAGGTAATAACATTGGTTAACGTCTAGCAACACGCCAATGCTCCCAGAAATATTTAAGTACAGTTTCTCAAAGTGTATTTAAATGGTACAGTCATTTACTATCCCTTTGTTACCGATACCGTGTTAAATATGAATATGGATCAAGTCATTTCATACTTTAACGATTCTGTTTCTCATTCTCACAACCAACTTAAGATTACCAAATTGCAAATCGAGACATCTCTAGATTTCATTTGGGCACGGCCATGCAAACATCTTAATTAGTCCAATGAGGGGCCCAGTGGTATCTTCTTCAGCACAAAGCTGAAGGAACAAATCCTCTTGACTACACGTGTCAAGTCACATACTTCACTACACTTACTGAAAATAGCCCTTTTGTACTACCTTATTCAGGATAGTTAGACCTATATCAAGTACGTGCAATCCATACATGCATGACCTACTTGTATCTCAAGTCTAAGGATAAGTAAAGCAACCATTTACGAATTTCACTTAATGACGCCGATCCATAAAGTGACAATTCGTTAGTGGGTCAGTCCAGTATGCATCCAATGAATACCATGTGAGTTTGGTGGGACCATCCTAACCAATCACTCAGATTTTGTCTTAGTTTAACTATATTCCCATATAGTTAATCGACAATGGACAATTTAGAATACTTGACAAGTACTCAAGGATTAAACATGCAAATACAGGACACAATTTACTATTAAATGAAATCAAACATATCAAGTACTTTATTTCATTATATAAATAGATATTGCTTAATGTCCTTTATCCAAATACCGAACATCAGACATACATGATTTAACTAGCTAATTTAAGTCCCATGCCCTCGGCATGCCTTTCAAGCTTCGGCCTCGACAAAGCTTTCATGAAAGGATCAGCTAAGTTAATATCTGTGTGAACTTTGAGTAATTTGATTTCACCTAGTTCGATCTGCTCACGAACATAGTGATATCTCCTGGCATAGTGTCTGGCGCCCTTCTGAACTCCAGGTTCTTTGGCGATGATCAATGCACCCGAGTTATCGCAGTACATGTCGATCGGTAAGTTACTTGTGGGGACAATGTCAAGCCCACTAATAACTTCCTTATCCAGACAACCTCCATTGCAGCTTCCGAAGCAGCAATGTACTCAGACTCTGTTGCAGACATAGCAACTGTGGTTTGTTTCTTGCTTTTCCAATCCACAGCGCCTCCATTCATAACGAAGACGTACCCAGACTGAGACTTCGTGTCATCTCTATCAGTCTAAAATCCAGCATCACAGTATCCGGTCACTTTGAGCTCTTGATCTGGATTTCCCCCATATACCAAAAACAAATCTCTAGTAGCCCGTAGGTACTTGAGAATGGTCTTAACAGCAGTCCAGTGACTTTCACCTGGATTCTGTTGATAACGGCTAACGATATTCTGTGCGAACGCTATATCAGGTCTAGTGCATCTCACCGCATACATTATAGAGCCTACAGCCGAAGCATAAGGGACTCTCTGCATACGCTTCACCTCATCAGGTGTAGAAGCACCTTGTTTGACCGACAGACCAAGTCCTTCCCGCATTGGTACTATACCACGCTTGGAATTCTCCATCTTGAATCGCTTCAAGATCTTATCAATATAAGCACTTTGACTTAGTCCAATCAACCGCTTAGTTCTATCTCTATAGATCTTGATTCCAAGAATGAATGCTGCTTCTCCCAAGTCTTTCATAGCAAAACACTTTCCAAGATGGGATTTTACATCTTGCAACATTGGAATGTGTTTTCCTATTATCAATATGTCATCTACATATAAGACAAGGAAAGTAACATTACTCCCACTAGCTTTGCGATATACACATGGCTCATCGGGATTCTTAACGAAACCAAACTTTTTGATTTCTTCATCAAATCGTTTATTCCAACTCCTCGATGCTTGCTTTAGTCCATAAATGGACCTTTGAAGCTTGCATACTTGGTTGGGATGTTTTGGAACAATGAACCCTTCAGGTTAATCCATATAGACTTCTTCATCCAAGTAACCATTTAAGAAGGTAGTCTTAACATCCATTTGCCATATCTCAAAGACATAGTACGCTGCTATGGCTAAGAGAATCCTAATAGCTCTAATGTCTGCTACTGGTGAAAAGGTCTCATCATAGTCAACGCCAAAACGTTGAGTATAACCTTTCGCCACGAGACGAGCTTTATAAGTGTGTACATTTCCATCCATGTCGGTCTTCTTCTTGAAGAGCCATTTACTCCCAACAGTTCTTGCGTTAGGAGGAAGATCAACCAGGGTCCAAACGTGGTTATCTTGCATGGATTTCATTTCCACGTTCGCAGCTTCAAGCCATTTGTCAGATTCCGGATCTGATAATGCAGCTTTGAAGTTCGGAGGCTCATTGAGATCTCCTGATACGTTATCCTCGGATTCGACTAGACCAATCCATCTATCCGGATTACGTACGACCCTTTCGGATCTACGAAGTGGAATCGCAACATCATCGACTTGAGGTTCATCACTTTGAACATTTTCCCCCCCAAGTTGATGATTGCTAGTTGTTTCAGAAGGTGACACATCTTCTAGTAGTTCTACAATTCTCCCACTGTTCTCTTGAGCTATAAAATTCTTTTCAAAGAATTCAGCATATCGAGCAACACGAACAGTGTTTTCGGAAGGATTATAGAAGTAGTAACCCATTGTTTCCTTTGGATATCCCACGAAGATGCACTTAGCAGTCCTGGGTTGTAGTTCGTCAGGCGTATCACGCTTCACAAGTGCCTCACATCCCCAGACTCTTAAGTAAGACAACACAGGGACTTCTCCATGCCATAATTGATATGGTGTCTTTTCAACCTTCTTGGTTGGAACCATATTTAGAATGCGTACAACGGTTTCTAGAGCAAAATCCCAAAATGATAATGGGAGAGTTGTAAGGTTCATCATCGACCTCACCATCTCTAGTAAGGTTCGATTCCTCCTCTCAGACACTCCATTATGCTGAGGATTATAAGGAGGAGTAAGCTGTTGGACAATTCCACATGCTTTAAGATAATCCTTAAACTCTTGGCTTAAGTATTCTCCACCACGATCCGATCGAAGGATCTTGATGGTCTTACCGAGTTGATTTTCAACTTCGTTCTTAAACTCTTTGAATGTTTCAAATACCTCATGTTTATATTTAAGCAAGTAAACATAACCATAACGGCTGAAATCATCCGTGAAAGTTACGAAGTAGCTAGCACCTTTTCTTGACACATGCCTAAATGGGCCACAAACATCAGTATGAATGAGTCCAAGTAGGTCTTTAGCCCTTTGCGGCTTGTTCGGAAAGGGTTTTCTTTTCATCTTTCCTGAGATACAGGAAACGCATTTTTCAAATGATTCATCATTTGATTGTAAGATCCTTTCACGTTGAAGTCTTTCAATGCGGTTTTTGCCAACATGGGCAAGACGACAGTGCCAAAGATAGGTAGAGTCCAAACTAGTTTTGGCTCGTTTGCTAACATTGAACATTGAATTATTTGAAACACAACCACGCATATCAATTTCATAAATGCCATCACAAGGAATAGCATCAAAATAATGAACATTATTTTTAGAAACTGAAATACCGATATTATTAAACGTATTAATAAATCCTTGGTTTTTCAATAAAGAAACTGAAATAACACCTCTAGTGATAGAAGGTGCATAATGACAATTGTCTAATACAATAAATAACCCAGAAGGCAGAATTAAATGAAATTCTCCTATAGCTTCCACAGCTGCTGGCAAACCATTTCTAACGAACAACTGCAAAGCTCCAGGCTTCAGTTTCCTCCTCTTTCTAAGACCCTGTAACGAATTACAGATGTGAGTTCCACAGCCGGTGTCATACACCCATGAATCACTCTTAGAAAAGGAAAATAATTCAATTGTGAAGATACCTGAAGTACTAGTCCCACTAGTATTCTTTCTCTTCTTCATCAACTCAGCTAGATAGGTAGGACAGTTCCTCTTCCAGTGTCCAACTTCACCACAATGGTGACAGATCTGGTCTTTAGCCGGATGCTCTTTTGAGGCCGGAGGGGTTTGCTTGGTTTTAGGAACAAGCGCAACTGCCTTGCCTTTTCCCTTACCATCATTCTTGCCCTTGGCCTTTTGCGGTCTTTTAGCCTTTTGGATCCTTCCCCCTTTGATCATAAGAACTTGGGGTGTTTCAGTGGCCTTTTTAGGTATCGTTTTTTCATACTCGACAAGCATAGCATGAAGCTCAGGTATAGTCTTAGTCATACTATGCATGTTGTAGTTGCGCACAAAACCCTCAAAATCCTTCGTAAGAGATTTGAGGATCATGCCAACTGCCACAGCACGATTATACCCATAATTGAGCGATTCCAATTTGTCAAAGTAGCTCTTCATCTTGAGCACATGACTACTGACCGATTTACCAGTTTCAAGATTCAAGTCGTGGAGCTCCACAACTAGGTCGAACAATTCAACACCAGCTTGTTTTTCATACATATTCTTTAGCTCTTTGATCATATCACAAGGTGTATGATATTCGTATTGCTTCTGAAGATCGGGAGTCATACTCGAGATCATCATGCAAGCAACCTCATCGTATCTGCTATACTCTGCGTTATAGAACGCTTTCTCTTGCTCAGAAGCATCAGCAGCTGGCTCGGTCGGCCAATGATGTTCAAGGACATCGGTCCTCCGTTCAACTCTAAGGACAATCCTCAGTTGACGGTACCAGTCATTGAAGTTAGATCCATTCAGCTTTTCTCTTTCAAACATTTGACGAAAAGCATGACCAACATTGTTTTGAGGAGGGTTTGTTGCCATCTACAAAACAGATTAAGTTCAAAAATCAGTATTTTTGATAATCTTTTCCTTAATAAATTTAATTACACAATGTTTAAACACTTTAAACAATCAAGTTTATTAAGGCTAGGATCCAATTGACATGACATCATTTCATCAGTTGATCTGCTAGAAAAGATGCATTCAAAAGGTAAGTGACGATCACTAATTGTATTCCAAATACAATTCCTAGATTTTATGGGACCTACAACTTGCACCAAGTGATTTGTAGTCATGTTTCATCCCATCTTTTGCCACGGGCTAAGGGTCTCACTGCCTAGCTCATTTTAAGTCGTCCAACTAAGAACGCACAAATTGTCCACCATTGTGTACCAATGAGTGGGAATTTGCCATGTAAATGCCATTTTACCATTGTCTACCAATGAGTAAGATGACATCCACAAGTGTCGTTTACAAGGTGGATGGCAAAGACTTAAGTTTGGTTTGGGTCAAAACAATTTTGATGCGTGATCAAAAAAGTTATGTGTGAGGACTCATGCACATCCTCATCACATAATATGTTTATAAAAATTCTTAGTTTGTCTTCCAAATCAAAGGAGCTCGGTAGCTCCATTTGCAACACACAAAGAAGCGTAGGGGTGAGGTTTGCAACTTTTGCAATTAAAAACCTACCATTTTAGGGAAGCAGAGCGACCCGACTTATACCTCTCTTTGAGTGTGTTCAAATGGGTGAGCCGGTGTTTCTTTTGACTTTTAGGACACAAATTTTATTTTATAAAAAAAGTCATATTTCTATAGTTCATTTAGCAAATTTCGATTTTCATAAAACAAATTTGCATTTAAAACCTTTTATTATGTCACAATTATCAAATAATCACATAATCTTAGGGTTTCTAATTATCTAACATAATTTTAATTTTAATCCTCTTTGATATAAGTAATAACCATGAACGATTTGCATGAAACATCATGGCTTTTACTTCCTTTTAACATTTAAAATAAAGGTACAACATGTTGATTATCAAATAACAAAACTTGGGTTCTCAATTTTAGATCACAAAATCAGATTTTAGACCTAAAATAAGGGTTTCCGATTCGGCTAGAGGTTTTCGATCCAATTATATAGTTTTCGATCGGAAATAGGGTTTCCGATCGAGAACATCACTTTTCGATTAGGGTTTCCGATCGGAAAGAGGTTTACGATCTACGATAGGTTTCCGATCGGAAAAGGGATTTACGATCGGAACACGGGTTTCCGATCCACCATAGGTTTCCGATCGAAAAACAAGGGTTTTCGATCGGGACAAGGGTTTCCGATCGGAAAACGAGGGTTTCCGATCGGGGTAGGGTTTCCGATCAGAAAACGAGGGTTTCCGATCGGGTCGAGAAGCGCTTTTCGATCAGGGACTTTTCGATCGGGTCGAAAAGTCATTTTTCATCGAATTTTTTTCGTTTTTACCAATTTGCGAAACTTTTTCCAATTGTAAAACACGATTTTTTTAAATGGATCGAAAAGCTAGAATCGTATTTTGGTTACCCCCCTTCCAAGTTTTATTCCCGGTAATTAATTAAAATCATAGGTGGCTCGTGATACCACTGTTGGGTTATATAACTATTTATCAAAACACGAGTACGCAGCGGAAAGAAACCTATGAATTAATCTAACTAACCGGATAGAACATGTTTACCTTATGAGCTCGGATTGACTTGATCTCTTGGAGGATTTAAAGAAAATCCCTCTACGATCGCACACACGACACACCAGTGCTATGTGCTAGCACTTGATCATGAACTCCTCTAATGAAGATGGCTTGGTCGAACCACACAAGAATCGAACCCCCCCTTGGGTTTTCTTGTTGCCGAATTCGAGAGAGAAGAGAGAGAGAGAATTAGGGTTTGCACCTTTATCAGATAAATGCGACCCTTAAACCTTAAACCCAGAGGGTCTATATATAGGTTTAAAATACTTGATAAACAAGTTAAGGATTGGCATAGGAGCCCTAGATCAAAATCGACTAGAGGCCCTATCCAAAGCCTTTTCTCAATTGTAATCCAATTACAACTCTCTCTAATTACAACTAACACCCCCTGTTAACAATTAACTGTCAGTTTTTAACGAAACCTCGTTAAATGTTCGTGATAAATATTAATTAACTATTAATTAATATTAATACATTTGGTGTCGAGACGTGTGACCCCGTAGGCTTAAATAATATCCGGACATACGCTTACTATTACATGATCATATCCCTACACGGATATTATCCACGGCGAAAGTAGTAGTTGCTTGGAGTTTCATATTATTGCTTTACCGGAGGGTTATCAGCGGCCAGTAGGGAACACGTGTATGGTAGGTGACCAAAGTTCTTACAATGGTAGCAATAAAACATGGAGGAGAAAGTATTCTGGATAGCAGTGGCAACTTGAACAGGTACTGATGTCATAGGTTGAACTATTGGAGGTTGGGCTCTTGGTGGCAGATGACAGGTGTTCTGGAAATGACCATATCAATTGCAATTATAACACCTGCGGCAGGGTGAGACCACCGGGTGATGATGCTGACAGGTGTTACACAAAGGATAAGGTCCAAAGTAAGGTTTCTTGGTCGACCGCTTATCAGGATCCTTCTGAGTAGCAAGAGTAGTAGGTATAGCAGCTTCTGCAGGTCTGGTTGTTGTAGCGTGATGTTTATATTTCCTTTTCCTCTTCTTGGTTTTGGCAGCGGGGCAATTGATGACTTCTAACCATTGAGGTAGTTCAGTAGGATTTTCAGAGCACTACACTTCAGAGAGTTACACGCCTTACAGTGTTTGGGAGAGCAAGAAGGATTCACAGTAGCATCATTGTTGCCAAATTTATCATTGAGGGTTTGTCGGAAAATGTTGGAGATGAAAGCTGCCACTTGTTGAGCAATTTGACGGGCCATTTGTTGATCGTCAGGATTCATGCTGATGGAAAATGTTTAGTAGATTAGGGGTATGATAATCAATTCGGGATCATGATGACGAATATTTTATAAAACATTTGAATTTAGAAATCACGAGATTTAAAATACGGGATGGAGAAGAAATCATGTTGATTTAGTAAAACATAATGGAATGGCCTTCGTTCCTCGATTGAGAAACTACAACCCGTGCTAATCAGAGTTAATTGGGATTCGTAGTAGTAATTAACATGCTTTGGCCTAATAGGTTCCAACACTCTCACCAAAGAGTTCTAGGTAGGCATCCCGGTCCACACGGTTGATCAGGTTTTATACGCAATGCCTGCCTAGATAGACCTCCAGCTACCGGTGTTTTCCCCCTTCCAGTTACTACATGTCTACTGCTAGGAATCTAACTCCGACGGAATTCTCAAAATCAGAAATTTTTGAATCCTAAAATGGCACGTAAGGCGCCATTACTAAGGATAGAGGCTAGAAAGCCAGAAGAGATTAGTGTATATGTGTGTCAAGTGTTAAGGCAACAGTGAGATCTAAGAGAGGCAAGTTTAAGCAACATCTAAAGACATAATATAATAATAGGCATGCAGACATGAGTTAATAATGCAGGACACATAAGACATATAGTCTAGGTTATCCAGTTCTAATAACCTAAATCCCTATAGCCAAGGCTCTGATACCAATTTGTCACACCCTAACCGACATCGGAATATGTCGGGGCGCAATTATGGTCCAGATGCACATGACAACTAAATTAGGTTGTAATGCTTAAACATGCCCTTTTTCATTAATCAACTAAAGATATTGTACAATAAAGTTAAACATGCAAAATACATATCAAACTGATTTAAAGTCTTTAATCTAGGTCCAGCAATTCTAGCGTGATCACAACATAGCTCATATATAGGTTCCTGCAACATGTATAAGATAAAGTGTTAACTACAAAAGTAGTTGGTGAGTAAACACAAGTTTAAATAATATAAATATAATTTCAATAACAACGATATATGTATAACCAGATATTTTCATATATATAGTCAAACATGTAATGAGTTAGAGCCAATAAATGAGCGCATCAAACCCTATATAACTAGGCTTATAATTACCTGAGGCCAATTACCAGGCAGCTCAGATAGGGTTTCAAACCAATAGATCTATTACTGTAACCCCGGCTCGGTGTGTTAAAGAGTAGGCTTCGAGATAGAGATAGAGTACAACCAATCAAAATAATCCACACATATTTAACATACATAGAACGTATCCAATTGACATATAATCGCGTTTGTGGTTTAGAGAAACAATTTGAATATAGAGATACATGTAACACCCCAAAAAGGTTAAAAACTAATGCAAGTATGATTTCTTACAACCCGAATTATCATTTTAATGAATCACCATTAGAAATGACAATACGAATTGAATAGTCATAACCAACAATATTATAAGAGAGGGGATTTAGTGAATACTCACAAAGCGGATTATCATTCTAATGAATCACCATTTGAATGATAATACAAGTTGATCATTTAGGCACAATCCCTAATATATAAAGATGAGGTTTAGTGAATACTCACCTGATAAGTAGATCGGAAATGAGAGATAGAACCAATTGTGAGACATAACAATCTGGAGATGATCCTAATGAAATGAACATGCTAAATAAATATAGGCACACGTGATGACTATAGCTATGAGGAATTTAAGGGGTTTGGGTTCTGTTTGATCAAAAGACCATTTTACCCTTTATTGGTAAATTGGGGTTTTAGTATTTATTTAGTATTTTCATTTATTTAACACCTTTGGACTTTTATATACTTATCATATATATAAATATGGTCTAAGACCAAAAATCAAGTTTTAATACCTTCTAGTTTGTTTGATATTTAATAATTGTATTTAAAACCCTAATTTTGAAATAATTATCAAATAAATAGCAAAATATTTTATAAAATAAATAATATCAGGGATTTTACTTAAAATATTATTTTATAATATATTATAAAAGATTAGCCCTAGATTTAACCCGTTTGTTCAATTTTGGCAAAGCAACGTCGTGAAAACCCTATATCAACGTATTTATTAAATAAATATCAAAACATTTTATAAAATTTTAAAAAATTAGGGTTTTATTCATTATGATATATTATAATATTCCTCAATATAGTAAACCTTAATTCAATACCTTTTACTCAATTTGGGCAGAACAACGACCCGAAAACCCTAATTTTGACTGTCTTTTAAATAAAATATCATACCTTTCCAAAACTTGAAATTAACTTAGGGCATTCTTAATACACATTATTTTAGAATTACCTACAAAATTTCAGACCCTAATTCTAATTCGATTACCCAATTTTGGCAAAACAGCTCAAGAACCCTAGTTTTAATTCTTTTCTAAAACTTGATTATAACAACAATATTATTCAAAATTGATAGAGGGATTTTGTAGAGCATACCAAGAAATGATGGACTGTTAGAAATCAGCTTCTAACTCGAAGCCAATTACTCGAATTTTGCAAAGAAAGATCGCGGATGAGGTTAGGGTTTATGGGAGATAAATCTCGTGAATTGGCAAGGAATTAAGGTTGATCTGGTGCTCCTTTTATATCAGTCGAGGTCTCCTGGGGTGTGGGCACGTAGGTATCCTCAATGATATACGTTTATGTACCTTTTATAACTTTCAATTATTTACACTTTTTGTTCCTTAACTTTTGTTTTATGCATTTTAACTCTGATTCTTTCGATGTAGCTATCATTTTATGTTCTAAAACTTTGTTAAGCATATTCTTAACATTCTCGAGGGTCCAGGTTGTGTATAATAATATACATATACATATATATTCATAAATTTACATAGTTTACACTTTCTACCCCTTTAACTTTGCAAAAATCATTATTTTATGTCACGAATTATGTTAGGACATATTCTTACTATACTTTAAGCCTTAAAATACTTATGATAATTATAATTATAATTATAATTACGTATAATATCCGTTTTGCTTATAACTTTGCATAATTTTTGGTTTTTACAAACCGGGCCCAAATCAATATTTTACGTTTTTCCGCTTCGTTATAACTCGGAATGAGATCCGTTTTTGCCCATAGTCTTAATTTTTCGTCCCCTATTATATTTCAAAAATTTCCCAGTTGATGTTTCCTCGAATGTCGTGTGATAGTTTTCAGATGCGGATCGGGTTTTATGAACGAGTCGGGGCACGGGTGTTACAAACCTAAGACTCCCTCTTTGGACATCATCCAATGGAAAGATTACATCGCAATAATAAAGAAATATGGTGAAAGTGGGTTACTTTTTCTAACACCTTTGAATCTGTCGAATTCCCGGGATGGAGATCCATTGATAAGAACCGAGGATCTAGACGCTTGAAGAATACCAGACACCATTTTCCTCCAAAGCTCGGGAAAATTCATTTGGTGGAGAATGAAGAAGTTCTTATTGATTTCTAAATTGAGACCTATTAAAACTCCACCTGTAATAAGGAACTTCTTATGCTTTTATGAGAAAGATACCGAAAAGATCGACGGATCCCATAAAGAGATAAGACTACCAGAGTTTCGTTGGCTAAAACGTAATCCCAGCTACAAGCCTAATATCCCCAAAGAAGATTCGCAGGAATACGAGCAGCAAGATTACACTTGCTTTCTTGAAGGCATAGAAAGGAAATTCTGTGAATTCTCTTTAATCTAGAAATCTAATCGATTTTGGAACCCCCAACCCCCTGCTGTTCAAAGACATGAAATCCACTAAGAACGAACATGACTCCCTGTACCTTTAATGACTCCCGCAACCTAATTCTCACACCCGATGAAATTCATTCCCACACAGGCCCCTACTAAGATTGTGCTTGACGCACTTCTTCCTCCAAGGCTTTATTCGATCCTCCATTTGCAGATGATTCATCCGAACCCCACACCGAAGAGTTCCTAGAAACATTGGAATATTGAGGACGAAGAGATCCCCCCTTCTTTTTCGCTATCGAATTCCAGAAAATCCTCTTACCTCCACCACGATGAGTATTGTTAAAGATAACCCTTGATTGACTTTTTTCTACTCTGAATTTTCCCTAGAAACCAAGGGAAGGGAAATACACTGTTCCCCCTGTGAAGATGGATCGGGCCCCACTGATCCAATCAAGTCTGGAATATCGGACTGAGGAGTGGACTACCTAATGTTAAAATTGGGCTCACAACTATCTCCCCGTCCACAACTCTCTCCAATAACATCCTCACCAATGACCAAATAAATAGGAGACATCTCCTTAAAAAATATGACAGTTTCTTATGACACGCACTTTTACGTGTCATAAAATCAGTGTGTATCATAATTCGCGTGTCATTAAAGGCCTTTTTCTAGTAGTGTTTAAAAACAACATTTATTAAAATTTCCTTATTCACATTTATATTACCCTAACTAAACATTAATGACATATAATCAATCTAATTTATTAATCTATTGATGCACCAAATCTGTTCTTACGGTTACTAGATAAAAAGCGGCTTGTATAGAAACCATCCAGAGTAGTACTATAGTCAAATTAAACACAATAAAATACCCGATTTTATGGTTTAATTTATTTAAAAAGTGATGACGTACGAAAAAGTTATCGAAGTTAAAAAACGCGGGGTAATTTTAAAAAAATGTGAACAATTATAGGCTATACCATTTTTACCCCCTCCAACCCTTATTTTTCTTTGTTTCTCATGCATGCTTTTTACCTTTAATCTTCACCATTCATTATCTAGATCAGTGGTTTAAATTGTTTCTCACACTTCTATCATTATAAACATTCTGTATAAGCTAACTAACTAACTAACTTACTAACTATATATATATCAGATGGACAAAAAGATATTTTTACTCATCAATGGACGTAATAAATCTATAACTAAGTTAAAAATATTTTGTTAATAGGAAGATGTTGTTGGATATTATATGTCCAGACCCAACCGATTAACACAACCAACCCAATTATTGACCGATAAGAGTTACACTGAGGTCAACATGTAAAAATCCGCATAAACAGTTAATTGACAGTTGACTAAACATTAAATTAATTATTACTAGTTTATTAGTAATAATAGTGGAATAAATAATTACTAACTCATTAAGTAATAAATTTATGAATTAATAATTATTTACTTAGATAAATAATAATTACTATATAGTTATTAGTTTAAATAATTGTTACTAATTTAATAACTATTGGTGGATAAATATACTTAATTAACTTGATTAGTTAAATATATCTCGTTTGAATTATAACTTAATAAATATTGTTTATCCAGTTGGTGAAAGATTATAAATATAAACTTATGACAGAGTGAACCGTTTACACAAGTTTACAATCATGAAAGCGATAAACCCTCTCTCTCTATCTATCTCTTGCGTAGCCGCCCCCTCTATCTCTCCCTCTCTCACGTTGCCGACCCTCCCTCCCTCTCGGTTTCGTCACCGCCATAAATAACCAACAACCGCTGCTATGTCACCACTTGCCGCCGTCTCTGATCGAACCTTCACAGCCACCACTCGCACCGTCGCTACTACTCCTGGCCGTGAGACGTCGCCTCTACCCCACCATCCACATGGCCAGACTGGCTACACCCAGGGTTGACCTTTGCCGTCACTGGGCTCTTCTTCGGGTCCCTGCTACCGCTCGCGGCACGCAGTGAGGTTTCCACGACCGTCATGACACGCAACAACATTCCACTACCACTGCCGTCAGGATCTCCCACCGCCGCCATCGGTTGTTGTTGAAAACCTGACTTGTTAGTTCCAGTCGAGCGTTTCGTGAACTAGCGAGAACGCGTTTAATCCCGATATCTCGAACGGTTGTTCGGATCCGGCTAAAGTTTATCTAAAACTCGCTTTTAGATTAATTTAATTTTAACTATATTTGTGTGTACCAGTAATCTGATCCTGTTCATGAGTTTTACTAATTATTCGCGTAGTTAATTTATTCCGTTGTGCATAATCCGTAATTATGGAAATACCGGTGAAATACCGTTTTAGTAAATTATTGAATTTTGAATACGGGTAACACAGATAACCACTGTAAAACCCAACACCTATGACTAAAATACATTCTCAATTAATTGTCGATGTGAAGAATGCGGTCTATAAAAACACTAATAAAACTTGACCTATATACACCTAACTAAACCCAAGAAAACTCTGAACTAGGCTGCAGGACAGGCGAATGTACCTATCGATAATAGTATAGCCTAAAGGAAGTCCGGATGTCGAATCTAAGCACACAAAAAATGAAACTAAACTCTAAAATGTGACAAGATAACTAAAATGGAGATCGAGAGTGGTTTTTTTTAGATTGAGTTAAAAGACTTAACAAAACGAAGGCTTGCTAGAAACATAATCTTACTAAAAATAGAAATTACTAAGAATAGAAGCTACTAAAATTAAAAAATACTAAAAATAGAAAGTAACTAAACGATAACTAAGAAAGCTGGACGAAACCAAATATGAGACAAGAGTACTACATAAGCCTTAAATTCTAATTGTAACTAACGACTTTCCCTCGGCTATGCTAACCTTGATGAAAATAGTATCTTAAACGACAACCTATTGAAATCCTAGTAGACCCCAAATAATTCTCTAGGTGTGACGCAAAAGGGATTCCTAAAGACTGTAATATGTACACTTTTTGGTCAGGTCACCTCTTGGATGTTCCTAACAATGTTCTAATACCCGAAGAGATAGATTACCTCCTAAAATGTTTCTATCCCAGACACCCTAAGATGTAAGGAGTAACCTAAACACTACCCATAATGATATAAAGTAACCGTAATACTAGGAAATCTAGGGAACCCCTCTCCCGCGGCAATTTGACTGCCCGATTACCCAACTAGCATATCACCTCCTGGATTCTCTGAGCTGGGTAGAACACAAAGATCCAGAAACTAATTAATTGCTATTCTTATGGATTGCGACATCAAAGCAAACCATAAACTAACTAAAAACACACAGTAGTAGTCTAACATAAAACCGTAACTGAAAGACATTCAACAAGCTACACGTGGAATAAGCAATCAATTAATAACCTAGGCTAGGCAGTCACATGCATCAAAATAGTAGCATAAAGGTTATTTACAAGAACATTGATCCATCAACACATTGCATAAACCGAACACATTGCATAAACCGAGAAAAGTCAAAAGTTAACAATTATTGATCATCTAGCCTAGATAGTACAAGAGAATTAGCCAAGAAACATGCTTGATTTTAGAAAACAGTTTAAAATAGAGGTATTTATGTTTCTAAGGTCCTCGAACAAAGATTCAATTGTACAAATTAAAATATCGAATAATGTTTTAATCGAACCGAATGCTTGATCTAAACTCGAATTTTTTTATTCCACTTGAGTTCTTTGTCTTCTACCAGAGCTCTCAAACTTGACGACAGTAGCAAATATGATCGAATGAAACCGGACCATTTAATTTATACTTAAAACTTAGGTTTTTTTTTTGCCGACATAAGGGTCACCGCGTGTCGCGATGCTCAAATAGGACTTCCTTTGCGTGGCGTGACGGACAAAATTTTCGGGGTTTGGTATTTTACTTTCTGGCCCGGTCGCGTTTCGAGATAAATATTCTTCACGTGGCCGTGTGGCGTGGCGGTCCAATTGACAGAATTATCCTTTGTTGTCTTCAATCTTTTTCACGAATAACGAACCAACTTCGGTTTCATACCGATTACTACAAATTTAGCACAAGAACTCAGTGAACAACCAATCATCAAAATAGAAAATAAATACAACTTGAAATGGCTCAAGAACTGACTCAAATTATAGAAAATGTAAAGGAAAACCTATGCGTTTAGCAACATATCTATTATTCAACTGCTTAAGTGTATATAAGGACAATGCTAATTGTCGTATAATGTACTCCCAATTAATTGTTCAACCATTTATCGGTGTTTGTATTAGTGTGTTGTGTTTCCTGCTGCATCGTGCAGGAAACCCACTAGTGTGTGTGTATATATGTAAGAATTCAAATACAAAGTGATTTTTTCGTGCGAAGTGTAAAAAGGATTCTGAACCATTGATTTAGGAATCAATGGTTCAGATCTAGTTCCGATCTAATCAGATCTAAAGAAAGAATTTTTAAGCGTGAAAAATAGCTGGAGGGGTAATATTGGTATAGCCTATAATCGTTGACTTTTTTGAAGTTTCCCCTAACTTTTTAAACGTCTATACGTCTTTATATGACATCCTTTTAAAAATATATATACCATAAAAACGAGCATTTTATTCTCTTTAACTTGAGTATAGTATTTCCATACTTTTAATTTAAAAATTCCTTTATGTAAGTATACACCATAACATGTGTGATTATCTATATAACTTGTGTGATTTTTGAAAAAACATGCGTAATTATGGTATTATTATATGTGCGTACTTATCAACATATAGCTTATGTGAGTATCAATATAAATTGCGTGATTATTATCTAACTTGCGTAATATTACCTTATGCTGGTGCAGATAATTTTACCGTTTCTCCTAAAGTACAAGTGGCGCCCCCTGGTTACTTCGTACCTTTTGCACGAAAAGCCACTTTATATAATAACTTTCTCAAATATATATATATATATATATATATATATATATATATATATAGGGTTAGGTTCAAATAAAAAAAATTTATTTTGAAAACTTTTGAAAACAAAATAAAATGATTTTAAGCTTTTACACAATTTCGGTAAATTTATCGTTTATTAGAAATCTCAGGGTTATTTGGAATATCCTATAATCATTTTATAAAGTTAAATGTTTAATTAGTTAATTTTTTTGATAGAAAATTCAAATAAACAAAGTTGCGGTGTTTCGCACAATTTCGGTATTAACCAAGAATCTCGTGAATTTCAAAAATCACATTTCGATGTTCTCTAATGTTTTATAAGCTTAATATAAGTTGTTTGTAAAATATTAGAGGTTATCGGGATAAAAACAAGAACGAACGAGCAAAAAGAAAAAAATCACCCCCCCCCCGCGGACCGCGAGGGGTGATTTGAGAAATGTCGTGGTCCGCAACTCTGTCTGCTTGCATGAAAATCTTGTGCTTCACGTTTCAGCCTTGATTCAGCTTCCCTACGTGTCGTTTTTCATAGATTACTCACCATAAGACATGTTGGTACCAAATTTCGACCTTATTAGTATAAATACCACTCCAGATCATCCATTAAAACTCGCCAATTTCGAAGATCATTGATCTAAAAATCTTAACCCACATCTGATCCTTATTTTGTAAAATTCGAGCCACCCAGAGGTGTTTGGAGTTAACATTCTATAATCCACCATTATTTGGTATGCTTCACAAGAGCCCCATTCAATTTCTATTAATATTGCTGTTAAGAATGAGTTCTAGAATTATGTAAAAATTAGGGTTCTCGAAATTATTTTAATGAAATTGGGTAATCGGGAAGGAATTAGGGTTCGAAATTTTGAGGGATGTTATGTTATAACATAAATTAAAGAACACCAAAGTCAATTTTATGATCCTTAAAGGTTCGGTATTTATTTAATAATCGGGTCAAAATTAGGGTTTTCGTAAAGGTATTTGTCAAAATTGAGCAATTGGTATTGAATTAGGGTTTGAAAATTTAAGGTTTATTATAATATGATATTTTAAACAAAATCCCTAAGTTTATTTCATTTTATAAATGGTTTTGATATTTATTTAATAAAAACGTCAAAATTAGGGTTTTGAAATATGAATATTTAATATTGAACAAACCAGGAGATATTGGGACTTGATATATATATATTAAGATATATTAAGTATATACGAGTTCATATTTGATATATAATAGAATATTAATATACCGAGTTATTCGGGTACTTAGAATTTCGTGCGGACCGGAAGGGTAAGCGCCTGTACATTGGGGTTTCTGGCATACTGGTGTGTCGTATTGTGACACCCACTTCCAGACTTGGCTCTAGAAGGGGTCACGCATCGGACCTACTCATAAACATATGGTACAACAGAGATAACTAAATAGCGGAAAATTTTAAACTTTTATTTATATATGCCAAGTCTATAGTAAAAGAGAGAGGAATACAAAAGCTAACTACAATAACTAAGCCAGTGTTGGATTTAGGTGTCCAGACCCGACTAAATCAAGTACCCGACCCGGTCAAGACCCGTAAGAGTTACACCGGAGGCAACGGGTTATAAAGTCCGCTTACCTATATAACCGGCAGATTCACAGAAGAATTAATTATTTGTTTGTTAACTGGTTTAATAAATAAATTAACTAATTATTATTAATCGTCAAGATTAATTTAGCGACAAAAGACGTTAAATACTATTCACGTCTTAGACGACAAATAACGAATTAGTCTTTTAGCTGATATTCGTTAAGTCTCGACAAGCGACAAATATTTAAGGGTTAAATGTTGGTCTCGCAATTAAAAGGTTCGATTAAGGATTGAATAAAAACGAGGGACTAATTGGAAACTTAATTAGTTATATATAACTGATTAAGGGAGGTGTGAAACCCTAATCCTCCATTAGAAATTTCGGCCTCCCTCCCCTCCCCTCTCTCGGTCGACGCTGACGGCTCCCAAGCCACCACCCTCTCTCTTGTTCTTCGGCGATCCGTTCAACCAATCGCGAGGACCCTAATCCGTTGATCACCTTTGGGGCGTGTTCTTCCTCACTGTTGAACCGCCACCACGAAGCCGAGTCTTAGCCGCCGCGCCGCCTCTCCGAGTCCGTCGCCGCCGCCTCCCAGTCGTCCGACGTCGTCGTCCAAGCCGAGCCGCCGCAGCCGCCTTAGCCGAGCCGCCGCTGCCTTCTCGGTCGCATCGACGCCGCCGCCGCCGCCCAAGCCGGCTGCCGCCTCCCTCGCCGTCACCCGCTCACCGGCCGACTCCATCGTCGCGAACCGCCATCGTACAGTGTGTTCGCCCGTCGTCCGCAAACCCTAGTTCGCGCCCGATCCGACGTATGTGATTTTTTTGGTGCTCGAGTCACCGTGTGGTAAATCCGTAACCGCGAGGATTTTTTCGGTGATCATTTCAAGTGGTATCGGAGTTTAAGGAGAGAAATTTGGAAAAGCCAAAAACAATGAAAAATAAGAAGTTGTATCCAACATGATTGGGAAATGATGGTACATTGGCTGAAATTATTTGAGTCATGGATAAAATAAATGAAAAAGCCATAAGACCATTTGATCAATGTGTAAGGTAGGCTCGGCAAATCAGAAAGTATACGAATGTGATATACACTAAATCTGATGCTTGATCTAGTGGACGACATCTTGATGCGTATCTCATGATATATCAAGAAAAAATTATGTGAAAAATAAAATGAGAAGTCACTGTGTATACATGTGTTCATTTTGCAAAGATTTAAACTTGTTTGATTTTCTTTATTTTGTCAAACGATCGAACTTTCTCTGCGTGTCCAAAAGACCGACCTGATCATTGTTCGTTTGACGTTATGCTTTATTTTCTTTGGTGTTTCGTATAACTCATCGGACTTTCTCTGCGTGTACGGGAGTACCGACCTGATTGTTGTTGGGTTATACAATTTCAACTTGTTTTATTTTCTTATTTTGTTAAATCCGAGGCCTTATCTGCGTATCGAAAGATCGACCTTAAGGTAGACGATTTAACGTTCTTATTTCTTTTTGCATGAAACACAGTTCACTATATCATGGTTACAATCATTATGTGATTAAAATCACAAATGAAATCACAAAGTGGGATAAGCAAAATCATATATGAGTATGTCTGATAGTGTGGAGTACACTGGTCAATGCAAAACTAATCAATATCTTAATATATCCAGATGTTATGAGTATGATTGTGCCAGAGTTTAAAGTTGGACAAATTATATCTGCAATCGGCATGGCTTAGGTGCTATAATAATCGAAACTGAAGTGTAGTTCAGCATGTTATGACCAATATGATCCCAAGTCGCGATCTTTCTCACAAAAGACAAAAATAGTGTCTGATTATGTACTGCATTTATTTTTCATTATCAGAAAATACCAAAACGTTTTAGGTGTGTTTTGATATAAAGTTTCTAAAAGTCAAAAAGATTTTGTTTCTGCTTTGTTTTAGATTGATCAACATAGAATACGAAATCAATTTTCAAAATCAAAATATCTTGGAGTTTCGAAGAGACGTTTTGCACCAAGATAATTTATGTTGGCAGATTTCTAAGTGGAAAGAGAACATTACAACTTCAAGTCTTCTGAAGATTGTTGAAAAGAGATTACACACGATGCAATATCAAGTATTCGAGATTAGACTCATCATGTAACATCCCAAGATTCAGGTAATTACGTAACTGATAGTTAATACTAATACTATGCTTATATTACGTGTTTAATGAGTTAAAAGATTAGGGAATACGTATTTATATGTTATATGTGCTATATATGAGTTATATGTATATACGGATAAGGATATATGTGAATACGTAGTTGCAAAGTTAAGAAATGGATATATACATGATGATATACGTAATTAGAATCATCGTTTTATGTATCTCGAGAGTTAGAAATAATTAGGAATATATCCTAATATGTTTTAAGGCTTAAAATGATAATACATTAAGAGTATAAGGGTTAGAATGACATTAGACCAAAGCATAAGGGCTTAAAACGAAAATGTGGGGCTGCAGTAGGTCTCGCGTATCGCGAAGCCTGCCACTGGGTTTGGCGCGATACGCGATGGGGTGCAGAAGTCGGCAGATTCGACCTTATCCGTTTCAGCCGCCATTTTGAGCCTTGAAACGTGTCAAAACCGGTCCTTAGTCACCATAGGACGTGTGTAGACCATATTAAACACCCCATACTATAAATAGAAGCCTTAACTCATAAGATTTCATTGCTAGTTCATAAATCAAAGCTTAGAAAACCCCGAAAAACTCTCAAGAACGTGCATAGCTTGATATCGGTTGATCCAGGAGGTATTAGAAGCTACTTTTCTGCAGTGGGTCGTTATTAGGTATGTATTATAAAAGGCCTCAATCAATTTCATGATTCATAACATCTAGATATGCTTTTTAGAAAAGATCCAAAATTAGGGTTCTTGAGCATGATTCTTCAAAATTGAGGAATCTGTTTGGAATTAAGGTCTGATTTTTGGTATGTAAGCTTAAAATAACATGTTTTAAGAAAGCCCTAAGTTTATTTCATGATTTGAAAAGGTTTCGTATGAATTTGAGGAACGGGCTAAAATTAGGGTTTTCTAGACGTTGTTTTGCTAAAAAGTAATGATCGGGATTGAATTAAGGTCCCATCTTTTGAAGTATATCATAAAATGATATTATGAACAGAAGCCCTAAGTTTATTTGATAATAAAAAGAGTTTTGATAATAGTTTGAGAACTACGTCAAAATTAGGGTTTTGAAAGATGATTATCGAGTATTGGACTATCTATAAGGAATTGGGAGTTGGTTTTTGGTATTAGAACATGTTTTAAGAAATCCTTAAGTTAGTTTCATGTTTAAAGAAGGGTTGGTATGGTTTCACCATGTTGGCTTATCAAGAACAAGTAAACCAAGAACAAGAACATAACCATTGGTGTTTTGATCATAGTAATTACGCCTCCTGGTCGTGATAACGCCTATACGGTCGGTCATGATCATCACCACATTAAAACACAAATATGGGTGATATCTCATAGTAATCCCGCCTCCTGGTCGTGATAACGCCTATACGGTCGGTCATGAGAATCACTCATCAAGTGCATAAAGGCTTGGGCAAGGGTAATGATATTTAACAAAAGAACATGTTTTTATATATAAATAATATATATATAAGTTCAATTGTGATAATTAGTAAAATATACCGAGCTATTCGGGTACTTAGAAGTTCGTGCGGACCGGAAGGGTAAGCGCCTGTACACTGGGGTTTCTGGCATAGCGAGGGTGTCGCATAAATCCCAAATGGGACCTGGCATCCCTCACTGGGCGATCTCGGAGTGAGCGTTTACTTATAGGAATGCATGTCTTCATATTATAATTAGAAAAGTTATATTGCCTATAAAGGGCATTTTGGTCATTTTGACCTCTGAGAAAGTATAATCTTAGGATTATGGAACATAGAAGATGTTTATAATATAAAGCCTTTCATTAATACAACCCGATACACGATTAGGTTTGGATCAAGGCCTTTAGTGAAGATTCCGCCTGAGATTATTCAAGTAAAAGACAGAGGTGAGTCTTTCTCTCACTGGGCAATTACTTTTATGAAACGGGATGTGTTGTTCTGTATTAAATTGTATATTTGACTACCATTAGTATCTATAAATGTTGAGGCCTGAAGGGTTAGATACGATCTTGGAAGAGGGCCCATGTGACACGTACAAATAGGTAGTATGCATACAGATAGACCTAGTTGCTTGGACGATCATTCCCGATCCTGATTCTGTGATCCCTGCCATGGATATACATGTTTATATGATGCTGTAGTCAAAATTTAATTACATATGAACTGCTACGTTTATGAAACTCACCAGCATTATGCTGAGCCCCAAATGTTGTCTTTTTCTTTTGGACGCACATCTTAGGTACCATGTAGTAGCAGATAGCTAGACATGGATGGGACGAGGAAGAAGCTAGTATAGAAGTCTGAATTTTGGTTGGACGAAGACATAGACTTCTAGTTTCAAATAAGAACTTCAATGTTGTATTATCTTTGTACTTTGTAGATCCTACAACTTTTGTTATGAATAAAGTTAAAAGACTTCCGCTGTAAACTTTGATTAGTGCCATGTGCTTTCTTTTATTCGATGCGTAACACTCCCTAGTGCTTATCCTGGGATGCGGGTGTTACAAGTTGGTATCAGAGCACTGGTTTAAGAGAACTAGGTACAGGATAGTATCTGGACTTAAACTAAGATGAATTCTCTGAGATAAGCTACTTGATTAAGATAGGATAACAGGAGTTCATATACCATGAAGGAAGATGACTTGAACATTCTAAGTATAACAGATAAGCGATGACATCTGGCCAATGTGATATCTGATCTGTCTGTACTATTCTGTTCATATCATAATCTGACATTGGGATATTGATACTTGTTCTCCTTAAATATAGGTACTAACCATGGTTAGAGGACTACGTGGTAGACCGCCAGTTAATAGGATGCAAATCGGGAACGGGGAGCCTGAAAATGATGCCAACCCTGGACCGTATGCTGAGCCACAATTCCAGGCCGCTATAGCTCAAGCTATCCGAGATGCATTGCCAACCATAATTGCTGAAATAAGGCAAAATGAAGGTGGTGGAAATGGTAATGGTGGCGGACAGCCAGAGCTAGGTACTGGAGGTGCAGATGCGGAACCCGAGCCACCTAGAGGTTGTACTTACAAAACCTTCAAGAATTGTGATCCTCCAAAGCTAGAAGGCAAGCGGGATGCTATGGCCACCTTCCAGTGGATCCGGGAGATGGAAGCGGCAATTGACATCAGCGGGTGTACTGATACACAAGCTGTTCAATACGCTACCTACACGTTTAAGTCTGAAGCATTGTACTGGTGGGACAATGTTAAAATAGCGAAGGGTCGTGAAGAAATTGCTACGATGACATGGAACCAACTGAAGGTGTTGGTATTGGCAAAATTTTGTCCTACAATCGAGAAGGACAAACTAGAGAGGGAGTTTCTGCAGTTGCAAGCAGGGGATATGACTCATTCTCAATTTGTGAAGAAATTTGACGAGATGGCACGATTGCTTCCTGAACATGTTGATACGGAAGAGAAGAGGCTGAAAAGGTTTATACAAGCATTACCACCTCGTATCCGACAACCAGTCAAGATGGCTGCTCCTCGAACCTATGAAGCGGCAATTGATCTAAGTGCAATTGCATATGAGGAGGAAGGCCTGGTGACTGCTGAAAGGAAAAGGAAATGGGAAGATGAAGGAAAACATGGTTCGAGGTCCGGTAGGAAGGTACCAAGGCGTGAAGGTAATAATAAGAACCGCCAAGATAAAAATAACAGGACAAGTTATCAATGCCAGAGATGTCCTGAAGCAAATCACCTTTCAAGAAATTGCCCGAAGATACAATGTTATAATTGTGGGGAATTTGGACATATCCGCCCTAACTGTAAGAAGCCTATGCAGCACAAGCAGGTAGATAATCAGAACAAGGCTAAGGGTCGTGTGTTTGTCTTGGATGAAGCTAGAGATAACACCATAACCGGTACGTTTCTTGTCAACAACATATATGCTAGAGTTTTATTCGATACTGGAGCAAATAGAAGTTTTATGACCAATGCATTAGTGCCTTATATAAAACTTGTGCCCCAAATTCTAGATCCTGCATATATAGTAGAAACGGCTAGTGGTGAACAACATAGGATTACCCAGGAATTTAGGGATTGTACTATAAACCTACTTGATACGGAATTCCTAGTTAACCTAATGCCGACCACTTTAAGTGAATACGATGTTATTTTGGGTATGGACTGGCTAAACAAGAATTGCGCGTGTCTCGATTGTGAAAGCAAGACAGTGACAATACGAAAGCCCGATGGAAAGGAATTGCTAGTCCATGGCGATGATGCCAATTCCAAGATTGGGATCATTTCCGCCATGAAAGCAATGAAGCATTATCAAAAGGGATGTCTTTTGATTCTGGCAAGTGCAGTAGAGGTGAAAAAGGAGAAAACGGTCAATGAAATTCCGGTGGTTAATAACTTCTTGGATGTCTTTCCAGAAGATTTACCCGGAATTCCACCTGATCGTCAGATTGAGTTTCATATCGAGTTGATACCGGGTGCTAAGCCGGTAGCAAAAGCCCCTTATCGATTAGCTCCTTCAGAAATGCAAGAACTCATGAAGCAGATCAATGAATTGATGCAAAAAGGATTTATCAGGCCAAGCACATCACCATGGGGAGCACCTGTATTATTCGTTAAGAAGAAGGACGGTTCAATGCGTATGTGCATTGACTACCGGGAATTAAACAAGTTAACCGTCAAGAATAAATATCCTTTGCCAAGAATAGACGACTTGTTTGATCAATTGCAAGGTGCCAATTATTTTTCCAAAATTGATCTTCGATCAGGGTACCATCAATTGAAAGTAAAGGAGGAAGATATTTCAAAGACTGCCTTCAGAACGCGTTACGGTCACTATGAATTTTTAGTTATGTCTTTTGGACTAACTAATGCTCCGGCAGCATTCATGGACCTAATGAACAGGGTATGTAAACCATACTTAGACAAATTTGTTATCGTTTTCATCGATGATATACTTATTTATTCTAAGAATTCAGACGATCACGCTAGACATCTGAATATGGTTTTAGAAACTCTACGACAAGAGAAACTGTATGCCAAATTTTCTAAATGTGACTTTTGGAAAAGGGAAGTCCAATTCCTAGGTCATGTTATTAACGAGAAAGGTATACAAGTGGATCCTGCAAAAATAGAAGCAGTGATGAAATGGGAAGCACCAAAGAATCCTAGTGAAGTCAGAAGTTTCCTGGGATTAGCTGGATATTATAGAAGGTTCGTCAAAAACTTTGCAAAGATTGCTTCACCTTTAACTTCTTTAACACAGAAGTCGGTTAAATTTAATTGGGGACCAAAGCAAGAAGAGGCATTTAATTATCTGAAGCAAAAACTTAGTAGTGCTCCAATTTTAGCTCTTCCAGAAGGGAACGACGATTTTGTGATTTATTGTGACGCTTCTCTGAACGGGCTAGGGTGTGTGTTGATGCAAAGGGATAAAGTTATCGCTTATGCTTCACGACAACTACGAGTTCATGAAAAGAATTATACCACGCATGATCTCGAACTTGGTGCCATAGTGTTTGCTTTAAAGATTTGGAGGCACTATTTATATGGTACTAAGTGCGTGATATATACAGATCACAAAAGTCTTCAACATGTTTTTAGTCAAAAAGAGTTAAACATGAGACAGAGAAGGTGGATGGAATTAATCAATGATTATGATTGTGAAATCAAATACCATCCAGGCAAGGCAAATGTAGTAGCAGATGCCTTGAGTCGGAAGAATAGGATCAAACCAATTAGGGTAAAAGCATTAAGGATTAATGTTATGATCGATTGGAAAGATCAGATTAAAGAAGCTCAGATAGATGCATTAAAAGAAGAAAATATTAAAGCTGAAAGAATGTTAGGAAAACAAGGCTTGCTAACCAAAGGAACCGATGAAATCCTTAGGTTTGGTCAGAGGATTTGGATTCCTAAGTTGGGGGATATTCAAGGAAAGGTTTTGGATGAAGCCCATAAATCCAAGTATACGATGCACCCTGGAGCAAACAAGATGTACCAAAATATTAGGAACCAGTTTTGGTGGCCTAATATGAAGAGGTCAATTGCTCAGTACATTCAGAAATGTTTAACTTGTCTTCAAGTTAAAACTGAGCACCAAAAGCCAGGTGGTCTATTACAAAAGATAGAATTACCCATTTGGAAGTGGGATCAAGTAACAATGGATTTTGTTACAAAGTTGCCCAAGACTCGTAAAGGATATAATGCTATTTGGGTTATAGTTGATAGACTAACCAAGACAACACACTTTATCCCGATCAATGAAAGCTACCCAATTGAAACACTGGCACAGTTATATATCGAAAAGATTGTAAGTAAACATGGCATACCTTTATCTATTATTTCTGATAGGGATAGCCGATTTACTTCGAGATTTTGGGAAAGTTTTCAAAAGTCTCTTGGAACAAAGATCAATTTAAGTACCGCCTATCACCCTCAAACCGATGGTCAGAGTGAACGTACAATTCAAACTCTGGAAGATATGTTACGGGCTTGTATAATTGATTTTGGTGGTAGCTGGGACTGTCATTTACCTTTGATAGAATTTTCCAATAATAATAGTTACCATTCCAGCATTAAGGCAGCACCTTTTGAAGCCTTATATGGGATGAGATGCAGAACTCCTATTTGTTGGACAGAAGTAGGAGAGAATCAGTTGACTAACACAGAAGTTATTCTGGAAACGACTGATAGAATCCAAAAGATACGAGAAAAATTAAAAGCTGCCCAAGATCGACAGAAGAGTTATGCTGATCGAAGAAGGAGGCCTTTGGAGTTCCAGGTTGGAGACTTCGTGATGTTAAAAGTTTCACCTTGGAAAGGTGTTATTCGGTTTATCAAACGTGGAAAGTTAAGTCCAAGATATATTGGGCCGTATAAAATCATCGCAAAGGTTGGATCTGTTGCTTATACGTTGGAATTACCAGAGAAGTTGGGAAACATTCACAATACATTTCATGTATCACATCTCCGTAAATGTTTAGCCGACCCAACTCAAGCAGTGCCTTTAGATGACATAGAAGTCAATGATAAGCTAAAGTTTTCTGAACAGCCAATAAAGATTCTCCAAACCCAGGAAAAGAAATTAAGAAAGAAGGTTATTCCACTAGTGTTGGTACAATGGAAAGGTCAGAAGGGACCAGAGCAAACATGGGAATTAGCCGACGAAATGAAAACGAAATACCCTCACCTATTTAAGTGATATTCAAATTTCGAGGACGAAATCCTTTTAAGGAGAGGAGTGTTGTAACATCCCAAATTTCGAGGACGAAATCCTTTTAAGGAGAGGAGTGTCAAAATATCTTGGAGTTTCGAAGAGACGTTTTGCACCAAGATAATTTATGTTGGCAGATTTCTAAGTGGAAAGAGAACATTACAACTTCAAGTCTTCTGAAGATTGTTGAAAAGAGATTACACACGATGCAATATCAAGTATTCGAGATTAGACTCATCATGTAACATCCCAAGATTCAGGTAATTACGTAACTGATAGTTAATACTAATACTATGCTTATATTACGTGTTTAATGAGTTAAAAGATTAGGGAATACGTATTTATATGTTATATGTGCTATATATGAGTTATATGTATATACGGATAAGGATATATGTGAATACGTAGTTGCAAAGTTAAGAAATGGATATATACATGATGATATACGTAATTAGAATCATCGTTTTATGTATCTCGAGAGTTAGAAATAATTAGGAATATATCCTAATATGTTTTAAGGCTTAAAATGATAATACATTAAGAGTATAAGGGTTAGAATGACATTAGACCAAAGCATAAGGGCTTAAAACGAAAATGTGGGGCTGCAGTAGGTCTCGCGTATCGCGAAGCCTGCCACTGGGTTTGGCGCGATACGCGATGGGGTGCAGAAGTCGGCAGATTCGACCTTATCCGTTTCAGCCGCCATTTTGAGCCTTGAAACGTGTCAAAACCGGTCCTTAGTCACCATAGGACGTGTGTAGACCATATTAAACACCCCATACTATAAATAGAAGCCTTAACTCATAAGATTTCATTGCTAGTTCATAAATCAAAGCTTAGAAAACCCCGAAAAACTCTCAAGAACGTGCATAGCTTGATATCGGTTGATCCAGGAGGTATTAGAAGCTACTTTTCTGTAGTGGGTCGTTATTAGGTATGTATTATAAAAGGCCTCAATCAATTTCATGATTCATAACATCTATATATGCTTTTTAGAAAAGATCCAAAATTAGGGTTCTTGAGCATGATTCTTCAAAATTGAGGAATCTGTTTGGAATTAAGGTCTGATTTTTGGTATGTAAGCTTAAAATAACATGTTTTAAGAAAGCCCTAAGTTTATTTCATGATTTGAAAAGGTTTCGTATGAATTTGAGGAACGGGCTAAAATTAGGGTTTTCTAGACGTTGTTTTGCTAAAAAGTAATGATCGGGATTGAATTAAGGTCCCATCTTTTAAAGTATATCATAAAATGATATTATGAACAGAAGCCCCAAGTTTATTTGATAATAAAAAGATTTTGATAATAGTTTGAGAACTACGTCAAAATTAGGGTTTTGAAAGATGATTATCGAGTATTGGACTATCTATAAGGAATTGGGAGTTGGTTTTTGGTATTAGAACATGTTTTAAGAAATCCTTAAGTTAGTTTCATGTTTAAAGAAGGGTTGGTATGGTTTCACCATGTTGTCTTATCAAGAACAAGTAAACCAAGAACAAGAACATAAACATTGGTGTTTTGATCATAGTAATTACGCCTCCTGGTCGTGATAACGCCTATACGGTCGGTCATGATCATCACCACATTAAAACACAAATATGGGTGATATCTCATAGTAATCCCGCCTCCTGGTCGTGATAACGCCTATTCGGTCGGTCATGAGAATCACTCATCAAGTGCATAAAGGCTTGGGGAAGGGTAATGATATTTAACAAAAGAACATGTTTTTATATATAAATAATATATATATAAGTTCAATTGTGATAATTAGTAAAATATACCGAGCTATTCGGGTACTTAGAAGTTCGTACGGACCGGAAGGGTAAGCACCTGTACACTGGGGTTTCTGGCATAGCGAGGGTGTCGCATAAATCCCAAATGGGACCTGGCATCCCTCACTGGGCGATCTCGGAGTGAGCGTTTACTTATAGGAATGCATGTCTTCATATTATAATTAGAAAAGTTATATTGCCTATAAAGGGCATTTTGGTCATTTTGACCTCTGAGAAAGTATAATCTTAGGATTATGGAACATAGAAGATGTTTATAATATAAAGCCTTTCATTAATACAACCCGATACACGATTAGGTTTGGATCAAGGCCTTTAGTGAAGATTCCGCCTGAGATTATCCAAGTAAAAGACAGAGGTGAGTCTTTCTCTCACTGGGCAATTACTTTTATGAAACGGGATGTGTTGTTCTGTATTAAATTGTATATTTGACTACCATTAGTATCTATAAATGTTGAGGCCTGAAGGATTAGATACGATCTTGGAAGAGGGCCCATGTGACACGTACAAATAGGTAGTATGCATACAGATAGACCTAGTTGCTTGGACGATCATCCCCGATCCTGATTCTGTGATCCCTGCCTCGGATATACATGTTTATATGATGCTGTAGTCAAAATTTAATTACATATGAACTGCTACGTTTATGAAACTCACCAGCATTATGCTGAGCCCCAAATGTTGTCTTTTTCTTTTGGACGCACATCTTAGGTACCATATAGTAGCAGATAGCTAGACATGGATGGGACGAGGAAGAAGCTAGTATAGAAGTCTGAATGAAGGTTGGACGAAGACATAGACTTCTAGTTTCAAATAAGAACTTCAATGTTGTATTATCTTTGTACTTTGTAGATCCTACAACTTTTGTTATGAATAAAGTTAAAAGACTTCCGCTGTAAACTTTGATTAGTGCCATGTGCTTTCTTTTATTCGATGCGTAACACTCCCTAGTGCTTATCCTGGGATGCGGGTGTTACACATCATCAGATCAAGGAAGGATTTAATTGAAGATACAAGATACAAGTTTTAATAGAGGAGATGATATTGCACATACCGAGGGGGAGTTTGTTGATACATGGTTCTTGATCGTCATGTGAAGTATCAAATACAAGACAAATCATACAAAGTAGCTGAGGTCCGAATTCCCAGCGAACCTAGAGTTCAGACAGGTCTGAACTAGTGTCCGAACCTGAGGTTCGGCCAGTCGGATTCTCACTAGTATATATAGCTGTCTTGTTATAGAATTCAGTAATCTCCACGTGTTATCTTCTCTGTGAACTTTGTGGTTCTGTCAGTGGTTAATACAAGTCTTATGTATTTACTCTTTGTGTTCTTACTCATATAACATTGATTTCATAACGATTAAGTAGATGATCCACACGCTCAAGCAATTTCATACCCAATTATGAGATTCTCGATATAAGGTTGGCCAATAGAAACCAGAGTCAAGGACTTTTCTTGTGGTGGCATTAGTTACGTGATAGCCGCCACAAGGTCCTGAGTGACATTGTTTAAGGATGCTAGTGGTTTTAGTACCATAGATACGTCTTCGAATTAGTTGGTCGACACATATCTTGAAAAGATATGGGTCTTCCCACATGTAATATCTAATATCAGCGAAGAAATTTCTATGCTATTGATGTGTTAACCCTCTAGATACTAAACCACTTGCCAGAATAGTTTTCCATATCTGTAACCCAGGGTTTAGGGGAGGATTCAGCCATTTCGAGATATTCTGTAGGAACTTCTCGTTTATTTCTCTTTCGAAAGATTTGTCATCGTCTTCGAGCTTGGATAGGTGACCAGGTGCTGTGTTCTCAGCACCCTTCTTGTTTCGAATCTCAATGTCGAAGTCTTGGAGTAGAAGAATCCAACGGATGAGTCATGGTTTAGCATCTTGCTTCTTGAAGAGATACTTGATTGCGGCATGATCGATGAAGACAAATGTTATTGACAACACCAGATATGAACGAAATTTGTCGAAAGCAAACACCACTACCAATATTGGCAACTGTATAGTTTTCTTGGGAATCGTTAAGAGTTTTACTGGCTTAGTAAACTGGGTGAAAATGTTTTTCTTTTCGCTGACCTAATACTGCCCCCGCAGCATAGTCACTCGCTTCACACATGATCTCAAAGGGGAGAGACCAGTCTGGCACAGTCATTATTGGTGCCTTAATTAGCGTATTTTTTAGAATGGAGAAGGCTTCCATACAGTCTTTATCGAAGTTAAAGATGGCTTCCTTATCCTGCAGTTTCTTCAAGGCCTTGAGATCTTGGAGAAGTCCTTGATAAAGCGGAGGTAGGATCCTGCGTGTCCGAGGAAACTGCGGATAGCGTGGGCGGGAGATGGTGGTGGTAGACGTGAGATGGTGTCTTTGTTAGCTTTGTCTACTTCTAATCTAGCCTGGGAAATTTTATGGCCTAGAACTAGTCTTTCTCGTACCATAAAATGACACTTTTCCCAATTAAGGGCCAGGTTAGTGTCTTCACATCGGGCTGGGATTTTCTCTAGATTGTGCAGACAATGGTCGAATAAGTTTCCAAATACCGAAAAGTCATCCATGACGACTTCCATGGACTTTTTAATCATGTCGTGGAAGATGGCAACCATGCAGTGCTGAAAGGTAGCAGGAGCATTGCACAAGCTAAAAGACATACATCTGTAGGCGAAGGTGCCATATGGACATGTGAATGTTGTTTTCTCCTGGTCTTTCGGGTGTATGGGAATTTGGAAGTATAAAACTGTCGAGGAAACAATAGTACATGTATCCAGACAAACGCTCATGCATTTGGTCAATGAATGGCAGCGAAAAGTGATCCTTTCGGGTGGCGTCATTGAGCCTTCTATAGTTTATGCAGACTCTCCAACCAGTGACTGTGCGAGTAGCAATGATTTCATCTTTGTCATTGGTGAATACAGTTATTCCTCCCTTCTTTGGGACCACCTAAACAGGACTAACCTAAGGGCTATCGGATTTGAGATATATAAGACCGGCGTCCATGAGTTTGATGATTTCCTATTAACCTCGTCTTGGACGTTGGGATTAACCCTTTGTTGTGCTTGGACAACAGGCTTGTATATATTTTCCATAAGAATCTTGTGTGTGCAGAGCAATGGGTTAATTACTTTGATATTAGAGAGTTTCCATGAAATTTCCTTCTTGTGCTTATGCAGAATAGCAAGCAATGCTGGTGAGCTGGTACTGTCCCAGAGGAGTGGGTGCGGGAAGGGCAGTGAGATGAGAGACGATCTCATCTGTGAGCAAACCATACTGGTAGGCGATCCGCGTGATATACGATCCGAAGATAAGCTCCCTGTTTCAAACAAGAACGGTCGGCATATTGGTAGCCAGCAAGTGGGATATGTTGCACTTATGCCTGTGCACAATGGAGTACTTCATGAAGACCTCAGACAAGCTCACCCACTCATTAGAGCTTGAACGAGAGTGACGAGAATATGTGACGAGGTGGTGGATGTAATGATGAAGAGGATCTCTATACCATCTATACCACCCTGTAGAAGGTGTGTAGGCATCATCAGCAACTGTCATCCAGAATGTACCCATGTCAACAGCATAAAACTCCTCAGATAACATACCCGGATCATAACTCGGGTCATCTCCCTCAGTAATATCAATGATCTCGGCACACATACCGAACTTAATGATGGACAAAGACCTATTCGTAACAGTAATGACAGTCGAGCTGTGGTGGCCAACGGTATGGCTATCGAAATGGAATTTGGATAGTACCTCAAGAACCAACTCTCGGTAGACCAGAATGTCGTTTATGTTGACGGCTCCCCTCCAATCCTCGATCAATAACTTACGGGCTCGATTCTCGAGACCAACATTGTTCAACCATGTCCAGTCTATCCCATGCAGCTTACCCGCTCGCTTCCCTACATGCTTTTTCAGGTTCTTGTATGCATGACTCTTCGAATTGAATTTAAGCCATTGATGTAGGTGTAAAGCGACATAAGGATCCTCGTCCTCGGGATTCCTCATTAGCGGGATTGGCACTTTCTGCCTCTTCTTTCCTTTCTTAGCAGCACACGTACTTGATTTGGTGATTCTACCTGTTAAACATAAGATTACAACAAGAAAATAAAAAACAGTCTGATCTTTGTGCAGAACGGCTCGTTTTGCCATAACGGGTCGTTTTGACAGGGTTTTCTAAAAAGCGGAAATCCCACCGAAGAATCATGTCCAATCCACTCAAAACTTACTCCTAACTAACATGTGAGTGGAAAGCGGTGCACTAAGGTCAAAAGCCCCTTAAAATTAGGTCTGAATCGTAGGTTTTTGCGAAAGGTTCACCCGAAACCCTAATTTTTTTAATTTTAAACAATGTCGAAGAGATTTACCTCAATTCGTGGATGATTTTCAGTGGTGAACGGATGGAGAAGGATGGAAGATGATCGGAATCACCTCAGATCGCCCGGAGTTCGAAAAGAATTGTGTTTGGTGAATAGTGGCTCCGTAACGAGGCGTGTCCAAGATATTCAGCGTTTTCAGGCACTTAACGGCTTGTTTTGGCATAACGGGTCGCTACGTGATGCGTAGCATCTTTTGCATAAAAATAAATAAATAATTCCACATTTAAATTAGTTTTTAAAAGAAAATTATCAAAATTGGTGCTTAATTGTTTAATATTCAAATTATTGATTTTAGATTGGGTTTTTGATTAATATTTGAGAAATATAAAATTTCACATTTAAATTGGGTTTTTAATTGAGAATATTATAATGTGATATATATTGGCGGTTTATTTTTTTGAATTTTAGGTATTTGGATGGTGCGCGATGATTTTAGAAGAAAAATGCAATTTACGGAAGCGGATTTGAAGCTCGAATGAAGAAGTTATGGTCAAAAGAAAAGAAAAAGAAAAAATAAATAAATAAAACAGTAGCAGCCCAATCTCCTTAGCAATCAGAGGCCCAGTCCTGCGCAGCCCACAGCTTAATAAAAAAGAAATGGAGGACACAGGTATCGAACCTGTGACCTCCAGATTCACAGGCGAGGATCCTAGCCACCAGTCCAGAGAGTCATTTTGTTTTAGTTGTGCCTGCAAATCTTTTATTCGCTTCTGCGCCAGGCCCAATTAAACCAGAAACCCACCTGATGCTCACTGTACGCGACCAGACCTTATTTTTTTGCTATAAAAGCATCTCAGCCGCCGTTTTCTTGAGAAAAAACACCCCTAAAACCCTAGAAAAAAACCCCATTAACATCTGGAAACATCAAGGAAGGATTGGGGATCAAGATCAAAGCTTTTTAGGTCAAAATTTGAAGATTTTTAAAGGCTTTTGGTTTGTATCTTCATCTAGTTCTAGCTTTTCATCTTTTTAAATCTTTTCTTTTGATGATGAATGTTACAAAGATTGGATTTTTATTGTTGTTTAGCATGATTCTAGGTTGATCCATCTTTGGATCACCTAGATTAGATGAATCTAGACTTGCTTTGATCATTTTGGTTTGACTTTGACTATGATATTGTGATTATTGCTTTGATGATGGTTTTTAAATGTTTGTGATGATATTATTTGCTGTTTTGGTTCCTATTATCATTGAATCATGTGGATAATTGTCATGCTAGGTAGAACTACCTTATTTAATTGCTTTATCCATTGTTGACCCGTTTGACTTTTATTAGTCAAAGGTTTAATGCTTGCTAAATGACCTCCTTCTTGATTGTTCATTGATGATTGGGGGCTGATTTAGTAAATTTCTCTATGAGATAGGTTTGAACGAATCGTTTCATAGATTAGGAGCTAGCTTTGCATTGTTTAATAGGATAGTTTGCTTGTGAACATAAGACTCGAACCTATTTATTCGTGTTTAGCGGTTTCTAGGTCATAAGTGTTTTGAATCATCATCATTGCAAGATTTAGGTGCTGTTTAGAGAGACCTCTCTTATAGTTTCCCATTTCATGTAGGATTAGTTGACTTTGACCGAAGTAGCTAGTCCGTTAGGCAATTTTCACAGTTTTGCTATCCGTGCTTCATTTAGGATTTCCGGATTATTCGGGATGTGTCTATATTCCTAGGTAGTCCATTTTTCCATATTAGAAGATAGTGTTCATGGTATTAGTCATTCGAGGGTCCAAGCGAGTCTAGAGGAGTCGAGTCTAGGTGATGCATTCCCTTCTCTGGTTTTCCATCTTGTTACCCGGTTTTTAGCTGTTTTTGTCGGTTTTGGTTATTTAGCTTAGATTTCAGTCTAGTTCACCATTTTCATTTCATCGGTTAGATATTAGCAAATATCCAGTATCGGGAGTCTGTCATCGCGTCCACGGATTGATATCCGGTTCTTACCGATACTATACTGCATACGACGGGTTCACTGCCCTGGTGTGTAGTTTGGTCACTTGGTATTTACCATTTAAAACTTGACCCGATTTTTATATATACAAAACATACACATCAAGTTTTTGGCGCCGTTGCCGGGGACGCGTAGATTTCGAGAAAGTTCGGAGCTAGTAGTTTAGCCATTTTCTTGCTTTCGTTACTTGTTTATTTGCATGTTTCTAGTATGTCTGCTTATTTTTGTGTTTACCTACGTGTTAGTTAGTTTATTAGCTTAGTCTAGTTTCTTTATGTTCTGTGTCTGTTTTCTTTTTCGTTTTTCATCTGTTTATGCGCATTCGTCGTCGTCGGAGTCCTTTTTCACCGTTGTCCGAGCCTGAGAGGGTTTTTCATAGACTTCGACGTTTGGAGGCATTAGTTGTTCCAGTTCCGATGGCACTTCCGCCGAGAAGCACGCTCGCCGACTACGCTCGTCCCGACATCGCGGGGGCGCAACCCAGTGTCATACGCCCACCCGTGGAAGCTAACAACTTCCAGATCCAGCCTCAGACCATTTCCATGATTCTTAACTATGTTCAATTCGATGGGTTCCCCAATGACGACCCGATGACTCATATCGCGAACTTCCTCGAAGTTTGTGACACTTTCAAACTCAATGGGGTCCCACCTGATGCCATTAAATTGCGACTTTTCTCATTTTCCCTTCGCGGCGCAGCGAAGGCGTGGCTTCACTCCCTCCCACCCGGATCCATCACGACATGGGTTGTTTTGACACAAAAATTCATTTCAAAGTATTTCCCTCCATTGAAAGTTGCTATGTTTCAAAACAAAATACATTCTTTCTTTCAGGAGGATACTGAGAGCTTATACGAGGCGTGGGAGACATTCAAAGAGTTGTTGAGAAAATGTCCGTCTCATGGGATTGAGCTGCACCAGCAGATACAGATTTTCTACAGTGGTTTACACCCACTCACACGACATACGGTCGACACGTCAGCTGGTGGGACATTAAGCAGTAAAACGCCCGAGGAGGCGCAAGAGTTACTTGAGGAGCTTGCTTTAAACGATTATCAGTGGCCGAGCACGCAGAGTAACCCGACCCAGCAGAGAGGAGTCCTCCAGGTTGACCCTATTACAGCTCTATCCATGCAGGTCGAGGCGTTATCGAAGAAAATAGCCAAAATGCAGGTGATGGAGCAGCAGGTGAAGTACTGCGAGCTATGCTCAGGACCCCACGACATTACACGTTGTCCTATCGGGGGTAGCACCGATTTCCACGATCAGTCTGATTTCATGTCCGGCCAGGCCCGCCCACCACCCAGCAATGCGTATAATTACAATACGGGGTGGAGGCCTAACAGTTCTAATCCCGCAGGATTTCAGCCGAGACCGCCACCGAGGCAACAGGGTTTCTATGACCCAGAGGTTAGCAAAAAGACACCGAAAGAGGATTCAGGTTTGAAGAATTTGACCGATATGATGTCTCAGTTTATCAAGCAGAATGAGAAAACTTCACAGCAGAATGATCAGAGGATTTTGCGGACTGAGCAGGACATAGTTGTGGTGGCCAAAGAGTTGAGTAATTTAGCAGCTCATTTGCAAAATATGGAGAGGACCATGGGTCAACTTTCCAAATCGTTTTTTGAGAGAAAACCAGGAGGATTGCCAGGGCACACACATTCATATCCTAAGCAATACGTGAATTCAATCTTTTACCTGAATGACAACACCACTCCAGATCCAGAATCGACGTTCAGTGCTGAGCCAGTTGATGAGGAGAGTGATGATGAGATAGACGAGGAGATTGAGGTAGAGGTTCCTGGGCAGGTGCAACCGAGGCTAAGCCCAGCAAGTACAGCACGACCCGAGGAACCAGTAGTGGAGAAATATGTTCCCCGACCCTACATCCCTCATATTCCATATCCAGAGAGACTTAGGGACCAGCTTAGGGAAGAGCAGCAGGAGAAACATCACCAGGCCGTCGTTCATTATATTGGAATTAAAGATCACCCACCCGACCCACCTTCAGTTATTATCAAGTTGACTAAATCATTGCAGGGCCAGCAAAAGAAGAAGTGTGGGGATGAAGCGAGTGCTAAAAAGAAGAAAAAGCCACCTGATTTAAAGAAAAAGGCTTCAAAGAGTGATAGGTTGTGGTTTGTCGACGTGTACGCCATGTATTTGCGTGATAGAGATAAGGGATTTTAACCCTTATTTGAGGAGTGGTGCGTGCACGGGTCGGATGCGAGCATATTCGGTAGCGAAGGAGGTCACATCCATGACCCCGGTTGACTTAACCGCGGGTTCGAGTCCTGCTGACGACTCGTTAATAACTTCAGCGCTTCCGGGAGGCAACCCGATTTCTTGTTTAGTTATTCTGCTTGTTGACTTTTTAGTAGTTTGTTTGTTTTAGGTAGTTTGTTTAAATTAGTTGCATTTTTTTTCTTGTTCCGTTTTATGTTTTTGTTTCAAGTTTTGCAGGTTTTTGGAAGCATGCCACTGTTGGAAATTGCATTGACTTATCATTTTGGTATTGCTTCGCGGAGTTTGTAGGTAACGCACAATTTGTGGACCGTGGGTACTCAATCTCCATTCTCACGGTCCGGAAATGTGCTTGATATTGTTTCTTATTTTTTAGGATACGGACCGTCACTTCATAAATGACAATCAACGGTCCGTATCAGGGTTTATCGGGCATGTTGACTTTTGGTCAAAGCGTATCGTTTACTTCATAAATGACAAACAAACGGTCGCTTTTGGTTAATTGTTCACTTTTCAAAACATTTAAAAATAATCAAACTTGCCCGATGTCGAGACCCAATTTGCTTATAACTTTCACTTGAGTTGTGTTTTCTTTCTAGATTCATCATCGGACCACCATATGCCTTGATTCGTCTAGAGCTGTTTCATGATCTTTGAGGATGCTGGACATTTTGGAGGCAGTTCTGGCACATGACAGTGATCAGGGGAGTATTTCAGTTCCCTTTCCCATTTATTTTGTCTGTTTTAGCATACATTGGGGACAATGTACGAATTAAGTGTGGGGATGGGGGTCAATTGTACTGAAATTGCTTAAAATTGTGAAAAATTTTCAAATTTTCTAATCATATCCCCCTGTTTTTAGTTGAAATTGAGATTTTTGCCCATCTTTTTGCACATGGAAGTGGGCCCGTTGATGTAATTCGTGACGTTTTGCTCGCCTGTGTATACGATGCTTGTCTCTAGTCAAAACCTTTTCTTCGAGTTTCTTAAAAAAAGTATTTCCAAGCAAGTGTTTTTCAAATAAAATCAATAAATGGGATGCTTTACTTAGTGAAATTATCGGATGGGGGATTGATTGCTTGCATCATATCGGTAGGCTTTATCCATCCGTTTTCGTGAGTTATTTGAGCCTAAATTGCATTATTTATTACATTATTGTTCTCACTTTCGTTTGGTTGAGTGTTATGCCATTATGTGCTTTCGTTTTAGAACTTGTGTTGTTTATACGCGTCGAGATCATGAACTAAAATTGAGCATAGAAATGATAGAGGCATTAGGATTACCCCCATTTGATTTAGCCTTTTTCTTTGATCTTATCATTTTTCCTACCCTAAAGCATCATCCCTTAGAAAAACCCGTTGAGCCTTTTTCCTTCTCGTTTGATTTTCCCACTTTTTGACCCATTTAGCCTTTTGTTTAGCCTTGATTTTTGTTCTTTAACCCTTGTGTGAAGAATCCGGATTAGTTTAGGATTTTGTGTATATATTTTGGTTAGTTTCATCAAGTCGTATTTAGTGCAAAAAAAAAAAAATAGTGATTAAGTGTGATTCTCCTAGTACTCAATCTCCATTCTAGGAATTCATATGAGATTGAAAAAAAAATGAAAAAAAGAAAAAAATGAAAACAAAAAATGAAGAAAAAAGAATGCAGAAAATTCTAGCTCGTTATTGGAGGTCATAGACCAAAGATAAAGCTAAAAAAATAGTTTTTCTTAGTTTGTGTGTTCGGGTCAAAATTACCCGACTTGGAGTTATTTATGTAAATAGTTTTTCTTTTAGTTTGTTTATTGACTTTTCCGGATTTCTAAGCACTTCGCCACTTTCACATTCCCATTCCATACCCTAAATCCTAGCCTAACATTACAACCCTTAATAAGTCCTTTTGATTTATGTTCGATTTTATGTTGTATGGTGGAGATGCGATTTCGATACAAGCTTATGACAATGAAGTGCATGTTTGGCCTTGAGTGATCCACTTAAATCGATGATCTTTTTAATCATCTATCCACTAAATTTCACCGAGTTGAGTGATCATTGTGAGGGGTATGTTGCATTGTTTGATTGAACCTTGATGTGTGTCAAGCTAGTAGGCATTTCCATGTTTTTTTTTAAAATAATTATCATAATTGCTTGTTGGATTATAAGTCTTTTGAAAGTGTAAATCTTGAGATTTGGGGATGATTGTGGACTTGAGTAGTTGCATTGGGTTGGGTAGGATGTCATGTTTTCGATTGGCTTGTGGAAGTGTTGCATAAGATTTTGCTTGAAGGCAAGCAAAGTTTAAGTGTCGGGATATTTGATGCGTAGCATCTTTTGCATAAAAATAAATAAATAATTCCACATTTAAATTAGTTTTTAAAAGAAAATTATCAAAATTGGTGCTTAATTGTTTAATATTCAAATTATTGATTTTAGATTGGGTTTTTGATTAATATTTGAGAAATATAAAATTTCACATTTTAATTGGGTTTTTAATTGAGAATATTATAATGTGATATATATTGGCGGTTTATTTTTTTGAATTTTAGGTATTTGGATGGTGCGCGATGATTTTAGAAGAAAAATGCAATTTACGGAAGCGGATTTGAAGCTCGGATGAAGAAGTTATGGTCAAAAGAAAAGAAAAAGAAAAAAATAAATAAATAAAACAGTAGCAGCCCAATCTCCTTAGCAATCAGAGGCCCAGTCCTGCGCAGGCCCAGTCCTGCGCAGCCCACAGCTTAATAAAAAAGAAATGGAGGACACAGGTATCGAACCTGTGACCTCCTGATTCACAGGCAAGGATCCTAGCCACCAGTCCAGAGAGTCATTTTGTTTTAGTTGTGGCCTGCAAATCTTTTATTCGCTTCTGCGCCAGGCCCAATTAAACCAGAAACCCACCTGATGCTCACTGTACGCGACCAGACCTTATTTTTTTGCTATAAAAGCATCTCAGCCGCCGTTTTCTTGAGAAAAAACACCCCTAAAACCCTAGAAAAAAACCCCATTAACATCTGGAAACATCAAGGAAGGATTGGGGATCAAGATCAAAGCTTTTTAGGTCAAAATTTGAAGATTTTTAAAGGCTTTTGGTTTGTATCTTCATCTAGTTCTAGCTTTTCATCTTTTTAAATCTTTTCTTTTGATGATGAATGTTACAAAGATTGGATTTTTATTGTTGTTTAGCATGATTCTAGGTTGATCCATCTTTGGATCACCTAGATTAGATGAATCTAGACTTGCTTTGATCATTTCGGTTTGACTTTGACTATGATGTTGTGATTATTGCTTTGATGATGGTTTTTAAATGTTTGTGATGATATTATTTGCTGTTTTGGTTCCTATTATCATTGAATCATGTGGATAATTGTCATGCTAGGTAGAACTACCTTAGTTAATTGCTTTATCCATTGTTGACCCGTTTGACTTTTATTAGTCAAAGGTTTAATGCTTGCTAAGAGACCTCCTTCTTGATTGTTCATTGATGATTGGGGGCTGATTTAGTAAATTTCTCTATGAGATAGGTTTGAACGAATCGTTTCATAGATTAGGAGCTAGCTTTGCATTGTTTAATAGGATAGTTTGCTTGTGAACATAAGACTCGAACCTATTTATTCGTGTTTAGCGGTTTCTAGGTCATATGTGTTTTGAATCATCATCATTGCAAGATTTAGGTGCTGTTTAGAGAGACCTCTCTTATAGTTTCACATTTCATGTAGGATTAGTTGACTTTGACCGAAGTAGCTAGTCCGTTAGGCAATTTTCACAGTTTTGCTATCCGTGCTTCATTTAGGATTTCCGGATTATTCGGGATGTGTCTATAGTCCTAGGTAGTCCAGTTTTCCATATTAGAAGATAGTGTTCATGGTATTAGTCATTCGAGGGTCCAAGCGAGTCTAGAGGAGTTGAGTCTAGGTGATGCATTCCCTTCTCTGGTTTTCCATCTTGTTACCCGGTTTTTAGCTGTTTTTGTTGGTTTTAGTTATTTAGCTTAGATTTCAGTCTAGTTCGCCATTTTCATTTCATCGGTTAGATATTAGCAAAGATCCAGTATCGGGAGTCTGTCATCGCGTCCACGGATTGATATCCGGTTCTTACCGATACTATACTGCATACGACGGGTTCACTGCCCTGGTGTGTAGTTTGGTCACTTGGTATTTACCATTTAAAACTTGACCCGATTTTTATATATACAAAACATACACATCACTACGCATGATGATCCAGAAATTTTAAAATCTCTGATCCTCCCATCCACACAATTAATTTGGTACATATTGAGTGTGAATTGGATACATGGTACTAAGAAATTGGAAAATAGAATAGAAATACAGATTCGGGTTTCATCTCAGAAGCACTTGTTTATTTACGATTTGTTAGCTTGACTCATAATGCGTTTCATGTCTACGCGACTTTCTCGAGGTTGAATTCTTCATCCTCGATTTCTTTAATTGGTCCACCTAGGTAGTGTTTCAATCGTTGGCCATTTAAACGGAAGGTTTTCCCATCTTTCTAATTAATTCGACTGATCCGTTTGTGGCAACATTTTTTATTTTGTATGGTCCTGTCCACCTAGATAGTAGTTTTCCGGGAAAGAGCCTCAATCCTGAATTATATAGGAGAACCTATCTCCTGATTCAAATACTTTCTCTCCGCATAAGTAGCGATCATGGAGACGTTTAGTGCGTTCTTTTATACTTAGCAGACAGATTGTATGCATCATCCTGCATTTCTAATTCATTTAATTGGATGTATTTTCTTTATCCGGCTTCTTCAAGATCTAAGTTAGGCTTTATGTTCTAGTTCTATAGGGAGGTGACATGATTTCCCATAAACCAACCTAAATGGAGTTGTGCCTATTGGTGATTTATATGCAGTTCTAAATGCCCTGAGTGCATCATCAAGTTTTTCTGACCTGTCTTTTCGATTGCCACCAAACAGTTTTCTTGAGGATCCTCTTAAGCCCTCGGTTGGTGACTTCTACTTGTCCGCTTAATTGGGGATGATATCATGTAGCTAATCTGTGTGTGACCCCATATCTCTTCAAGATCTTCTCCACTTGTGCGTTATAAAAGTGAGTTCCCCTATCGCTAATTAGAGCTTTGGGTGTTCCGAATCTTGAGAAGAGATTTTTAAGAAAGCGAACCACGGTCCTGGTGTCATTAGTTGGCAGTGCTTGTGCTTCTAGCCATTTGGACACGTAATCTACAAAAACTAAGATGTACTTATTTCCATACGAACTTGGGAAAGGTCCCATGAAGTCTATCCCACATACATCAAACACTTCGAATATCTGGACTTCTTTCTGTGGCATTTTATCCCTTTTGGAAATATTTCTAGCCTTCTGACAGGGATCACATCTACTGACCATTTCTTGGGCATCCTTAAATATAGTGGGGCCAATAGAAGCCTGCGTCGAAAAATTTCTTAGCAGTATAGCTTTGTCCATGATGTCCTATAGTTGGCCTTCATGAAAATGTTTGAGGATAGAATCTGCTTCATAGCGATCTATGCATCTTCTAATAACTTGGTCTGGTCCAATCCTAAAAAGGTATGGGTTGTCCCAAATGTAGTATTTAAGGTCGCTAAAGTATTCACGTCTTTGCTGTTAGGTGAGTCCTAGTCGAAGATATTTGCATGCGAGGTAATTGGTGAACTCTGCATACCAAGGTGTATCATTTACTCTAGTACTGATATGCATCAAAGTTTCACCGGGAAATTTATCATTGATTTTCTCCTACATGTTAGGAGAAGATGGGTATATCGTTTACTTGAACTGGACTTACCCATGGGGAATCTGAAATTGGGTATATCAAACCAGTGTAGAGGAGTTTTAAAACTTCTTTTCGCACTACGTCCTACATGTTAGGATTGACATACCTATGTGGTTAAACCACAGGTTTGTATGATTCCTCCATTAGTATCTTATGGGTACAGAAGGATGGGTTTATACCCTTAATGTCCGTGATCTTCCAAGCCATGGCCTTTTTGTTTCATTTAAGTATTTCAATAAGTTTTTCACTTTGTTTAGGCTCTAAGTCTGAGGCAATGATTATGGGTAGCTTGGAATTTTCCTTGAGGAAAGCGTACTCCAGGTGATCAGGGAGTTATTTTAGTTCTACCTCAGGTGGCTCTTCCACCGAGGGTTTCATACTGGGTTCTGTAGAATCTTCTAGATAGTAACATTTGGTTTCTCTATTGAGATTTAACTTGAATGGAGCTGGTTCACATTCTTCAGTGGTTGAGAGAGGAACATTGGAGTCGTGTTGCATGAGCAGTTATGACTCGTCTGGTTTCGGAACTTCCCTCAAATGCTTCCCCATAGTTCACTACTTCATCTTGCAGAAAGTAAAGGATATCATCATGATCATGTTCCATGTTCTGATCGATGTTGATAGAGAGAGATTGTGTGTCCACTCTAAGAGTCAGTTACCCTTTTTGGACATCTATTATAGTTCGTGCGGTGGCTAAGAACGGTTGTCAGAGAATCATTGGAACGTTCTCTTCTCCGGCCATATCTAGAATGACGAATTCGAATGGAAATGCAAAATTACCTACTTGTACTATCACATCTTTTGCAAATCCTCTAGGATATTTGATAGAGTGATCTGCCAGTTGTATGCACATTCGGACCCTTGAATGTGGCAAGGAATGGTGAAACTTCCTAGATCCTTTCTTTTTATGGTAAGGTGTTTTGGCACACGGCTGTGCACGTCTCGTTTAGCGTAATGTGGGACACACCCTCAAACTCTTTCTTGTTGGATGGATATCCTTTGAAAAACTTATCTATAGGAGGGATATGGTCTATAGCGTCTAGGAGAGGTATACGAATCTCGAGTGGTTCGAATATCTCACGTATCTTCTTAAAGTTAGATGCGTCTTTACACAACTTTAATCGTTCAGGAAATGGCATCGGGGGCTTGTACTCTTGTAACTTCTCTTTTACTTTGCCTCGCTCCACAGGTGAGCTTTTCTTTATGATTAGGGTTTCCTTCTCACCTTCTTCAGTTGCTATCTTTGGAGTATCTGGCTTGGTCTCTATAGCCTTATCATTACTTGTAACCTTTCCACTCCTTGTGGCTATCTTGACTATTTCCATATAGGCTCTATAAGGGTCTGAGTTTCTTTGAATGCGGAATTCCTCCTTAAGGTTGTTAAGTTCTATCATTACTCTTATCATATCCTCGTTTTGTTGTGTAGTTGCTACCTTTAGTAGGTCTTGAGTTGCTAATGCAATATGTTGAAGCTCCAAAATGTCTTCTCTATTTATTCAGACACCTTCTTTTACTTCAGTCAATGATTTGGTAAGTTGAGATTGAGTGGTAGCCCTCATAGCATTCACCGTTTCGCGCTCGAGCTAAATTCCTTCGATAGTTGTAGTGAGGGTACTTAGTTTTAACTCTATGGATGCGGTTTGAGCAAAAATGTTCTTTAAACGAAGGAAAGGTTTATCTTTTGGCCAATGACACTCATTATCAATAGCGGTGTCTATTAAGGTTCGATCTTTTTTGGGACTTAATCCTAGCCACGATCCACAGGCACTCATGTCTAAAGGGAGACGAATTCTAGGGAAGATTGCCCAATAGAAAGTGTTCAGTAGGACTCCCTCTGTGATTTTGTGATGAGGACAGCTTCGAATAAGAAATGAGTATCGTTGCCATGCGTCATTGAAGGATTCATCTTCTTTTTGTGCGAATGACAGAATTTTTGGGAACGAACTTGAACAGTGAAAAATGGAGGAAAATATTTTTTGACAAAACGATCGTAGAGCTCCTTCAAGCTTGAGATAGAATCTCGTTTAAGAGAGTTGAGCCATTGTCGAGATGCTCCTTTAAGAATGAACGGAAATAGACGAAGCTATACGTCTTCTTCAGTGATTCCATGGATTTGGAAAGTATCACAAAGTTCTTCGAATTTGGCGATGTGAGTAAGAGGTGACTCCTCATCAGAACCAAAAAATTTACCGGCTTTTTCGAGTAGGGTACTGAAATATGGATTGATTTCAATGGCAGTTGCCTTGATTTCTTGTTTCAGGATACATGATCGTGAAAGTGCAGCGGATGATTTATTATACCATCCGATGGACATTCCCGGGGTATCCATAGGAATGGATACCAGTGGTGATAAAACACCTGAGTGAGATTGAATTAGGCGCAAACTCTTTGATGCGCGTGAGTTGTGTATCAATTGTAGAATACTATTCCACTAAAAAGGGTTCTAACTTTATAAACCTAATACTATCAAAAGAATAAAACACGCACAAGCAGGTAAGTGTACCTATCACTTAGTTTTCTAGTATATATCCTATGGAATAGAATCAGGTGTCGATCTCTGGGAACACGTACTAACACAATCAAATGCAATTATAACAATCACCAAATAACACATAAGCTTGTTGGGAATGCAATTAATATTAAAGACATCATCTTGATTTCGAATCATCTTGCTAAACAATTACCAATCATGAATACCCGTTTATGCTCACTTTTCCTAAAGATAACTAAGCAGTTCGTTAGATTAAACTTAGCTTATATTAAACCAGTTATGAATGTGAAATGCCCGACATATTCCTACTAAGGAACATATCTCTCTGCCTAGAACCCCTAAAATGCTATAGACACACATTTTAGCAACTCTAACATAGTGCTACTCAATTAATATTTTCTATACTGATTAGTGACTGCCCAAGTCATTATAAACAACAGAACTACCTAACACATGGCACATAACAAGATAAGAAACACGTTATAATTCTAACACCAATTTAGATGATATACTTAATAGAACACATGCCAATAAAATTCACAAGATCAACAATCTGTACCCTTTCGGAGCACAGCCTCAGGTCAGTTATCATCCAAAACCCTATGACCTAAAGATAGATTACTAAAATATAGGATTAGCAACATCCTACACCCTAGCAAAACCACACCATTGACATTACAAACACTATCGATATGCATGCATACGTATCAACACATAGAGATCAATTGAATCAAAATTCCATATTCAAACGCATAAACAGTCATTCAATCATGATTATTGTAGTACAAGATTCATCTCCACCAAGATGATGGTGGAGTTTAGCTACTCATGGTAGGTTCAAGATCAAAATCAGATTGTAACATAGCAAACATGATGAAAAGAACAAAGGTAAAATGAAATCAAAACATGACAACTATAATTGGATGATAAAAACTAACTCTAACTGCTATCCAGTGATCAAAATGCTTTGATCTGCTCTTTGGAACGTGCTTGGAACCTTCAAGTCGGCCTCTGGTCTGTAATAATCGCCAACACTTGATTAAGAACTGAAATGTTCTATTTATAGTGCAAAGTAGGGTTTATGAAAATTAGGACATAACGAGTCGTTTAGTGGTAACGGGGCATTACCATTTAATTTTATTTAATCTTCCAAAATCTGCTACCATCTCATTCTTGGGAAACAAGTTAAAGAGAGGAATTCTGTTTAGGCTTTAATTTCAATATTTTCCTTGAAATTCTTTAACTTTGTCGTTTCGTTCCCTGAAATCCTGTTTTTTCTAAAACTAGAAGATTAATATCAGAATAGACAGGAAATAACTAGTAATCAACCAAAAAGATGTGTGAAAATGTATATAAAAACATGTTACATGTAAAGCGCATCAATAATTATCTCAAAACCTTAGTTTTTATTACTTGTTCTTCATGTTCTTCTCCAATTCTTGGGCTAAATATAGATTTCTAGATTCTAAGCCAATTTTGGTGAAATTTGTTGTTAATCTTAGTGTAATAAACATTCCTAATCATCCTTGATAGTTGTTTGTTGAAAATTTGTACAAAAAGTTAGAATTTTTGAAGAAATAGTTCATACCCAACTCAAACTTTAATCTCAGATCTTGAAATATTGAGTTGTGATATGGAAAAACCAACAACGGTGTTCTGATTTTCACTAAAATCCACTCCTAACCATATGAAACTTTTTAATTTTGGTTAAAGTCGAAGAACCGACCCGTTCGGACCTTTCTGTTTGACCCGACACGGGTCGTGCCCCATTTTGTAGAAGAAGGGCGTGTCTGACCCAGACACGGGGAGTGCCTCTCTAGACACGAGCCAAGCCCGACCCGTTCTCTATCAAATTTCTTAAAATTTTATTTTAGTTTTACATCTAATGTTATCATGTTTTTGAATTTCAGGGTTAACATTGTTTTCTCATCACGAGGAACTAAACGGGAGAGCCACTTACGGCTTCGACAGTTATTTACTCGTGTCGAGTAGCCCGCACGATGCGTCTATAAGATAGCCATGAGCAAACTCTGCTAGCTTGAGCATTACACGGATTTGGTGCCTGTGCAAATGTAGTGGTGGTTCAACGCATATGAACAGAATTTGGTTCGAGAATGAACATTGGAGTTCATGGCATCTCTCTGTTTCAATTAAGGTATGAAGGATTGTTCTACTTCAAGTACGATACGGCTTAGACTGAACGACGGGTGGTTCAGTAGGTCAATGGCTCAGTTCTGTGTGGATATCGGTATCTACATGTTGCACGAGCTTCACTTGTTGGAGGGTGCCGTTACCAGCTGTCGTGACGAGGTTCATCAGAACCATCCTGATTTTGGAACGGCCCGCTACAACTTCTGGCATGCTATCGGTGAAGGGACATATAATTCTCGCTCCTCAAAGAGCTCTAAGCTCAAGGATCACCTTCACTGATACATTCATAGGTGTTTTAGCCAGTCGGTTTTTCAGAAAGGTGGCAGTGGAGGAGTCGTGAGTCTGCGTGATTTAGTTGTATTCTACTGCATGGAGCATTAGGTTCATCCCAACATTCCATACTTTATTTGCAGTAGCCTGTATTCTGCAGCCATAGCTGGGGACTTGAGACCATTGTTCTACGGTGGTTTTATTGCCTACATCTACTGGATCTATGGAGTGGAGATCCCAAATGAGTTGCCGCGAGGGAGCCCTACACTATCGATTGATGTAGAGTACTATAGGACCCTAAACCTCATTGCTGACACACTCCATGGTCCACGGATGCAGGATTCCGAGTATCATGTTTGGGATCCCCTTCGTCTTCCCAATGCAGCTGACGATGAGCCCGATGCAGACAGGATACCGACTCCACCTCACCACTCTCTTGTTCAACACTACTCCCTTGACCACTACCATCATGACCCATATGGTGCCTCCTTCTCTCAGCAGCCTAGATTTCCATCTATGATGGACATATATTAGTCCATCCAGTCCATAGACACTCGCACACATCATATGCAGCACGATATCTTCGAGCCGCAACAGGACGTGACTAATATTCAGGAGAGGCAGACTTACTACTACCCATATGATGATGAGTAGAGTCTGGTGGGGAGTGCAGGTATATCTCTAACCCTTGGTTTCATTTGCATGGTAATGTATGTGCAAAGTTGACATTTTCTCAAACACTATCTTGTCTCGTGATGTTTAAATACTTGTTATTTTCTGTTATTTTTCTTTTATGTGATGTATGGATGATGAATGCCGGTAACTTTAGTATTTATTTAGTTTATGTTTGTAATTGGTTGTGCATTTAAACAGGGAATATGTAGGTTCTTCACTCTGAACCAGGAGGTCAGATTGCATGGCGTGCTATTCATTACACTAGTAAAATGTCCAGTTTGCAGAGGAAACTCTGACCAAAATTTCCTAACTATTTTTATTTCCTTTTGTTCTCTTTATGCATACAATTGGGCACATTGAGGACAATGTGAAAATTAAGTGTGGGACGAGATCGGTTAAGGAACTAACCTTTTTGCTTTGTCATTTTTCTCAAGCCTTACACGAAACTCTTTTTTTGTACTAACCAAATATATAACTTTTTAAAAGCAACCATTTTTAAAAGTTCCGCTCCACCTAAAAATAGACTCAAATTCCATTAAATTTAATTTTTTTTTCATTTTATGACAACTAGAAAACAAGTTTCTTTTATTTTAAAACTCACATTTTCCCTTCTCCCAGTTTCAGTAAGGATTTGAGTCTATAACAACGTGAACCACGCTCCTTTTTCCTGACTTCTTGAGAGAAACCAGGTAACTCGGTAAAGGTAGAACTTGACACTGTAATACGTCCCAAAATGGACAAAATCAAGGTTTGCATTATTAAATGATTGAGGCACTTAAGATATACCCCTATTTTTCTGTTCCTCTTTCCCTACCTTTCTATAAATATTCCTCCTAGATGCCTTGTTGAGCTTCTTCCCTTCATTTGTTCAAACCTATTTCACAAACATCATTTGTTTTGCAAAAAATACAAAATAATTAAAAAGAAAACTTCATTTTTTATTTAAACTCTTTATTTTCGTAAAAAGACAGTTTTCTTACACAAAAAAATCAATTGTGACTTTTTCTTCAAATCCTAAAGTTTGTTTAAAGTTAAAAAAATAGTAATATATATATATATATATATATATATATATATATATATATATATATTTCTCTTTAAAGGAATAAAAAGAGCATGTAAAAAGCTCTAACTAGAGAAATAAAATCAAGAAAAAAGTCACAAATATTTTTTTTAAGAAGTTGTTTTTTTTACATTTTTAGCCATTTTAGCCAAACATTCCACACCCCTGACCCAAGCCAACCCTTTCAAAGCCCTCATGATAAAAATGTAAACTTTGGTGAGATCGGTGGAGGTTCGATTTCGTGTTAAGCCTATGATGTCTACTTCTCTTCACCTTGGTAAGAGTGACCACTCAAAAATGCAAAATACACTAACCTGAGAGTCGAGTGATTACCCGTGAGTCATGTGAGCTCTGTAAAGAAAAAAAACTTCTTTCAAACCTGTCATAAGCTAAGTCTTGAGAGTTTAATGGAATGAAAGAAAATCATAAGTGGAGGAATGACATTTAAACACTCGAGAACTTAAAATGCACAAATCAATAAGTCTTTGTTTAGTCAAATCCTACGGGTTTTGCTTGAGGACAAGCAAAAGGTTAAGTGTGGGGACGTTTGATATACGCCAAAAGATACATACTTTATATCAAATTATCGTTACAATTATGATTAATTCAAGCCAACAATTAGCGAAAAACCCAATAATGTTTCCGTTTGACTTTTCTTGAATAATCAAGGTCCAAATCACAAAAGAAGCAGAAAAAGATGAAAAACATAAGAAAATACACAAGCTTAGTGATGGAGGACACCAAGCACGACCCATGCTGTCACACCCCGCCCCGAGGCCACCCGCGCCAACCGCCGCGGGTGCCTAGGATGGGCACGCGAGCCAGGCCAGGATCTGAGTCATAAGACAGATCAAACATTCTATATGCTTGACACAAGACCAGTTCAAGCTTTCCAAAACAGTTTATCAGAGTTAACTTATTTCTAAAATAGGGAGGAAGCATTTTCAAAAAATTAAATTGACGTTGTGGAAGTGAAAAACATAAAAATAGCTTAAGTAAATAATTTCTCCATGGCGAGATATGTAATTAGAGTGTTTACAAAACATGTAGACCATTAAATGATGATCCTAACGTACGTCCTTAGTTGACCTCCTAAGAACCTGAGAAGAACATACTAAAAAGTGTCAACGCTAGGTTGGTGAGTTCGTAAGTTTGAGTAGATAAATAACATTTATCGGAAAACTGTTAAATAGTAAGTTACCCCCGAAGATCATAACCTAAGCAGGGACTAACCTGAATAGCAGCAGATTTATATACCCGTGGGTAGCGAACCCAGAAGACTTTTTATAACCCCATAGGATTCGTGACACCATTACTGACAACAACTCATGCCTTCCAGCCAAACTGTTTGCAAGTTTGACCGCGCTAGAGACAATATAACACCCGCCCTACTCCAAGCAGTTGAGTGGGGTTTGTCAAGCCCAGTAGATCTACCTTATAATTCCCCGTTACAAACTATTCATGGTTCACCTTGTGGAAGGACTTAACGCAAACATTTCCTCCATGGTTTATAAAATTATTTTGTATACAACATCCAATCGAATCGTAAAACTAAAGTTACCGTATCTCTTCTCCCACAAAAAGCTTTAAAAACAGTAAAAAGAGGGGTATGGACTCACCTTAGGGTGCAAGTAAGCTATTCAAAACCAACCAACCACCGAGAAGTAGTGAAGACCTCCTAGACTTCACCTATGACACATAACCGTGTGAGTGTTGACTAAGTTTGACCAACCCTTCGACCACAGCGGATCACCGACAAGTGGACTCAATTACACATTGGTGATTGAATTTAGGTTTTCTACACATAACCTAAAATGTTTCACATACACAATACATTGTACCTTGTTAAACATAATGCGTCACAATTACTTACGACATTATCCCACGTATACGATGTACGATCGATGGGGAAATCCACAAAGTCGTTCCATCCCAACCCAGGCAGGAGACTTAGGACTTGCATAGACGTATAACTCATAACCAATTTAACTTATTACATGTAAACACAAGGCCAAGTAATCTCATGTCCATAATCATGCATTTGCCTAATTGATTTATTTACCGATAAATATATATTTATCACATGTAGGCTAAATCCATGTTCACATAGCATCATCCTCCCATGCAAATCACATAGATCATCATTTAGCATGTAGTAAACCATATCATAGATTCCTACCCACAAGAATGTAAGCTAACTTTCCCTAATCGGCCATTCTCACCATATTTTTCATGTAAATAATTTTTATAAAATTAACCGCATGCGATTGATCGTCAAGTTTAGAACTTTATACTTCATCATGCATCAAATAACCTAAATTGCATACTCACATAGTAGATCTAACATCAATCATGTGCCTTTATTCAAGATCTTGCATGCATGGCAACCGAAATCATGTTTTCATCATAGATCTCACGCAAAGTCAATCACTTTATGCATCATCACCCTTGATCTATCATTGTCTAGACATTACAACATAGATCTAGCACAAATCATCAATCTTTATTCACATGCATGAATGATCTTCCATCAAAAACCCTGGATCTAGCTCAAATCCCAACATCATGCATAAAAGCCACATTTTATATCAAAAGATGCAATCTTTTCTACTCAAATCAGATCTACACTTGATATCATCAAACAATTATAAATCAGACTTATATCTATCATAAAGCATGAATCTTGACAACTTAAACACAAGCAAAACACAAGGAATCACATACCGAATGATGTAGGATGATAAGGGATGAAATCGGGGCTTGAAACTTGTAATAAAGCTTGGATCTTGATGAGTAATGAGTATATGAGACGTAAATGGGGCAAAGAATTCGTTTAGAGCTGAAGGAATGCGATGGTGGTGGCTAATGATGCTTAAATAGTGGAAATTAGTGTTTATGCTGAAAACTGGGTTGTAGGCTTATCGCTTACAACTACCATATGCTCTAGGCGATACGCCTAGAGCCTCCGTCTGGCAGCCCTGTTGACTTGTTTTGACCGTAACCTGTTTGTCCGTTTTTCGCGTATTTGGTCACAGTATTCAACGTTTTCTCCCAATTTCAATTTACGATCAATTTTATCACATCAAATCCAATAAAATCAAGTATCAACTTGCCACATAACGATTTATGATCATACATTTAAATTCACGTATCAGTTTTCACATAATTCATGATACTTAGCAGTTTTCACTTTTTCACCAATGTTTCGAGACTCCGACTTGTGCCGGTTTCATCAGTTTTATCCGTTTCTGAGGCTCGGGTCCCACCCGAAGGGCCGGATTGTCACATCGTCCCCTTGTTAGAGAATTTTCGTCCTGAATATTATGATCGCAACCCCGTTTCTAACAGTATGAGTCTTAATAAGTTTCACCACACAGTTTAATAGTTGTAACCCCGTTGCCGTTTGCGAGAAATCAAGTTTTAACATTTTACTCCAATGGTAAAATAATCGTTTATACGTTTTACTCAACAGTAAATGTCAGTTTAATAGTTTACTTACTAGTAAGAGAATAAAAAAAGTTTTGGGTTGTCACAAAAGACTCCCGTTTTCTCATATCAGTTTCTACCGATTTGCACTTGATTCGCTTTAGGTTTTCGTATCAATTTTTCTTGATTATCACATGTTTTTCTCGATTATCACATGTTTTTCTCGATTATCACATGTTTTTCTCGATTATCACATCATCCCTTCCTTTTAGGAAATTTCATCCCGAAATTTAAGAAGTAGACTCAGTTCACAGCACTAACAGCTTGAATGAGTAAGTTCTCGCACTCCCCGACGAATTCTAAGTGCTTTCCATCATCGGAATCCCACTTTGTTGGGATTTCTAATTCCCGTTTCGTTATCCCTACCGGACGCTCTACAAGCTTCATCCTTCGTCAATCCCCAACTTCCCAAGTGGAACTCTAAGCAATTCGCTTGGTAGACACTTTCTCAGATAGGCTCAGATGCATGAAATACGTTATGAGTTCAACTCATATCTTTCGATAAGCACGTTCTATTGTCGATAAGACCAATACACTCTACGGTTTCGAAGGATTCCTTCGCTTAATGAGTTTACTACCCCCGTTCTCCTCAAACGAATATTCTCTTTTCTAAGAATAAATTTTCCGTGCTCACGCACGCAGCTTTCTGCCAACTTCGGTCAATTCTTTCATGCTCATTATTAGTTGGCCACTGCCTGCCTCTATCTCCCATGTCGTTGATTCATAGTTATGCCCATATCGTGCTTTAAATAACGTTGCCTCCTAGCTGTCGCGACAATAGTCGTTTCAGGAATCTCTTCATCCTAAGTAGGTTAGATCTCGTAACCCTTGCCGAATCAATTTCGCATGTCCTGAGCTTAGCTCTTGATGCTTTCTACAATAACACTCCGAGGTTCTGGGTAAATATCAGTTTCTTGAACCAAAGGAATCGAATAAAAGGGTCACGACAATATAACCTCCCTATAGCGTAGATGAATGAGCAATTTCGACCCATCCGTTCTCGTTAGGCTAAGAATATAGATTTTGCACACCCGGTTGACAATCTCCTGGACCATACCACGTTGCTACTAAATCTCAGACAAATTTCATCGCGATGTCTAATTCCCATTACCTCTCTCCTCCACTTCGGAATCACAAGTTGCTGACCAAACCCAATGGCTTCTGATTCTCGGTTTTCGACCTTCAAATAGGCCAAACAGTCATTTACGCATCCATTTCCTTTCCTGGAAATGAGTAGACCACTTACAAAAGACGGTGCTTCTCCTCCCAACTTAAACGTACAGAGTACTTAAATGTATGGGCTTCGTTCGCTATTAACTACTCTATGGTGTTTCCACATTTAGACTTCCTCAGTTCGTCAATGAACATTGGTCCTAATTCGATCGGCTCTTATGCTGACGGTCTAAGTATCACAAGACCTTAATTTTTTGTCTCAAGTTTTCTCCTTTCCGGTGCCTTGCCCGAACATTCAGGTTCCGACTCGGTAACTTAAAATGATCCGTCTACTACCAAACACATACTTGCCTTGGTCTTTCTTAATCAGGGCATCGACTACCACGCTAGCCCTCCTTGAATATCGTCTGATGGTACGTTCCCAATCTACCGAATAGTTCCTCTCGTTGATGGTATTTTACGAATAGCTTTTACCTGGTTAAAGATACGCTGAAGATCCTTGTAATAGGTCTAAATCTCGCATTCGGTACCGTTCAAGGAATATCTCCAGGTCCTTAACACAAAGTACTCTATTTTTTGAGGCGTAAGTGACGTCTTTATAGCGCATCGCGACATCCATCCCCTCCCCGAATGGAGTCATCGTAATCTACCATGGAATCCCAGCATTTTCTTAATGCAAATCGGATGAGCATACTGCAAGGCCCTTGCCTTCTAAGCTGAAGACTAGATCTCCGGTTCCTTGTTCCAGTTTCCGGTCATGTACATGGATATGTCGTTCCCTCGCAAGTTAAGACGATCAAAGTTTGAGCAATTTGGAGAAAGAAATTCTCTATAGTTAACCTGTGATTGCATGCTAAACTGAAGAGTTGACGTACTCCAGTCAGCATTCCGATACAGTTCAGTCTCTTAATTGCCTCACTTTCCTTGACAGCCCGCTTGATTGCTTGTCTTATAAAAGACTTGACTCGAAATTGCTCACATTACACAGTATCTCAGGCTCAGAAGTCGTTCTTTTGGCAACATGACTGCCCAACTGCATCACCGCATGCACTCTCAATTTATAAATCTCGCAATTACTCACAACACACGGACTGAGTTTCGGAAAGACATCGGTGTCCGTCCCTCTTGGACCCCTAATCCTTAAAGGTTAGTTCTCGAGTCAGTTCCCGACTAGCAAGTCAATCCTTGATGCTACTATCAGACCATCATTTCGCAATAGAAGGCACTGATCCCTAGTAATCACATCTCTGAAATTTCTGTCAACTGCTGCGCACTCGAAGAATCTCACTTTCTTCTCAGCGAATGAAGGATGAATCTTCTCCCCAATAATCCTGTCGATTCAAGTTCACCCTTTCTGAGGCTTATTTGATACGAATCGATAGGGCGCTTGAGCATTTAGCGTTGCTCCATGTGCCATATCGAACCAAATCTCCGAATACAAAAATAGAGGGATCCTAACAGACCTCACGGTACACACTCAACATATTTTAAACGATCCGGGTTCTTCTCTACAAAACTTTTGGGTAGCCATTCCTTACACCGAATCTGACTAGATACACTTCACTGTCGTACGATCAACTTCTAGTTGCTTTGGCTGGCTGCTCCCGACGACTTCGTCAAAGTTCCATAAAGGTAGCAGTAACAATTTCAGGCTCACATAATGACCCAACGGTCTTAACGTCGTACCTCTGATGGCATAGCTCACACCACTTTCCTACCGCGCATAAATTCTACAGGGTACTCAAGTCCTAACAAACTATTCGCAACTCAATTGACAACATGGGTTTAACTCCATTGGCGTTGAACGATAACAACAAAACAAGACACATATTGAGGAAAAGTACTTACCACTGGTGCTTCGTCTTGCTTCAGGCTTCTTCCACCTTGACCTTGATTAATTCCTTCAAGCTTGTTCCACCGTTTCCATTGCCGGTATTGACGCCTCTCTTTAATCTTAGGCAATCTCTCTTAAGGTGTCCTATTCGGCCACACTTGAAGCATCCCAATTGACTCCCCTGATTGCTTTTCCTCTCCTTTATGTTGTTCCTGTAATTTTCTGCTCTATGCCCACCTTTCCTGCACTTGCGGCACTTCACCTCGTCACAGCTTCCCTGGTGATGGAAACCACACTTGCTACATTTGGGTAATGTTCTCTGGTATCCCATAACTGGAATGTCCGAACCTTGACCCTTTTGACTTTCAACTTTGCAATGCATTGCCATGTGTCCTATGGCTCCATATTTGTTACATGTCACATTTTTGCATTTACCTCGATGGTTATACTTGCATTTGCGGCATTTCGAGTGTTTTCCCTGGTATCCATTATTCGAATCTTGACTAAGTCGCCTCTTCTTGGGGTTTTCAATATTTGACTTGTTTCATTTGATCTTGAGCTGTAAGAGCTGCTATGCGATAACGGCTCCCAAGTCCTCAACTATCATTTGGAAAGTTCCATCAGGTTCTTAATAAATCATTGCCATTGTCGTCTTTATTAATAATACATCATCAATGATTAATACCCTCGGTATTTATCATTCAATCACAAGTAGACATCAAATGGCAAAAGAGAACACATAACAAATTCAACTACCAATTTAAAGTAAAACAAAATCGCAACTGTTTCGCAAATTTCATTTAATTCAAATTGTGGTCAAATTTTTACATGTCAGGTAGATAGAAACCTACTACACTTCTTACATTGCTTCACAGAGCATCTAAAAATAGAACTAAAATAACTACTAGCTACGCAATAACCAGTTAAAGTCTCAACCAGAAATAATAGAACCCTCACTCTCCGTGCCATCCTGATCCATGGGTGCCGGTGCTGGTTCGGGCTCAGGAACTGCATACTCCTCCTGTGGCCCAACTCCGCCTCGATGGTTGCAACTCGAGCAGATAGTTTCTAAGTGCGGAGAAGCAACTGCTGAATAAGACCTCCCTGAACGTCCATCATCGCTTCACGAACAGAGAATCTCGCCTGCGACTCCTCGTGACTCTGGGTCAGCCTAGCCAACCTCTTCTCACTCTGCTGATATCGGGCTACAGCCTCCCTCAACTGGCGATTGGTATCGGTTGCTCCCAACTGCAAGTTAGTGATATCTCCCCTAGCATGAGTAACATGATCCTGGTGCGCAGAGTAGTCGGCCACCAATGCTGCCATGGCTCGCTCAGTGGTACATGAAAAAGCAGGTAGGGTCAGCGCAACCCTCATGCGTGCAGTTGTACGCACCACATCAGGTGCTGGTACTCAATGGACTCTCATCGTGTCGTCCACATAAGCCGGTTAAGTCTTCCAGTCGCTAGTGTCCATCCTCCTCTCTGATACAGTTGGCATGGACAAGTTGGACTCCCTAAGTGGCTATCTCCCCTGACCCTAGCTGGTGATGTCGGTGCTCTTGTATCTAATGACGATGAATCTTCGGACGCCATATCTGCAATATACATCCCATGTATATTCCGGTCAGTAGTTACTTTTTGAATAACCAAGCAGTTAATTCAAACAAATACTACCGAAAGTGGATACGATGATGTGATAGTAAGATAGAAGTAACAGTAACAGCTTAGCAAGAAATTAATATGTCTAATAATATAATTACGTATATAAATACATATATTTTAGTAGGTGGCAAACAGGCAAACCGCATATATGTGTGTCGATGTGTGTGCCTAACTGAATCTAGTCATAGTTGGATCTAATGCAATCCTAAGTTCGCTATGACTGCCGACTCTGATGCCAATCTGTCACACCCCGCCCTGAGGCCAACCGCGCCAACCGCTACGGTTGCCCAGGATGGGCGTGCGAGCCAGACCAGGATCTAATTCATCAGACACATCAAACATTCTATATGCTTGACACAAGACTTGTTCAGGCTTTCCAAAACACTTTATTAGAGTTAACTTATTTCTAAATTAGTGCGGAAGCATTTTCGAAAGATTAACTTGACATTGCGGAAGCGAAAAGCATAACAATAGCTTAAGTAAATCCTTTCGCCGTGGTGAGAAATGTAATTAGAGTGTTTACAAACCATGCAGACCATTAAATGATGATCCTAACGTGCGTCCTTAGCTGACCTCCTAAGAACCTGAGAAGAACATACTAAAAAGCGTCAACGCTAGGTTGGTGAGTTCGTAAGTTTGAGTAGATAAATAACCTTTATCGGAAAACTGTTAAATAGTAAGTTACCCCCGAAGATCATAACCTAAGCAGGTATTAACCTGAATAGCAGCAGATTTATATACCCGTGGGTAGCGAACCCAGAAGACTTTTTATAACCCCATAGGATTCGTGACACCATTACTAACAACAACGCATGCCTTCCAGCCAAACTGTTTGCAAGTTTGACCGCGCTAGAGATAATATAACACCCGCCCTGCTCCAAGCAGTTGAGTGGGGTTTGTCAAGCCCAGTAGATCTACCTTATAATTCCCCGTTACAAACTATTCATGGTTCACCTTGTGGAAGGACTTAACGCAAATATTTCCTCCATGGTTTATAAAATAATTTGGTATACAACATCCAATCAAATCGTAAATGTAAAGTTACCGTATGTCTTCTCCCCCAAAAAGCTTTAAACACAGTAAAAAGAGGGGTATGAACTCACCTTAGGGTGCAATTAAGCTATTCCAAACGAACCAACCACCAAGAAGTAGTGAAGACCTCCTCGACTTCACCTATGACACATAACCGTGTGAGTGTTGATTAAGTTTGACCAACCCATCGACCACACGCGGACCACCGACAAGTGGACTCGATTACACATTGGTGATTGAATTTAGGTTTTCTACACATAACCTAACATGTTTCACATACACAATACATTGTACCTTGTTAAACATAATGCGTCACAATTACTTACGACATTATTCCGCGTATACGATGTACGATCGATGGGGAAATCCACAAAGTCGTTCCATCCCAACCGAGGCAGGAGACTTAGGACTTGTATACACATATAACTCATAACTAATTTAACTTATCACATGTAAAACACATAGCCAAGTAATCTCATGTCCATAACATCATCCTCCCATGCAAATCACATAGATCATCATTTAGCATGTATTAAACCATATCATAGATTCCTACCCACATGCATGTAAGCTAACTTGCCCTAATCGGCCATTCTCACTATATTTTTCATGTAAATAATTTTTGTAAAATTAACCGTATGCTATTGATCGTCAAGTTTACAACTTTATACTTCATCATGCATCAAATAATCTAGATTGCATACTCACATAGTAGATCTAACATCAATCATGTGCCTTTATTCAAGATCTTGCATGCATGCAACTGAAATCTTGTTTTCATCATAGATCTCACACAAAGTCAATCACTTTATGCATCATCAACCCTAGATCTATCATTGTCTAGACATTACAACATAGATCTAGCACCAATCATCAACCTTTATTCACATGCATGCATGATCTTCCATCAAAAACCCTAGATCTAGCTCAAATCACAATATCATGCATAAAATCTACATTTTTTATCAAAAGATGCAATCTTTTCTAATCAAATCACTAGATCTACACTTAATATCACCAAATCATTATAGATCAGACCTAGATCTATCATAAAGCATGAATCTTGACAACTTAAACACAAGCAAAAAACAAGGAATCACATACGAATGCTGTAGGATGATAAGAGATGAAATCGGGGCTTGAAACTTGTAATAACTCTTGGATCTTAATAAGGAATGAGTATGGAGATGATATGAGACGTAAATGAGGCAGAGAATTCGTTTAGAGTTAAAGGAACGAGATGGTGGTGGCTAATGATGCTTAAATAGTGGAAATTAGGGTTTCTGTTGAAAACTAGGTTGTAGGCGTATCGCTTACAACTACCATATGCTCTAGGTGATACGCCTAGAGCCTCCGTCTGGCAGCCATGTTGACTTTTGTTTACCGCAGCCTGTTTTCTCTGTTTTTTCGCGTTTTTGGTCACGGTTTTCAACGTTTTCTCCCATTTTCAATTCACCGTCATTTTTATCACATCAAATCCAATATAATCAAGTATCAACTTGCCACATAATGATTTACGATCATACATTTAAATTCACGTATCAGTTTTCACATAATTCACGATACTTAGTAGTTTTCAGTCTTTCACCAATGTTTCGAGACTCCGACTTGTGTGTGATGTTTGTGATGTGTTTTAAGGCTACTAGACTCTTCTAATACCTTAACTGACATAATACGCTTATATACGCGACTCTTGGTTTTGTCGGTTTCATTAGTTTTATCCGTTTCTGAGGCTCGGGTCCTACCCGAAGGGCCGGATTGTCACACATGCCCAGATAGGCACGACCCATGCCTCCTCCCTAGCCATTAGTGGGAAGTTGACTTTTGTGATGCTGCCACACACGACCCGTGCCATTGATGTCCCACGGGGCTTGTCTCTGTTTCCTGACAAGCACTACCCGTGCCCCCAAAGCCCACGACCTGTGTCTCTGCCCAAGGTCCGACTTTCTGTAGATCGCCTGCCAGGCACGGCCGACGCCCTGCCAGGCACGACCCGTGTCACTTTCTAATTTTGCCTATAATTAGCCAGGCAACTTCTCATTTTGAGGAGAGCCTACTTTTTACAAGAAAAGATGGTCTAGACCCGCTCTGGCCTACTTGGCTTGGCTTAAATCTGCTCCCGTTCTATCTTTAATAATGTAGCTTTTATTCTTCTTATTTTCTGTTTTCGTAGTCTTTTAATCTTTATATGTTTGTAAGAATCTTCACTTAATATGAAGTTGTTTAAAGTTTGTCTCTTGACTACTCATATTCTATTAAGCAAATCTTCAAAATCATACTTATGTTTGATCAAACTCTTACACTTATTTGAGAAAACAAGCTTTTGGTAAAATAGTAAAATGAGTTTACGTGGTTACCTTAAGGTAAGTTTGGATGACTTTATGAAAACTCTTCTAAATTGAAATGTATTATTAACCTTTTTGAACAAACTTGCATTGCGTATTATAGACCATTTTAGGAGTCGAAAGCTCATCAACCGTACTAGTGACACCCGACTGGTGGTATATGCATGATCCTAATGGCAACTCACACCCCATGCAAAGTAATACGTTCCTGAGTTTTATGTCTATGTAAACAAACATGGCTTTCACGCTAACTACGGCCTGAAGGTACTGGTTGGGATTGGGGTTAGTAATAATTTGTCACTTCATGGAAGTTCGAGAGATACATGTTTGTGAACTTGGCTTTGGTTACGACTTCCCATGTTTGCGGGAAAGCGGTGCGTGGAAGAAACGATCTTAGTTCCCTATAAAGACAATTCTCACAATAAATTACTCTGATGCGTGAGTTGTTCCCCTGCTGGTTCATGACAACGTATTCGAGTGTAACGGCGCCGATGACCCATCGGGCCCTACAACTATTTGGCATTTCCGCTTACTTTGTTCATAACTCCCGTAGCGGTCCCCTCATGATCCATACGGGGAGACGAGTCGAACGCGAGAAAGGATTGCAGGCTGAAAGTGTGTAAAACCGAGATACGATCTTACTACTGCGTGCTTTGATCAATGTAATGAACACAAGATGTAAATAAGAGAAATCTTATTGAATCACTTGAAGATACAAAGAAGACTCTCTCTGTTTTCTCTCTCTAGAACACACAGTAAAGGTGTAGAATGACAGAAGTGTTCAACTGGTTCTCCTGCACATTCTAACACAAACCTATGTATACTTAGTGACTAAACAGCCTGCGTACCAAATGGTTCACCATCTGGTACGGGCGTACCATATGGTCCGGCGTACCATTTGGTACGGCACCAATGATATTGTCACTACAACTCACCGACTCACTCTAATCTAGATACAATACACGAGACACATCATAGCATAGGTATATGCTCTAACAAACTCCCCCTTAACGTGTAGTGTATCTATAATCTAACTAAACTTCAGTCTTCAATCTTCAACATTGTTGCATCTGATCTTCAACTTGAAATCTTGTCAGAAATAGAGCTTGCATGGCTGGATCACTCTTGAATCATCTTTGATCTTCAAGATCCACTTGTTAAAGATATAACAAACTCCCCCTTTCACCATGCTTGAGTCTTGACACACATAACCTGCAATTCTAGAAGACGGAAACGCAATTTCCTTTTCTTTTGAAAATTAATTTAATCTTGGCGCAAAATTTCTCTTCGAGAATCCAAGATATAGATTTGAAATTTGATTTCGTATCACATGTCGATCGGTCGAAAACAAATAAGAAATACAATATTTTTGGATTTTTGAAACTTTAAATCAAAACACACCGAAAATCTTTTTGATTTTTCAAAGTTTATGCTAAAACGCACCTAAAATCTTTTTGGACTTTTCAGATATAAAACATAAATGCAATACTGAATCATACACTATTTTTTTCTTTTGCGAGAACGATCACAACTTGGGATCATATTGAACATGACATGTTGAACTACACTTTAATTTCAATTACTTCAGCACACAAGTCATGTCAATTACTGATATAATTTGCCCATTTTAAACTCAGGCACAATCATACTCATAACATCTGGATATGTTATTGTATTGATTAAGTTGCTTTGACCAGTGTACCCCACACATTCAGACATACTCAGATATGTTTTTCTAATCACATTTTGTGATTTCATTTGTGAATTAACAATTTGAATTCATGATATCGTCAACTGTGTTCCATACAAAAAGAAATAAGAACGTTAAATCGTCTACCTTAAGGTCGGTCTTTCGATACGCAGATAAGGCCTCGGATTTAACAAAATAAGAAAATAAAAACAAATTGAAATTGTATAACCCAACAACAATCAGGTCGGTACTCTCGTACACGCACAGAAAGTCCGATGAGTTATACGAAACACCAAAGAAAATAAAGCAGAACGTCAAACGAACAACAATCAGGTGGATCTTTCGATACGTAGAGAAAGTCTGATCGTTTGACAAAATAAAGAAAATCAAACAAGTTTAAATCTTTGCAAAATGAACACATGTATACACAGTGACTTCTCATTTTCCTTTTTCACATATCTTTTTCTTGATATCATGAGACATGCATCAAGATGTTGTCCACTTGGTCAAGCATTATTATTTAATGAATATCACATTTGAATACTTTCTGATTTATATATATATATATATATATAATATATAATATATATAATATACATAATATATATATATAATATATAATAAATAATATATAATATATATATATAATATATATATAATATATAATAAACAAAAAGATTAACGCCACATGTCAACACCACAGGACTCCTCAATTAAAAATTTATAAATTAATTTCATATATATATTATAATACATCCTTAAATTTAAAATAATATGTTTTATTTAAGATCATATATTTTATTATATATATATATATATATTATTTTATTAAAAATAATATATTTTATTGCACTATACTTTAATATTTTAATATAATGATTAAAATATTATATTTAAAATACTAAATATAAAATATTTTAATTTATTTAATTTTATAATTTTTTTTTACTTCAATTGAGTTTAAATTCAAATTCACCAAGTATTTCAATACAATCAACAAAATCCTTATTTTCCAAGACTAGATAACTAATTATTCCTATAATTACAATTTTACTAACATATTTTTATATAATTATAGAAATACATACTTATCGTATAAATTTTTAAATCTTATAGTTTTGTTTAATTCATATATTTTAATAAAATTTACCATGGTAAATTATAACTGTATTTATACTCTTTAAAAAAACCTCAACCATGTAAACACACGGGAATAAAAACTAGTAAACTAATATACAAAATACGAAATTGACTTATAATATGTTTTAGTTATATCTTACTACACCCACTAGCTTAGCCTAGTGGCAAATGTGTATGACCTCTCAATTAGAGGTCTTGGGTTCAAGTCCCACTTGTAACAAAAAGAATAAAAAGTGGTGGTTACAAGTTGGGCCAGGGGGTTTTCTCAACGGTGGTGAGTTTCCTCCTGATGGAGATTCGAGATGATCGGGTGGATGGTGTAATGTCCCCGTCAGTGATTCAAATTTGCCGTTAAAAAAAAGTTATATCTTACTAGACATTTATGAGTAGTATACTTTCTTAATTTAAATAATAAATATGTAATCGGATGGACATTGAATAAAATAAATATTAGACAATGACAAAAAAGACCATACATAACGACATTTATACTAGCGATTGGGCATATATATGCAAACATCCATTATTGTATTTATTATAATTCAATATTCTTTATGCAACCACTTCGATAAAATGATAAATAGGTATAGAAACCGAAAGGCCTAAAGAACTAATTATATAGGTAAATTTTAAATACAAACAACTTTATTGTAGAAACTTGTCCTAGTGATTATTGGCGATGAGGGGAGACTTGGGACTGAGAGGTCACAAGTTCGATCCCGGAGCTCCCAGGTTTTACCACCCGGCCGCTCGCGGAGGTGGATTTTTCCTGGAATGAGCTCAACTGGTGTGTAAATATTCCCTGGCTTTCCAGGGCTTTAGTTGGCCGTTCAAAAAAAAAGAAACTTTTTATCGTAGAAACGACTAATATAAAAATCAATAAATTTTAACTAAATAAATTGCGGTTTTTTTTTATGTTTATATACATGATTACCACCTGACGACCTTAAAAACTATAAAAAAGTTTTTTTTTAATCTTGTATGTCCGACTGTGTTCTATATATGCGACATAGTATATTTCATATGCTGTATATATGCAACATACCATGTTGCATATATGCAACATGGTATATTTCATATATTGCATATATGGAACATGGTATTTTGCATATATGCAGCATGGTATTTTGCATATATGCAGCATATGAAACATACTATGTTGCATATATGCAATATAGTCAGATAGACAAAATGAAAAAAAAATGAAAAAAAACTTTTTAAGTCATTAGGTGTATATGGGTGGATATACGTGAAATTAAATTAAAAAATATCAAATTATAAAAAAAAACTTTCATTTAATATAGTTTCTTTTGATTTTTGCAAGTTTGTACATGAACTATATCCCTAATTATATAGCCATATAATATTGGTATCTTCCTATTCTAATAAACAATTACATTTAGGACATTTGTCATCACTACGCTAATTCTCACACTAAAATTCCCTCCAAAACCACTCTATTTTTTTTTCTTTCTAAAAAACTTTACCTGGGTCTCATATGACCCGTTTTCATAACCCGAGGTATTTAACCCATCTTTAATTCGCTTCAACCCTAACGCCACAGCCGCTTTGATCTGAGTTCCGATCATCACTCATTTCTTCCGATCATCGCTTCTTTCTTCATCGATTCTTTGCTTGACAGGGCCTTTGTGGCATAATCAAATCTTTGCCAAACTTGGGATTTACAAAGTTCTTCGATTTAAACGAATTTTATCGAGGTAAACCTTGTGCTGTCTTTTAATTTGTTCGATGCTTCATACATCTATATAATTGGATTTTTAATGTTTGAGTAAAATGAGCAAATAAAGCTCGATTGATTTGTATGCTCACATGCGTTGCCTCTCGATTCTAATTTTTAGGTTCATGTCATCGAATTTAGGGTTTAGGAGTTTATTATCACTGCTATAAAATTATAATTGAAACCACATGTTGAGGAATTCCTTATCTCTCGATTCAACTTTTGAGTTTCAACTCATGGAATTTCGGGTTTATGGGTTTCTTATGCATCTTTCTTGCTAATTGATCGACTAAAATAGTAACCGTGTAAAATGCCTTATTTTATACATCATGGTTTATCAGCATATGAAATTATTAGTTGTTGATTATGTTAAAATATGTAGTTTTATTTCAATTCGTTGGTTATAACTAATTCTCTAACGGATTTTATTTCTGTTTCATGTTGTTGGGCTGAGTTGATTGGGCTAGAGTAAAGTCTCGAGGTAAAGGCCCAGTTGGTGAACTGGGTATAAAGTTGGGTGCAGCTCCTTCTCAAAAAAACCCTAAGAAATTAACAAATCATTTCTTCCAGCCGCTTCCAGTTCGTTCCTGGTGTCTCTTCGAGATTCTTCGTGTTCGTGTATTGATCTGAGTTGATTCAGCTGTTCGCTGAATTTTGTAGGTGTTTTCCTTGGTTCTCGTAGATCATAACGATTGTAGAAGAGTCGTTGAGTCTGTGTATGCGTTAGGGTTTCTTGTTAGTTTGGGTCTGATCGACTGTGTATTCGTTGTACGTTCGTTTTTAGTGCAGTCATTGAGTTCTCCTTCTTTCTCTGTTTGCATGATGCAATTTTACATGGTATCAGAGCTTTATGCTCTGGATTCTTGATCGATTTCTCTCTTCGGAGTCCTAGGGTTTAGATCTGTGTTCATCAGCGATTCCGACGTCAATCTAAAACTCCTGGTACGATTCTCTCTCTCAATCGCTTTCGTATTTCTTATCTCGGTCTCGTAACGTCAATCCGACTCCATACGGTACACAAATCTGTGATCACTGGTACCGGTGGTTGTAGTTGGCTCTCCGTCACTGCGATTCGAGATCTCTGGTTCTTGGAGGTTGTGTCGGTTGCTATAGTTCTTGATCTGGACGTCGAGGAGGGTTGTATCAGATCGGAAATCAGGCGAGAGTTCGTGTTGGATTACCTGTGCTGGTCGCCTCTGTCGTAACCCTAAGTGAAGGTTGCGAGACGCGATCCTGGAAACCCTAACTTGGGTCTTCTTGGTGAGATCTTTCCTTATTAACTCGGTTTGTTTAGTTTGAGTAGAGTAAATACAGTGCAGGACTGTTGATACCTGTTGCATGCTGTATCAGGGCAGACAATCCTGATCTTGTGTGTTTTTTTGTGTTGTGCTTCTTCTCTTTCAATCTGCGCATAATTTGTGGTCTGTGTGTTCATTTGTGCCTACTTGCTTGTGTCTAATATGGGTGATAACAATCCATTTGCAACATTAGTCAGCAAAATTGATGCTGGCGACCCGTTATACTTACACCCCAGTGATTCTAGTGTTTTGACAATTATTAATATCAAACTTAAAGGAACGGAGAACTATAGGGTATGGGCTAATGCAATGAAACTGGCTTTAAAAGTGAAAAACAAATATGGCTTTATTGATGGTACCTGTATTTCTGATGAGGATGATGAGGTTTTGATCAACCAGTGGGATAGATGTAATTCTGTTGTTTTAACCTGGTTGTTGAATTCTGTGGTTGATGATTTGTATATGGGGCAGGTCTATTCTAGTTTAGCTTCTGATGTGTGGAAGGAGTTAAAGGATACTTATGATAAGGTTGATGGCTCAGTTGTCTTCAACCTTTATCAGAAGATTAACTCCTTCACTCAGAGTGATTTGAGTGTGTCTGAATATTATCACAAATTAAATGTTATGTGGAAAGATATGGACCAAATTTTGCAATTACCTATGTGTACATGTGAGGCATCAAAACAATTTAATGATTTCACTAGATTAATAAAATTGATGCAGTTTTTAATGGGCCTTGACAATAATTACCAGTCTGTGAGGTCTAATTTGCTTGTCAAGGATTAATTGCCAACTGTCAAAGAAGCTTTTGCAATAATTTCAAGGGAAGAATCTCTTAGGAACTCTGATTCTCTTAAGACTTCTTCTCAAACTGTTGGTTTTAATTCAAAATCAGGACAAAATTTTGATTCTAAGCGAAAGTTTACTAAAAATCAGAGTTCATCCTTGAGATGCACACATTGTAATAAGACTGGGCATTCTGTTGATAAGTGTTTTGAGATAATAGGTTATCCAGCTTGGATGAAACCTAGGTCCAATAGTGGAAAGAAACCTATGTCTAATAATTGTTTTGCTTCTGATTCGTGTGAGGGAAATAAAATGCTTACAACTGGGAATTTAACTCCGGAACAGTTTTCTAAACTTCTGAGTCTTCTTAATGAAAAATCTGTGGATGTTGGGCAGTGTTCACATTATGCTGGTATGTTTAGTAGTAGTATCTGTCACAGTAGTTCTGGGTCACATACTTATGTTTGTAACAGCTCTAATAGTATGTTCAATAATAAATGGATTGTTGATTCTGGTGCAAATCAACACATGGTTATGTCAGAAGATAGCATAATCAATCCGGTTGATGTGTCTGATTTAAATATGAAAGTAAAACATCCAAATGGAACAAGTGCTTTAGTAACTAAAATTGGTAATTTGAAGTTACATGATAAAGTAATGCTGTCAGATGTGTTTGTTGTCCTAGACTATTGTGTCAATTTGCTGTCTGTATATAAACTTGCTAGAGATTCTAAGCTGTCTATTTGGTTTGATGAGAATTCATGTAATATTCAGGATTCTCTCACAAGGAAAGTCCTGGTGACTGGTAGACAACTTGATGGTCTATATTTCTGTAATAGTTCTTCTGGTTTACCTAATATAGCTTCTGCTGGAATGAGTCACTTATGGCATGCTAGGTTAGGACACCCTTCTGAAGTTGTGTTAAATATTTTGAAACCTGTTTTAAAAATTAAGTCTGATGTTTCTGGGTCTGTTTGTGAAATTTGCCATAAGGCAAAACAACATAGAGAACCATTTCCCTTGAGTGATCATAAGTCTATTAAAGTTGGTGAGTTAGTTCATCTTGATATTTGGGGACCCTATAGGATTCCTAGTAAAGAGGGGTTCAAGTATTTTTTGACTGTGGTTGATGACTACTCAAGGGCAGTGTGGGTATATCTCATGAAGAGTAAAAGTGAAGTGTTTCCCAATATTGCAAACTTTGTTATATTAGTTAAAACTCAGTTTCATACAAGTGTTAAAGTGTTAAGAAGTGATAATGGAACAGAATTTGTAAACAACCATATGAGTGATTTTTGTAACAAAATGGGAATACTTCATCAAACTTCATGCAGTTATACTCCACAGTAAAATGGTATTGCTGAAAGAAAACACAGACATTTATTAAATGTGGCTAGATCTTTGATGTTTCAAGGTGGTGTTCCTCTTCGTTTTTGGTCTGAATGTGTGTTAACTACTGTGTATTTGGTTAACAGGTTACCCTCGTCTGTTTTAAATGGGAGATCCCCCTATGAGCTAATACATGGATTCAAACCCTCTTTACATCATTTAAGGTCTTTCGGGTGTTTGGCTTTTTCAACTGTTTTGAATAATACTGATAAATTTGCAAGTCATTTTGAAAAATGTGTGTTTATTGGTTATTCGAATTACAAAAAGGGTTATAAACTGTGGAGTTTGGATAAAAAACAAGTTTTGTTTTCCAGAGATGTCAAGTTTTATGAAGCTGTGTTTCCTTTTAAAGAAAATGTTAGTTTAGTATCTGATGAAATACATAATTCTGGAAACCAGCTTAATACTTTAAATTTTTTTTACTTTTATGATCTGCTCCAATCACCCACTAGGTCTGAAAATGATGTAACTCCCGATGATGAGTCAACTGTTGAGATCAACAGATATCCCTCACATGGGACATTACCATCTCAGGATAGGGGCACTACTAAGCGTAGGGTTGAGTCGAGTAGTAGGGCTGTTGAAGGTAGGGTTGAGTCTCCGGTTAGGACTGATTTTAGTGAGCATGTTGCTCGCGGTAGTTCACCTACTACTTCTCCTATTAAGTTTACTGTTCCTACAAGTGCTCCGCAACCTGGCAGTCCTGCTACTTCCTTAAATGGGACTCAGCAACCTAGTAGTACTACTGATTCTGATGGCGGGGTAGTGGGTGTGAGAGGACCAAATGATAGGAATCAAACTGATAGAAATGTTATTTCTGAGGGTGGTACAGATGGCATGGATCCGCATGTATCAACTCTTAGGAGATCTACCAGAAATATAACATTTCCTAAAAAACTGTCTGATTTTGTTGTAGAGGGAAAAGTGAAATATGGTCTTGAAAAAGTTGTACATTACTCTCACTTGTCTGAATCTAATTTTTGTTTTACCACTAATTTGAATAAAAGTAGTGAACCAAAGACTTACTGATGTGTTGCAAACACATTGCAACACATCCTGTTTTCATATGTCTTTTATTATGTTTTTGAGTCAAATTGAGTCGGTTTTGCTTGGTTTAAATTGTTTTTATTTAAGTTTGGTCCTTGAGTCTTTTATTTATGTTTTCACAAGTTTTACAGGAGTTTGGTGAATTCTCGAGGCCGCGAGAGAGATGTGAAAGAATAGAAGAAAAATAAAGGACAAGTGCTGAACAAGATGTCCCAGGCGTATCGCCTGGGACTTGAGTATCTCTACGCGATACGCATGGACGGGAAAGTCAAGGGAAGTCAAAGTCGGTGAAACCCGACTGTTTTGTCGCGTAGCAAGCCCTAGGCGTATCTGCCTGGGAGAAATAGGGCAGTAGGCGATACGCCTACATCCTAAAAACCCGCAGAAAAAGGATTTGGCCTATAAAATTGATTTTTAGGGTTTTCATTCGTCACTTTCGACTGGTGGCCGATCTCAGAGATCAGAGGGGCGATTTTCAAGAGGAGAGAAGGGCTGGAATCATTCGGAAACATCAAGTTTTTGGCGCCGTTGCCGGGGAACACTTAGCAATAGCAAGATTAACTAGGTCGTCTAGGAAATTTGAGTCTTTTCTAGGTTTTTGTGTATAGCTATTTATTTTTCTTGTGTTTAGTAGTTAAGTTTTATTTTTTTATTATTTTTTTTATTTTATTAATTTTTTTTTTGAATTAGTTTATTTATTTATTTTGTAATTTGTTTCTGCCACATACCCACTCATAATATCTATCTGAATTGTCTATCACTATGAAACTTCTAGAGACTTTTAAATCTTATATGGATCTGATAGTGCTTGGCAATAGGCTAGAAGATGAAGATTTATTTGAGGATGAGTGTGGGGATGATCCTGGGGGTTTGGATAACTTGTTAAATAAGATTGAGCTAGGTAACCCGTTAGGAGAACCCGGTGAGGTGGATTGTGAGACTGAGGTTGTTGTAGAGCCCAAGTGTGGGGAAGGCCCCGGGGGGTTAGTTGATTTAGTTGATTTAGATGAGCTTGTTGACCCGTCTGTAGAACCCCGGGGTGCCTTAGTTTGTGATGAGGTTATGGTGGTTAAGCTAGAGAGTAGGAAGGCCACACTTGGTGACTTAGATGAATTTGAAGTGAACATGGTGTTTAGACCAAGTGTGGGGAGGTTCCTGGTGCTTATCTGTCCAAACGACCCGGAAATGAGTTTCATAGGTAGAATTAGGTTTCTACCGGGTCGTTATAAACATTGGAAAGTTAAGACCTTGGTAGGAAATTGTGGTGGTCGAAACCGGGTGCTTACCGGTAGATTAGTGCTGAAGGATGTGAAAGCGAAACCTCCTGATTGTGGTTTAGGAGGTTGTGTTTGATGTAGGAGCTGAAATGATTAGTGCTCGGGTTGTAAAGTTTGTATTTTATTTAGATTTTGTTTTTTCGTGTTTTTCTGTTTTCGGTTTGTGTTTTTCGTGTTTGCAGGAAACCAAGGACTTTGGAAAGTGAATTCATGCACCAAACGCATTCCAGGTATGTAATTGGTAAATTGGAAAGGCTGGAACAAAAATTGGTAAGGGTGGAGGTTGGTCTAAAAAGATAGAAAATTTTTCTAAGTGTTAATTTCTGGGTTAATCCCTGGAATTTTCGTCCCAAGCGTATCGCTTGGGTTGAGGCTTTCTCCAGGCGATACGCTTGGAGGTAAGGTAGCCGGTTTTTGGAGGATCTAGGCGTATCGCCTAGATTTACTGATACAGTAGGCGATACGCCTAGGAGGGAGTTTCCGGTAAAATTTTGATTGTTTAATATTTATTTTGGAGCTCCAACTTTGTTCCAAGCCTTTGGCATTTCATATTTCTAATCTCCGAGGTTCCAGGTAATCACGTTTCAGCTTATTTTTGTTTTATTTTTATTCTTATTTATTTTTCTTTTTCGTGATTAATATTTGTTTTCTGTCGAGTCGGTTGTGTTTTGTTTTGTGTCTTGCAGGTTCGATGATATTCACACTTGGATGCTTATGAAATTCAATGGAGGACCTGCGGTTACGAGCTCACATGTCATTCATTCAAATAATTAATCAGGGGAGTTTGTTCCAATTTTCCGCTTTATTTTTCTTTTTATTTTGTGTTGCAATTTTTTTATTTTATTTTTGTCGTTCGTGTGTTTATTTTTATTTGTTTATTCTGCTTTATTTTTATTTCCATTCCACATTGAGGGCAATGTGTGATTCAAGTGTGGGGATGGGAGACTTGCGTCTTGAGTCAGTTATTTATTTTTAGTGTGTTTAATTGAGTTATTAAAAAACAAATTTGAAAAAAATTGAAAAATTGTTCAAAAATGTCCAAGATTCTGGCTGCAATTAAATGGAAAATGATAGGTAAAACTGGGAATTGGTTTTTTAATGTTGTGCTTAATTGTTAAGATGAATAATTTGGGAAGAGTGGATAAGTTTGGTTGAATGGAAAACACTACTAGTCTATGATGTGTCAGTAGGCCCAGCTGACCTAGGAGTAGCTTAAATAGCCTGTATGTTTATTTGTTGTATAAATATGCTAATCAGTCTGCTAGTGGGTTCCCATTTTAGGAGTAATAGGGATTCTGAATCTGATGATTAGGAGGAAAGAGACCGCTTTAGGCTAGATACTCCTATGTCCTTAGAATTTCAATGAGCATGTTAGTTAATAATCTGGTTAATGAATTAGAGTGAAGGGGCAGAATACTCATGTACGAACTAAGGATAGTATCCCGTGGTAAGTACCTCTGATGATGTTCCGGATCTCGCGGGCAAAATACTCACGTATGATTTCGAGGGTAAGACCTTGGGAAAGAATACCTCTGATGATGTCCGTTTAGAGAATAAATGCTCAAGACTTTGCATATAAATAATGAGTTATTCTTTGGACATCTTAGTATCTGGTTTAAGGGGGGTTGGAGAAAATATATAAATGTAAATCAATTATACCCTTTGTTTTGACTGAATATGATTCGGTAGTAGGTTGAACTAGAGCTTTCTTTAGTGGGATCCATAGGTGACTGAACTTATATCTGGTAATTTCATAAACACATGGGGGCGAAAGAAAAGGTTGGTGGTTGGGTTTAGTCGGATCGAAATATCGGCAATCGTAGCTAGTGTGTTAATACATTATGGAATGTGGAATTGATTGGTGGACTGTGAATTTAAAGGTTGAATGTTTAGAAGTCAATTTCCTGGTTATGATTCCATTGCAGTATTTTTCGAGGACGAAAAAAGAGTCAGTGTGGGGATATTTGATGTGTTGCAAACACATCCTGTTTTCATATGTCTTTTATTATGTTTTTGAGTCAAATTGAGTCGGTTTTGCTTGGTTTAAATTGTTTTTATTTAAGTTTGGTCCTTGAGTCTTTTATTTATGTTTTCACAAGTTTTACAGGAGTTTGGTGAATTCCCGAGGCCGCGAGAGAGATGTGAAAGAATAGAAGAAAAATAAAGGACAAGTGCTGAACAAGATGTCCCAGGCGTATCGCCTGGGACTTGAGTATCTCTACGCGATATGCATGGACGGGAAAGTCAAGGGAAGTCAAAGTCGGTGAAACCCGACTGTTTTGTCGCGTAGCAAGCCCTAGGCGTATCGCCTGGGAGAAATAGGGCAGTAGGCGATACGCCTACATCCTAAAAACCCGCAGAAAAAGGATTTGGCCTATAAAATTGATTTTTAGGGTTTTCATTCGTCACTTTCGACTGGTGGCCGATCTCAGAGATCAGAGGGGCGATTTTCAAGAGGAGAGAAGGGCTGGAATCATTCAGAAACATCACTTACTTTGAAGCTGTGACTGATAACAATTGGGTGTCAGCTATGAATAAGGAAATTGAAGCTGTTCATAGGAATGACACCTGGGAACTTGTTACATTGCCTGCTGGTAGAAAACCTATTGGGTGCAAATGGATTTATAAGTTGAAATATAAATCTAATGGTGAAATTGATAGATATAAGGCTAGGTTGGTTGCCAAAGGTTTCAGTCAAAGGGAAGGTTTAGATTTTGATGAAACTTTTTCTCCAGTAGTTAAAATGGTCACTGTAAGGTGTGTATTGTCTTTGGCTGTAAAACATAATTGGAATGTGTTTCAGTTAGATGTTAATAATGCTTTTCTGTATGGAGACCTAAATGAAGATGTATATATGAGTTTACCTGAAGGGTTTTATTCCAAAACTGAAACAAGAGTATGCAAATTGAAAAAATCCCTTTATGGGTTGAAACAAGCTCCACGTATGTGGAATGAGAAATTAGTAGGTGTGTTGCTAGAACTTGGATTTGTACAAAGTTTATGTGACACGTCTATGTTTGTTAGAAATGTTGATACCTGTTTTGTTGTCCTTCTTGTGTATGTGGATGATATAATTGTAACAGGGAATAATATAAAAGAAATTGAGAATGTGAAATCTTTTTTGAGATCAAAATTTCGTATTAAAGATTTAGGAATTCTTAAGTTCTTTCTTGGTATTGAAGTTGTTCAAACTGATTCTGGTTTGTGTTTATCACAAAGGAAATATTGTTTGGATCTTTTAGCAGAGTTTGGTTTAACAGGTTGTAAACCTGTTGGATGTCCAATAGAACAAAGTTTTATCTTAACCCCCAAAACTTTTGGTGATCAATCTGTTTTGAAAAATGTGAGTGTTTATCAAAAGTTGATAGGTAAACTGATTTATCTGACACACACCCGGCCTGATATATCATATGCTGTACACTTCTTGAGTCAGTTTATGCATAAGCCTACAAATGCTCACTTTAAAATAGCTTTACGGCTTTTAAGGTATTTGAAAAATGCTCCTGGTAAAGGAATTCTGATTGAAAGGGATTCTGATTTTACACTTAAAGCTTATGCTGACTCAGATTGGGCTAAGTGTGTTGTGTCAAGAAAGTCTACTACTGGGTTTTGTGTCAAATTTGGGGGTTCACTTGTTTCTTGGAAAAGTAAAAAGCAGTCAACCGTCTCTAGATCTACTGCCGAAGCAGAGTTTAGGTCGATGTGTGATGCGACATGTGAAATAATGTGGATATTAAATCTGCTCAAAGAATTACAAGTTAGTGTTCATGTTCCTGTTAAATTGTTTTGTGATAACAGTGCAGCTCTTGCCATTGCAACTAATCCTGTTTTCCACGAAAAAACAAAACACTTTGAGGTTGATTTGTTCTTCCTGAGGGAGAAAGTTTCTAAAGGTGTTATCGAAACTGTGGGTATTCAGTCAGCAAAGCAGCTTGCGGATGTCTTTACAAAAGGATTGCTAGTGACAGCTCATAATCTGATTTGTGCTCAGCTAGGGATGTTTGATCCTTTTCAACCATCGAATTGAGAGGGGGTGTTAAAATATGTAGTTTTATTTCAATTCGTTGGTTATAACTAATTCTCTAACGGTTTTTATTTCTGTTTCATGTTGTTGGGCTGAGTTTATTGGGCTAGAGTCAAGTCTCGAGGTAAAGGCCCAGTTGGTGAACTGGGTATAAAGTTGGGTGCAGCTCCTTCTCAAAAAAACCCTAAGAAATTAACAAATCATTTCTTCCAGCCGCTTCCAGTTCGTTCCTGGTGTCTCTTCGAGATTCTTCGTGTTCGTGTATTGATCTGAGTTGATTCAGTTGTTCGCTGAATCTTGTAGGTGTTTTCCTTGGTTCTCGTAGATCATAACGATTGTAGAAGAGTCGTTGAGTCTGTGTATGCGTTAGGGTTTCTTGTTAGTTTGGGTCTGATCGACTGTGTATTCGTTGTACGTTCGTTTTTAGTGCAGTCATTGAGTTCTCCTTCTTTCTCTGTTTGCGTGATGCAATTTTACAGATTATGATATCATGCGTTTATTTGGTGTTCTTTATGCACTTTTGATAGCAATACTCACGTGAATGCCACGCATGGGATTAATTGGGTGACCCATATCCATATCACTGACCCAGTTACTCATGGAGCTAGTTGATGTTCGAGGAACCCGTCAAGAAGAACCCCACGTTCAATTTAAGTTGCCAGATGTCATCGTGATGCATTTTTTTCTTTTAATTATTTCCTTTTTATTAGTAGGTCATGGGTAGTTTATTAACTGTTTTTAGCACGTTTGTTTTCTTTCCTATGTAAGTTGTTTACCTAAGAAATGGAGGGCAGTTTTTGAGATCAATTTTTTGGTTTTGCTCTCACCGGGTGACACCATTTCCATTGCTATACTCAGAACCGGCAATTTCGAGTAGGTGATCTTTGGAATATGAACTCACTCAAGTGGTGAAACTGTAGCTTGAATTTGAGTTTTTAGAAAAAGTTGATTGTGTTCTCTATTTTTGAGTTCATAGTTTTTCCATTGCTATCCTAGTCTTGGCCGTTTAGGAGGTGATATTTGGAATCCTAATTTGGATTACGTGGTGTGTCTGTATCGTAATCGAAGTTTGGAGTGCCCCGATGAATTTGTTCGAGTGGTGATTTATGTATCTCCGATCGATCGTCGTTTATCTGTTCGTTTTGATCTCCCAAATCCGACCGTTCCCTCACCGGATTTACAACAACTTTCTTGCTGATTAAAAACTTCAACAACAAAAAATCACTTTATTTTTACAATTTTATAAGGGTTCTTATACGGACACCCCTTTTTTTGTAATACACCACCTTAAGACGTGAAGGATAGTGTTATCCTTCACGTATAGTGGGGGTGTAAAAATAAATGCTCACGTTTAGTTCCCTCCTTCACCCCTCAAAACAGCAAGTCCAGTCAACTGACAGAGTTTCTCGGAAGTTTTTTATTCACGTAAATGCTCACGTTTAGAGCCATCCTTCACCCCTCAAAACAGTAGCCCTCATTCACCCCTCAAAACAGCAGGTCCATATGATTGTTAGGTTTAACTAATAATTTTTTTTATATAAATCACTTGATGTTTTAACGTCAAACACATTATAATAAATCCTAATAATAAACATGTACTAATAAATCCTAATAAAAAAATATTCTAATATAGTTGGTTCCGGTTTGAATATGTGATGAAACTAAATATGATGCAACTATAGTTAAAAAAATTTGGGATAGCTTAGTGGTAATCCTAATTAAAAGAAATAATAATTTTAAAAAAGATGTGTGTGGATCTACTTTCAATTTTTGTATGTTTCAGTTACCACTTTTTGTATGTTTCTTGTATTTTGTTAATTATCTAGTTTATAGAACAATGCTAAAAATTAAAAAAAAAAATTGACCTAACCTTCACATAGAGAGATCTATGTGACGGTTCTTAGACATCCCCCGGCACACACACCCGATATTCCCGGACGTTGTACTACCTTCACGTACAGAGCTCTACGTGAGGGTTCTTAGACATCCCCCAGCACACCCCCGACATTCCCTGACGTTGTACTATCATGCTCTGACAGTTATGCGTGAAGGATAGGTTTATCCTTCACCTCTTAATTCTTACACCCCCCTCTACACGTGAAGGGGAGGGAGAAGTGGGAGCTGCTTTATTTTGACACCCCTCCTATACGTGAAGGGGATAGCTGGTGTATTAAAAAAAAGGGGGGGGGTGTCCCTAAGAAACCCCTTTTATAATTCGGTCCCATATTGAAGGGAAATGATGTGGTTGGCATGTTTATATGTTTTCTTGATCATGTTCTGGCTATTCTCTCATCATATGAATTACATGGTAATAGCAAAGATTATATTATATATAGGAATATGAAACATGAATGCATGTTTATTTCTTGTTGGTAAAATGGTAGCATGGTTTGTTTTACTATTTCTCAAGCTTCGGTGATTCTTGTTGATCAAATTACGTCTTCCTCAACTTGATTTCCAGCAATCATGGACTATAAAACGACTGCAAAAGATATACATGAGGATGATATAATCTTGGTAAGTATTTTTTTATTCTTCATATTGACCAGAAACAAAATCTTTATGTTTTAATTTATACTTTTTAGGCTTCTGATTTGAAACTCATGTTAGTTATGTTCTAATCAACGATGATGAACAACAATTGCGTAGAATATGCAGGATGTCTGGAGTTAACGTGTTCATAGATACCAGTAATTCATGAGATTCAATATATCGTGCCGCTGTTGACTTTACTTTAAACACATGTGACAGGTATATACTGTTTAGTTTATAGTCACTTCCAACATTTTCTTCATTTATTGTTTATTTATTCATTGTTGTATGAAACAAATTGTTTGTAGTGTAGTAAGCCATTATACATTTGTTCATATTGATGGTGAAGATGTACGCGAATTACTTACCGGGCTTGCAGATAACATTGGTTTTGAAAGCTTTCCTGCCGCTAGAATTGTGGCTGCAACTGTTGCTGCACGTACCCACTCATGGCTCTTACAGGCTTGGGTGAGTTATTGTATGCTTTAACTTTTTTTTGTTGTTGTGGTTTTACAAAGTACACTTGCCACCGGGTGTGGGGCGACTCTTCATGCACATCCGGGTCAACTTGGTCAAATTTACTTTATGTGAACAACCAAAGGAATGAAGAGATTAGGAATGATTTACTTGATGAAAAAACTGGTATGTAAAATAAGGGAGGTGTAACTTTTGGTTGTACATGGAATAACAAAGTTCTTTCAGCGTTTGTGAAGCTCTAGCCTTGCTCCTCGGCATTCATTGCCTCGTGCTTTTGAAAACCAAGAACATATAATATATCAAAGTTCTTTTTCTGCATTTGACAAGCATTTGAAGACATGAATAATTTCTTTAATTCTGGGCATCTTAATTTATTGACATTTTTATGCCTTCTTATTTTTCAGGCTCTAGACGTGTAAGGTAAATATATTGAAGCAGTGGACGAATTGTGAAAGTTATGTCTCATTCACAGGATATTTCCATCGGAAGAAGGCTCACTAAGCTCTTCGGTCACAAAGTAAAGTTTTGGGGATTCATTATTTACAAAATTCTTTTTTTTCTTAAAAAGATTAACAAGGGATACTCAATCATTTTTAAATTATATATATATACAATGAAATTTAGAACTTGGATAGTAATGTTTTCATTTCTTATAATTTGGCCACGAAAGTTTGAGTATTTGACATTTTCTACCCATAAACTTTAATATTTTTTTTCTTTAACGGAGTTTGGCATATTGACATTTTCTACCCTAAACGTTAACACTTTTTATAACAGAGTTTGGCATATTGACATGTTCTACCCTAAACTTTAACACTATGTTTTTTTCTTTAACGGAATAGTAGATTTTAGGTTTTCATAGTTTAGCCACATATGTTTCATACTTTTACGTTTTCTACCCTCTAACTTTTGATTTTTTTTGTTTTAAGTTTTGTGGTCTTCTACTTTAGCCATGAAACTTTTAACTTTTCTACTTTCATTTCTTAGTATATTTTTATAGTTATATACTTTCACCACGAGACTATTAGACATTTACGTTTTATACCCCTTAACTTTTTAACTTTCGTTTTTAAAGGTTTTTTACTTGAACTGTTGTTGTCTTCTACTTGGCCACGAAAGTTTTACCTTTTATACTTTCGTTTTTAGTATAATTTTATGGTTTTATACTTTCACCACGAGACTTTTCGACTTTACGTTTTATACCCCTTAACTTTTTAACTTTCGTTCAGCATACAAATTCAACCCACAACAACGCGCGAGATGGTAAACATCTCGTTTACTATAAATAATAATCATATAATGAATAATCAATCAGTTTTAATTTTAAAAATTTAAAACTGAATAAGATTACCTTATTTCAAGCAATCTAATGACAGTCTAACTATGTTAGGGGTTGTTTGGTTCGTCTGTTTCATTTGTTGCTAAATGAATAAGCTGTCTGTATGGTAAAGAAGTGCTAGATCAATAAGGTACGTGCTAAATCATAATGTGTTGTTTGTTTGGACATCTGACTGTATAATCAAACAATAAAAAAAACACTAACAGATCATTGTGAGAACAAAAAAAATCTATTTTTTTCTTTCATTTAGCTTGTCCGTGTGGGAACAAAACACCAAAATGTTCCTTCATTACCTTGTCCCATATTGGTGTGGGAATAAAAACTATATTCTTTTTCTTTCATTTAGTTTGTCCCACATCGATGTGGAAACAAAAACATGGTTAATTTATATATGAAAACCTACATGCCATATTAAGTTCTTATGTTGTGTATTACTCCGATATCTACCCGCGCGCAGGGGGGGTGCAAATTTGGTAAAATTGCCTTTCCGTCCGCACGACCTACGAACACAAATGCAGCAACTTGGGGGCGAGCACAAGTATCGTTTTTGGTGTTATTTGTTTTTTGTTTAATTTTCCAGCCCCTCATCTGTGTTCCGCGTTTTTTTTTCATTCCCAGCCCCTCATCGTCCCTTCCTTTAGCCCCTCGTCTGGATCAAAAAGGTTCCCATGTTTGGCATTTTCGATCAGACAAGAATTGTCTGCTTCAGTAAGCTGGTGCGCGGCCAAACAAACACCACCATATGCTAAAATGTCTTATTCGGTCAGCGATTTTACCCAATAAGACCCCATTAAAACGAAATAAACAGCCCCTTAATGTAATTTAAATAACTTACATTTCTCATTTTCTTCTTTATAACAAGTTAATGGATAAGAGTGATTCTCATTAAATGTTGTATACAAGGAAATATTTACAAATTTGTAAATAGATGTTTTTTCATTGTTCCTTATTGTAATAATGTACTATATAATTTTTATTATAAAAATATTTATAAGTTATTATTTTAAAAGCAATATGTTCACCTATATAAGATTGTTTCGATCGATTACGGTTTCAACGTACACTTAAAAAAATAAGAAGAGGATATAGAGATTTACGAATTATATCGATTTAACTATTTAAGCCCGTGTAATACACGAATTTGGTAAAATTGTCTTCCCGTTCGCACGACCTGCGGACATGAATGCAGCAACTTGGGGGCGAGCACAAGTTTCGTTTTTGGTGATATTTGTTTTTTGTTTCATTCCCAGCCCCTCGTCTGTGTTCCGTGTTTTTTTTTTCATTCCCAGCCCCTCGTCGTCCCTTCCTTCAGCCCCTCGTCTGGATCAAAAAGCTTCCCATGTCTGGCATTTTCGATCAGACGGAAATGTATGTTTCGGTAAGCTGGTGCGCGGCCAAACAAACACCACCATATGCTAAAGTGTCTTATTCGGTCAGCGATTTTACCCAATAAGACTCCATTAAAACGAAATAAACAGCCCCTTAATGTAATTTAAATAACTTACATTTCTCATTTTCTTCTTTATAACAAGTTAGTGGATAAGAGTGATTCTCATTAAATGTTGTATACAAAGAAATATTTACAAATTTGTAAATAGATGTTTTTCATTGTTCCTTATTGTAATAATGTACTATATAATTTTTATTATAAAAATATTTATAAGTTATTATTTTAAAAGCAATATGTTCACCTATATAAGATTGTTTCGATCGATTACAGTTTCAACGTACACTTAAAAATATAAGAAGAGGATATAGAGATTAACGAAGTATATCGATTTAACTATTTTAAGCCCGTGTAATACAAGAATTTGGTAAATATGCCTTCCCGTCCGCACGACATGCGGACATGAATGCAACAACTGGGGGGCGAGTACAAGTTTCGTTTTTGGTGTTATTTGTTTTTTTGTTTCATTCCCAGCGCCTCGTCTGTGTTCCGCGTTTTTTTTAATTCCCAGCCCCTCATCATCCCTTCCTTCAGCCCCTCGCCTGGATCAAAAAGCTTCCCATGTCTGGCATTTTCGATCAGACGGAAATGTCTGTTTCGGTAAGCTGGTACGCGGCCAAACAAACACCACATATGCTAAAATGTCTTATTCTGTCAGCGATTTTACCCTATTAGACCCCATTAAAACGAAGTAAACAGTCCCTTAATGTAATTTAAATAACTTACATTTCTCATTTTCTTCTTTATAACAAGTTAATGGATAACCGTGATTCTCATGAAATGTTGTATACAAAGAAATATTTATAATTTTATAAATAGATGTTTTTTCATTGTTCCTTATTGTAATAATGTACTATATAATTTTTATTATAAAAATATTTATAAGTTATTATTTTAAAAGCAATATGTTCACCTATATAAGATTGTTTCGATCGATTACAGTTTCAACGTACACTTAAAAGTTTAAGAAGAAGATATAGAGATTTACGAATTATATCTATTTAACTATTTTAAGCCCGTGTAATATACGAGTTCTAGCCTAGTATTAAATATAGAGAATGTCAAAACGAGCAAATAGAGAGACTTATTGTATAGAAAAAGAAAGGCCTAAAGATATGATGTGAAAAACCATAGTATTTAAGGATGGATGAAGTGGAAAAAGATCAAGCGGGATTAGATTGACGATTTGACGACGTAACTACTATCACTTGGGAAAACCTCTTTCCGCCACTAGTACCGTACCGCAAATATCACTCCACTGTCTATTTTCATGATTGCATTTAACACAATAAATAAATGGTTGAGCGGGGAAAGAGGAGAATCTCATCTTCTTTCGTTTTTACAAACGGCGGTTTCTAGATTTTTTTTAGCATAAATAAATCACCATCCATCTAATAACTTATAATGTTTAAACCTTCAAATTTTTAGTTGTGATGCATTGCATACTACTTAATCCACAACTACAAGATGTCGTTTGGGATCAATTTCCTCTTTTGTAATAGGCAAGTGGAAGCCGAACAAATAGATGAAGTCTTTCTGGCGTAAAAAGATGATTCATGAAAAGGTGAAGAAGGACCATGACGATTTAGAAGAAGATGATGGTGGAGCGTGGGAATAGATGGTGACAATCAGCAAGAAGATAATTGAATTTTGAATAAAACCCACTTTAAGAAACAAGTGTATGTCATTGTCGACAACATTTTTTTTTGAATTAGAACAATTTATTCAACTCGACAAAAGTTCTTTGGAATTGTATTGTTTTTCATGTTATTGATAATTTATAAAAATAAAAGACGTGTGTTGAATACGATTAACCTTTTTTTTCTTAACTAGGATATGTGGCTCAAGTGTTGTTGCGTGTCTGTTTTATATAACCGTGATGTTTTATTGCATTTAGTACAAATATAAAAAGGATCCCTTGTGAGAAAACAAATTAACTAAAATGGTATGGGGATGAAGGTTAGAGCTTGGGACCTTGAGGTCTCAAGTTCAAACCTGACTCAAGGGGGTTTTTCTCAAGTGGTGAGTTTCCTCCTTGATGGTGTTCCTGGGTGAGCCAAGCCTGGAGTGTCAAAATCAGTATGGACGGTTGCAATCCCGTCTCAGGAAGGCTCACTTGGGTATTGGAGATTTGGGGAGTAGTTCCAAACGCCGTTCAAAAAAAAAACTAAAACCGAAGAAATGCTTTAAAGAGATTTAAAAAGAAATAAAAAACACAATTTATAAAACACAGATGAAAAAAAACCGCAATTTGAAAAAACATAATCACAACTTCTCACGTGGCATGCTATGAATTGCGCGATATTTCATTACATTTTTACAAACATCAATCAAGAGTGGAAACTAAAACTAAACCAAAGAAATGTTTTAGAAAATTGAAAAACAATCTAAAAACCACAATTTAAAAAAAAAAACAAATAGATCTTGTCACATGACAAAACGTAAATGGAGCAAGTTACAAAAAAAAAATATAAAAAAATAAAAAAAAAATTTAAAAGAATAGAAAATAATTTAAAAAAATATATAAAAATCACATGACTCGATATAATTGGAAGGAATCTTATTATTTATAGGGCCCCAGATATACACACAAGGGGGATTTGAAATACACACAAACCCTAAACGGTCGTATAGGCCCAAACGGCCCACTAGAATTTTTCAAAAGTCGAGAATTTGTAACCCATCAAATCACTGTTTTTCTGAGCCGTATGTGCTCAAACGACCCGTATAGATTTTTTTAGAATTTTAATTTTTTACTTTGTTAAGTATTTTTTAATTTATTTTTTATAAATATTTTAAATTTATTTACAATACCCGATAATAAAGTTGACATTGTAAGAAGATAAAAAATAAATTTGAAAATTCAAAACGTAATTTGAAAGAGTACAAACTTAAAATAATAGACTTAAAGAGGATTCAATTTTACTAAGAGTCTCATCTATACCGGTTTTTAAACTCACAAAACAACCTTCGTCTAGCTGCAGAGTCTTCACGTGAACGGTTTAGACGGTTCCTGGGCAAGTCTTCGTCGGTGCTAGCGCCTAACTCAGTGCGCACAACGTACAGACATATACTCTTGCTATTGTTTGTATTACTGAAAGAGGCTAGCCAACGGGCGTCTTCATCATTTTTTTAATGGATGCAACCCCATGTCAAGATCACTAACAGTAAAACCACATGTTGTTATATTTTCATACCCCAAATATGTCATGATTAATGTCATATCAAAAAATCTGAACTCATCGACATCAGGTAGTCAACGAGAGTAGATGGACCGTTCTCGTATCTCCTCCTTGGTGTTGCTGTGAAATGACCGTAATGAAAAATTTTAAGGGTGAAATAACCGGATTTTGTGAGTATACATCATCGACAATTAAGCCTTCCTCGTAATAATTTATTAAACGTACCAATCAACGTCTGTTGTTGGAAGTCATTATTTTTTTTTTGTGAGATGAAAGTTGTGAGAGATGAAGGAAAATGTTGAAACGTATGACTTATATAGTTGAAAAATATAGCCACTGGAAATATAGCCTATATATACCAGTATTGGTCGAATCCATGTTACCGGATAACATACTAAAAAACCCACGGGTTAATGAATCAGTACCACCTCAAGACAATGGTTTCGCGAGTATCATGGGTCAATAGTTTCATGGTCCACCTTACGATCATCAGATTAACCTAATTGGCAATGATGAAATTGAAGACGATGATGACATGGTTATGGATACGGATGAATTCTTAGCTATTGTGGACGGTCCTCTACCGGCCACCCACCTCCGGGTAACCTACCATATCCTCTAGCATTGATGAAATTAAAGACGATGATGACATGGTTATGGATATCGAAAAATTATTTTTCTACATTATTAAAGATTATAAATTGTTGGTTCCTTGACAATTTTGCTGTCAATTGAATAAGATTCAGATCTTGGGTGCTTTGTTTACTGTTTCGGAGGCATACGAGACAATTTCCAAGATTCCAATACTAGTAAAATCGATCAAGAAGATTGAATAGTTCACTTGTATAGGGGGAAATGAGGGCCCTAAAACCTAAAATCTTATGTTCGAAAAAGTGAATATTCAACGGGAAAGCAACCAATTCAAGGTATTGAGTGACGGTAATTTTCTGATCTTCGTGAAGATGTGGTGTATTCTAATGTTCATGCGAAGTGGTGCGTTCAAAGTTTTTGGTTATGGATTGGATCTCTCTGTCATATGCCTAATACTTTCTTGAGTCATAATTTGATGAAATGTGCGTTTCCCAGAATAATACATTAGGAGAGACTTAACGCTGAGGGAATTTCTGTGACTAAAGATTTTGGTCATGCTGGTTTTCATGAAGATCAGCGTACATTATGTTTCAAGAAGATGGAGGATTTCTATTTATACCGATGTAGTGATGTTCGTTGATGTCTTTACGATTACCGGGATGACTAATAAAAGTGAAACAATATCATATGCCTGTTACCATGGATGTGCATGAAGTTAGGGGGAACTTTATTGGTTGTGGTAATTGTACAAGATTACGAACTGTGTCCTACATGTCTGAAATTCGGTCAACAAGGGAATTTTTTTTAGTACTTGAGTTATGTGTCATATGATCTATCGAGTCTTAATGTAATAGTTTCTAGAGTGAACGGAGTGAATGGATGTACTTTGTAAGTGGTGAATTGAGAGCCGCCGAATAAGTGGCGAATGACCACCGAATGAGTCATTGTGTGGGCATCTCATTCGGTGGCTGTTTTCCTATAAATAGGAAGCTCATTCGTCGCATCTATAACTTTTGGCAGTTGAGTGTTCATTCGGTGAGAGTGTTGTGTGTCCTACTCATTCGGTGAAATAAATCTCAGCTTATATTTACTGATTTTGTTATGCTCCACACTTGAAACACCGAACATGGTCCTCACCAGTCAATTATAATTGGTATCAGAGCAATTGGTTGCTGTGTTTAGTGAAAAGTTTCAAGTTTGGAGCATTTTTCAAAATTTCAGTTTTCAAAAGTCAAAATTTTCAAAATCTAATCCAATTAGTTTGTGCTAAATATGATTTACATCGCTTTTGCTGAAGCTATTTTCTTCAAATTCAAAGAAATTAATTAGTTTTGATAAAAAAAAATGTGTCATCGAATGAGTTTATAGGTTCATCCGGCTGTCATTCTTTGCTCATTCAGCAGTTAAAATACTTCATTTCTGGCGGTCTCATTCACTCAGTTCATTTGATAAAAAGACAAAATTAACTAAGAAAAAATAAATTACTGATTAATTGGTGAAATTTGGTTTTTGATTTGAGGAAGTAATTAACTAATTAAATTAACTAAAATTAACTAAGCTAAACTTAACTAAATTATTAAAACTTACTAAAAATAGAAACCGCTGAAAATAGAAATGACTAAAAATGGAAAGCAAACAAACATCTCAAAACCTAGAGACGAAAACCAGATATGATGCAAAATACCACCTAGACCTAGAATCCTAGTTAATGCTAACGACTTCCCTTGACTATGACAATTATGACTAAATCAGGATCTAAAGATGCAACCTATAGAAAACCTATGAGCCCCTGAAATCCTCTCCGGACGTAACTGACAAGAATCCTAATGGTTGGAAAACGCTCACTGATTTGTTAGTTCACCTTTTGAGTACATCCTAACCAATATATCTACCGCTCAATTAGTTGGTTCACCTTTTGAGTATATCCCAATTCAATTATCCTAACCACCCGCGAAATTAATCTAAGGCACTTTAAGGTAAAAGGAGCTACCTTTAACTACTATGAAGGTCACAACTAGCAAATTAACTAACTAATCTAGGGGACTTCCTTTTGAGACAATCCTGATCTAGACAATTAACCAACTCAACTACTTGACAAGTTTATCCCCTTTTAAGTTCTAAACGAGGCAAAATATAACAATCAAGATACTAATTATCAATCAATGTTCTAGTTCGGGACGTCTCCCAAACTATTCCTTAGATGAAAACCCTAAAGCTAACACCTTTAGATGCATTACCCAACCCGAAAGACATTCTTAGGCAACACAAACACCAATTAACAATCAAAACCCTGATTGGAATACGCAAATGCAACAATCACATAAATTTAAAGGAATTGCAATATATTATCAACACATCAAGCAATTGTCATAATCAAGAAAAGTCGAAAAACATCAACTAGTCATCAAAACGGTCTAGATGGTACAATAGAATTAGCCAAAAATAATTGACATGTCTGAGATCATAATAAGAACAGTAATTTCAGTCAAGAACATGATCTGGTCTAATAACAAAAATGAAAATCAAGATCGAATAAGAACCCGAAACCCGAAATCGATGTCGAATGATTGATTCCAAGCTCTCCTATGGCTTCCTCCTCGATCAGCAACTTCAGAATCGTCTCCAAGGGCTCTGAGTTACGGCAGAATGAAGCTATTCGACTGGAACCCTCAAGTTGTATTTATAATTAAAAAATTAGGGTTTCCCGGATTTTTACCCTCCAAGCGTATCGCTTGGAGGACACTTGAGCAGCAGGTGATACGCCTAGAGCCGCTACGCGACAAATTAGTCGGTCAACAAAATTTCCACCGGCTTTGACTTTCTTGAGGCGCACGTATCGCCTGGAACTTCATATGCAATAGGCGATACGCCTAGTGGTCTCTTTTCAGCACTTTTCTTCTCTTTGATCTTCAGTTCTTCTCCTTTTCTCGTTTTCTCCAAGATCTGCACCAAAACTACAAAATAAACGTAAAACACAACCTAAGACGCTAATACTCATAAAAAACTAGAAACCTATGGAAAATGACTCAAAAGACTCACAAAATGACCCAAAAACGTAAAGGAAAACCTATGTGTTTTGCAACACAACAGTCTTGCAAGTATTGTAATAGACGTTTCTACAATCAAGGGTGTGGTGGAGGTTGCATTTGTTGCACAGGGGTGCACCACCGGTATATCCGGTTTTTTAGACAGCGTGCGTAGGGGTTGTAGCAGCATAGACTTTCACTGGTCCGACTTCCTTAGCAGGGATCTTCTCTTCACGATTCTTCCAGAATCCTCGCTTCCGCTTGTTGTCAGGCTTCTTGCTTGCAGAGGGAGTGGTACTTGCCTCAGGGGATTTGCTCTCAGACTGTTTCTTGCCAAGGTTCACACCTTGACGATTAGCTTGGTAAACAAGGTTGTGTGCTAGACGCACAACATCCTGAAAAGTCTGAGGGTTCGAGGAAAGGACATTCCCCTGGATATATGGTGCAAGTCCCCAGATGTACCGTTCAATTTTCTTATACAGTGGAGTGATCATGGATGGACAGAGGTGAGCGAGCTCACGGAACCTTTTGGTATAGCCAGCAACATCGGCTCCATTCATGGATAGGTTCCAGAACTCAGCTTCAAGTTTCTGAAGTTCTTCTCTGGGATAATACTCATCGCGAAGCAGTTGTTTGAGTTCATCCCATGTCATAGCATAGGCCAAATCAGTTCCTATAGCATCAGCATGGGAGTTCCACCAAGTCAGTGCACTATCAGTAAGTGCGCATGTGGAATATTTAACCATGTACTGCTCAGGGCAGTTACTTATGCGGAAGACGGACTCCATTTTCTCAAACCAGCGAACTAAACCAGCAGCGCCTTCAGAACCCTTGAAATTCGAGGGTTTGCAATTCATAAAGTCTTTATATGAACATTCACGAGGGCCTGCATTTGTTAGGTCAAAACTTTTGAATACAATTTGTAATTGTAGTCTAAGGTTTTCTAACATCGCTCAATTCGTTCTTACCGCGCGCCCCATCGTCATTTTGACGCTGGGTTTCAGCAGCGGCTACAGTTTCAGCGAAGCGATGAGTAATCATCTCCTCGATTTCAGCAGCGGTCATAGCAGGAGGAGGTGAAGTTTTCCTAGGGGTTCGGCGTCGTGGTGGCATGAATTCGCTTTAAGTTACAATTGTCAACATAAATAAATTTTTAGATAATATGTAAATGGGGTTATTTCATGCTCGAGAATAACTGCCACGGCATACATCAATTGCCATAACATATTACGCGTAAACGCAACCAAGAAATATTAGATAGAAAGGAGGAGGTAACATAACGTGCCATAGCGGTAAAAATGATAGAAATAACACAACCATAACATGATAATAGCAACTTACATAACCATAAAAGAGATAATATTAATCATAATATACATCAACCCATTGTTTTCCACCATATTACAGATAAAACATACCAAAAGAGAACAAGTTTTCATCTTGGGCTCGCAGTCCCGGTAATACATCATAATCAAAAGACAATAACATGTTTCATCTATAAAATGGCGGTCCAAAAGACTAGGTCAAATCTACCTAGAAGGTTGGAGGTGGTGGAGGACCTTAGGGCATGATCAGGGAGGTCGAGACCTGGGACATGGGAACAAGGAAGGAGAGGAGTCGTCCAGATATGAACTCCAGTGTGGCGACCCTTCTTTGCAAGTTTTCATGAGAGAGAAGCAGATCGGTGGTGGTCATGCAAACCCCGGTCATATGAGTATGAAGGGTCCTCATGGCGTCATTAGTAGCACCCATGCGTCCCACCAATCCAGCTATCCGATCCCTAAGGATCCTAACCTCATTAGTAGTCGGGAGCTGGGAGACCTCCACATCAAGCTCTTTAAGTTCTGTCTCAATGCGTCTCAGGCAGGCTATCAGGAGTGGTACTGTGTCGGGTATAGGCTCCCCAGTGAAGGGTGAGATACCCAACGGGAAACGGCGGGAGGGATCGGGGAGAAATGACATGCCCCGTGCGATGCAGCTCAGGAACTCCTCCAAGATCCTCCATGTCTGCACCTGGTCCGGTATCCAAGCTAAGTGGGGTAGCTCGAACACATAGTGCCGCTTGGGCGCAGGCTCCTCAGGGGTGTCTCCATCCTCACGACTCCATGATGGGCCAGACGCCTGCCCCGGGGTATATCCCCGGCTACCGCCGTTAGAACGGCGACGTAGGTCTTTACAGACCGCTCGCGGTCTACAAAGGGGTCGATGGTGCTTGAAGCACCAGCGGGGACCACACCGCCAGCAGTGGCGGTGGGGGTAGGGTGGTCTAGTGTGTCATCGGAGGTCAGGGGCCTAAGTGGCCTCAGAAAGCTGGAGGGGATGGTGGACAGGTGAATCGTACCCACAGTGGCTGCCTCGGGCTCAGGACTAGATGGTACATAGTCCTCAGGCGAAGGCGTGTAATCCTCGGGTGCAGAGTCCTCAGGGAAAGGGGTGTACTCCTCCACAGTCTGTTCCCCATCATAATCGGCAATGCAAATGACTTCTCTGGAAGCCATCTCTACGATAATATTCCAACAGGAAACAGAGTTAGTAACAACATAATAGTATAGCAACTTAAGTAAAAGGGTAATGCATGTGTAAAGTATAAATTAACATAAACAAACATATTGGAGATGCGGTCTTGCATGCAAATGGTCGCTTCGGAGTGGGTTATAGTCCAGGTTCAGTTTTTGTTTTGTTTGTTTATTTATCCTGGTTCGCTATAACCATGGCCCTGATACCAATCTGTCACACCCCAGTCAACGGGTTTGGGTGTGAGCGAGATGGAATCATAGTCGCGGATACATAGAACAAATAAATTTAAAACTTCATAAAACATTTCGTCATGTCATTGCAGCGGAAAGAGTAGTGGAAACGACAATGTCTTACATTCGGAAATCATAAAGTCTTAATTTAATATTAAAAGCATACAACATTTTATTGGGATAGTTGGGACTACGACTCTGTAAGCAGGTCCGATAGCATGATGAAGCCCCATTTGCACGTCTTCCATAATTTGCATCAATTACCTAAGAAATCATGAGTTTAAAAGGGTCAACATAAAGTTGGTGAGGTTCACAGGTTTATGACTCTACGTTTAAAGTTGGTAAAACAGTTTTCAGTATACTTAAATAGTACATCGGTTTACCGTTGTGGTTGTATGAACTCGCGTGAACCTTGATTTCAAATACTAGCGGTTTACCCACCATAGCATCTCACCCGAGAGATGCTGAACAGAGCAGAATAACTGACGTGTACCCCAAGACAATCCGGAGTCAGAACTGGAGCTAACAGCTAGGGCAGGGTTGTCAACCCAAATAGATCTATTCACTAGCTATCATTTCGTACAAAACTAATTGAAATCAATTAATAGTGGGATACAGTTATACAAACGTTTATAACGATAATGTACCATAGTTGGGGAATCAGTAAAAGAACAAGCAATCATACGGCTAACAGATAAACCATAATATTAAGTAAAAAGCATTTATCAGATTTCATGATTTCTCCCCCAAAGTATAAAACAGTCAAAAGAAAAGGGGCCGTGAAACTCACTGGATCAGCAGGTAGGGAGGATAAGCAGTGAAGTAGCAGTAGCAAGTAACCTCCTAATTTATATAACAAAACATTTGCATAAGATCTACAATCAATTGAGTAACATAAGTCACCCAAGTGACATCGGTCAAGTCTTCACGTTTCATTCTCGTTTGTATTCGTTTGAAAACCCGTTAGTTAGTATTTATTAAATAAATACTTTTCTGATGATTTATATTTATGTTCAAATAATAAAAGAATAATCATTTAATAGTTCAATCAAGTATTGAACATCGAGTTAAAATAATAATGTTTATTATTATTTTCATAAGTTTGTATAATTATTTTTAAGTAAATAATCATGTGTTTGATTTGTTAATCATGAAAGTTATAATTATTTTTAAATAGTTATGATTAACGCTTCTTGGTGAACCTAAATTAAATCAAGGAATAATTATTTAAAGTTCATTTTATTTTAAAACTGGAGTCATTTGAAAGATACATTTTAAGTCACAACATTTAATCATTTAATATCTCGAAATCGTTTAATATTTCATTTGTATGAAATATTCATTTCTTTTAAAAACGTTGTTCTAAAAACATTAATTGGCGACGCTTGGATTTATAAAAATTTATTTATTATAAACTTTTGGTTTGTTTTAATAAAACATGATAAGTAATTGGTTTGAAATTTCAAACATTTATGTTTTCGCGTATATCGCCATATGGGTCCCGGTTTTGTTACTACGCTTCGATTACTTTGATTCATCAAAGTAATAATAAAGGTTTATAAAAATAATTAAAGTCAATTGCTTGGATTTTGATTATTTTTATAAAAATCTTTTATAAAACATATTCATTTTACAAATGTCTTTTTATAGAAAAATTCTCTATTTTTATAACATTTCTTTTATTGGTTAAAACTTGTAATAAATCCAAGAATTTATGTCAAATTAATCATTTGACATAAACTTTATTCCTTCCATTTTTAGTAAAAATTAAATATATTCTCTTTGTCTTTGAAAGACTTTTATAACACTTCTAATGTGTTAAGTTTTTACTAAAAGAAGAAATTTTCATATGTTTCTTTTACTTGTTACAAAATATTAGCCAATTCTTGTCATGAGTTACATATGTAAATTATTTTTAAATCCTTTAATCTTGTTAGGAGATTTATTTGTTTAATTAACATGTGACATGTCCAATTAGCAACATAACATTTATCCATGATTAAATCAACTAACACATAAAATGTTAGGACCAATTAGCATAATAAATCCACTAACAAGTGTTAGGACACACTTTTAGTGTTAGGACCAAATAATCATAAGAATAACAAGATAACATCCATTTTACTAGTATTTTTGTTTGTCATTTTTATCAACTAACACATTCAAGTGTTAGGACCATTATATATATCTTAACATGAAATGTAAATAATCAACTAAGACCAAGTGTTAGGACAAGCTAATCATATAATTATTTAATCTCCAATTTAGTTAGTCATGATTTTATTAACAAAGAAGAGGCTTGAGCTTGTTAAACCAACTAACATGAAATCAATGATTTCATGAACACAAGAATCATGGTGCACACCATATTAATTTCCTTAGATTTCACAAGTGTGTTTCACCACACTCCTTGGCTCCTTTAAGTCCTAAGACACCAAGGATGTGTTTTGATTTCTTGAAGAAAAGAGATAGAGAAGAGAGTTGGGTAGATGGTTTAACAAACACAAGCATTCAAGAGTCATTAATTGTCAAGACTTAGGGATTTTATTGTGGGTGCAAATATATAAGAATGTAGGAGAAATGGGGTTTAGAAAACTCACAATGGAGTGTGGAAGGGAACCGAGAAAGAAAAGGGATGGTGGCGGTGGTTCCAGCGGTAGTAGGTGGTGGAGCTGCGGTGGCAGAGGGTGGCCGGTGTGTCACGATATCAATGTCTAGTAACAACCGTGCGGAATCCGGTGTTACTAGATGATTCGAGAACAATCGATTAAAAAGTGAATAAACAATGAAAAACTATAAGAATCACAAACCGATTGAAGAACACTTAATTAGAAAGCTTGGTTGCACTACACCATCATCAAAATTCTCTGAGGACAATTTCGTGGATCACCTTCTATCCCAAAACACCAAAAGAACAACAACCAGCACCCTAAACTAGTAACCAAAGGTTCTCATATATAGGAGATGATAAACTTGGTGAACAAGTCATTCTCCTAACCCTAATTAACCTCTAATTTCCGGATTTGACCACCTAGGCCCACTAAACTCCCTCTAAACTCTTTTAAATTGAGCCCAAACATGTCTAAAATGGCCCAATGACCCAATATAACAATAACCCAGCTAATTTTCACCTATTCTATCACATAGGCCTTCAAAATAATCCGCCAATAGGTGATTTAATACACAAGCCACAAATTATTCCCTTACAATCTTCCCCTTGGCTTGTGCTATTAAATGTCTTCTACTTTCAATCTTCAGACTTGCGGTCTTCTCCTTGGCTTGAGCATGGGTTTGATGAAGATTCTTTGTCTATAGCAATCCTCATTGGGCATCATGTGGGATGATTGATGGCTCTTTCTCTTTATCAGCATCAGCTTGAACTGCAAATGGTAAACAAGTAATGAGAGGAGGATTCTCCAGTACTTGCTTCTTGTTGAAAAATGTGGATTCCTTGTTGAATCATCAGTAACTGTCTTGA
>JBCNJP010000012.1:22626596-22650352 GCA_039602395.1 Deinandra increscens subsp. villosa | reverse complement strand
TTTACGCATCACCAGGATTCTGGACTGGAATCCTGGGACTATATCCATAGGCCGCTGGGATGCTTGGCTCTGTAGTGGCTGCTGTTTGCATGGGGATGACGTCACCATCATGCACTTCTGAGGAGCTGGTCTTGAAGATTCCTACAGAGAAAGAAGGGTTAGAGTATTAATATCCTAGGGGATTCTGGCTTGGGTTTGCAGTAGAAAAAGGATATCCTTGAGACGGCGAAGCTGAGGTTCCCAAGAGTGGTGGAATCCAAGGACCCTTGTAGCGTGACTGTGAGGATTCTGGTGGGACAGCTCCTGAGAATCCAGCAGTACTCTCTACATATCCAGCGGCCTGAGAAGTCATTGTAGGGGCTGTAGTAAAGCCTGATGCTGATTTGTAATTGTAGCGAGACGGATCTGAGGATCCTGAAGCATTGAAGTCAAGATGCCTGGGAAACAGAGGACTTTGTTCCTCCACAGGTTTCTTAGACTTCTTAAGCTGCTCGATCTCCTTCATCACTGCTTGATTGGTCTTTTCTTGCTGATCCATTTGATTTTTCACCTGCTTAATCAAGGAAAACAATCATTGTTAGTAATAACAGGATCAACAGATTGAACCTGGGATCCTGTGAAGACAGGATAATCATTTTTTCTCGGCTGCTCATCCACTTTCTTCTGACAGTCATTAGGCTTCTTCTGGCTTCCTGGGATGGAAGGAAGAGGAGGAATGGAAGACGATGTAGAGGCCGAGACAATTTTTTGCGGGTTTGACATTTTTGGGATCGGAGATCAAATGAAGTGAATGAAATATAGGATTTTGGTAAGATTAAGCACCACTTGCCCCACGGTGGGCGCCAAACTGTTTTGGTCAAAAATTCACAAAGGAATTTCGTATTCCAAACTTAGATTGTGAGGTAGAGTGCTTAATGATCAAATGAGCTTGACAAACCCCACTCGACTGCTTGGAGCAGGGCGGGTGTTACATTGTCTCTAGCGCGGTCAAACTTGCAAACTGTTTGGTTGGAAGGCATGCGTTGTTGTCAGTAATGGTGTCACGAGTCCTATGGGGTTATAAAAAGTCTTCTGGGTTCGCTACCCACGGGTATATAAAATTTGCTGCTATTCAGGTTAGTCCCTGCTTAGGTTATGATCTTCGGGGGTAACTTACTATTTAACAGTTTTCCGATAAATGTTATTTATCTACTCAAACTTACGAACTGACCAACCTAGCGTTGACGTTTTTTAGTATGTTCTTCTCAGGTTCTTAGGAGGTCAGCTAAGGACGCACGTTAGGATCATCATTTAATGGTCTGCATGGTTTGTAAACACTCTAATTACATTTCACGCCATGGCGAAAGGATTTACTTAAGCTATTGTTATGCTTTTCGCTTCCGCAATGTCAAGTTAATCTTTCGAAAATGCTTCCGCACTATTTTAGAAATAAGTTAACTCTAATAAACTGTTTGGAAAGCCTGAACTAGTCTTGTGTCAAGCATATAGAATGTTTGATGTGTCTGATGACTCAGATCCTGGTCTGGCTCGCACGCCCATCCTGGGCACCCGTAGCGGTTGGCGAGGTTAGTGTTGATGCATGAACCTTGTGTGGCTGTTACTGTTCGAATTGTCAAACAGACTGATTTGTCGGAAACATGAACTGAGGTCCGAACCCTAGCCGAACTCCAGATTCGGAGTTGTCCGAAGGTGGTCCGAACTCCAAGTTCGGAGGAAGTTCGGAGCAGGTTCGGAGGTTACCCAGTTCGGACAGAATGAAGAAGTATAAATAGTTTCGTCTTTGTATTTCTTTGTAAGTTTCTGTCTTGTGTCTGTTTGTTGAGAGGGGAGGTTCTGTCCGACCTCCCCCAGAGCTTAAACGTTTGTATACTCCTTCGTTATGTAATCATTTGACATGAATCAATGACAAAACTTCCGTCTCATCCATAGAATCGATCCGTATACGGTTTTTCAGTTAGCCTCGGGGCGGGGTGTGACATATTGGTATCAGAGCCGGCAGTCATAGCGAACTTAGGATTGCATTAGATCCAACTATGACTAGAGTCAGTTAGACACACACATTGACACACATATATGCGGTTTGCCTATTTGCCACCTACTAAAATATATGTATGTATATACATAATTATATTATTAAACATATTAATTTCTTGCTAAACTGATACTGTTACTTCTATCTCTCTATCACATCATCGTATCCACTTTCGGTAGTATTTGTTTGAATTAACATCTTAGTTATTCAAAAAGTAACTACTGACCGGAATATACATCGGATGTATATTGTAGATATGGCGTCCGAAGATTCATCATCATCAGATACGAGAGCACCGGCATCACCAGCTAGGGTCAGGGGGAGATAGCCACTTGGGGAGTCCAACTTATCCATGTCGACTGTATCAGAGAGGAGGACGGACACTAGCGTCTGGAGGACTTAACCGGCTTATGTGGACGACATGATGAGAGTCCACAGAGTACCAGCACCTGATGCGGTGCGTACAACTGCACGCATGAGAGTTGCGTTGACCCTACCTGCTTTTTCATGTACCACTGAGTGAGCCATGGCAGCATTGGTGGCCGACTACTCTGCGCACCAGGATCATGTTACTCGTGCTAGGGGAGATATCACTGACTTGCAGTTGGGAGCAGCCGATACCGATCGCCAGTTGAGGGAGGCTGTAGCCCGATATCATCAGAGTGAGAAGAGGTTGGCTAGGCTGACCCAGAGTCACGAGGAGTCGCAGGCGAGATTCTCTGTTTGTGCAGCGATGATGGACGTTCAGGGAGGTCTTATTCAGCAGTTGCTTATCCGCACTCAGCAACTATCTGCTCGAGTTAAAACCATCGAGGCAGAGTTGGGCCACAGAAGGAGCATGCAGTTCCTGAGCCCGAGCCAGCACCGACACCCATGGATCAGGATGGCACGGAGAGTGAGGGTTCCGTTATTTCTGGTTGAGACTTTGACTGGTTATTGCGTAGCTAGTAGGTATTTTAGTTCTATTTTTAGATGCTCTGTGAAGCAATGTAAGAAGTGTAGTAGGTTTTTATCTACCCGACATGTATAAATTTGACCACAATTTGAATTAAATGAAATTTGCGAAACAATTGCGATTTTGTTTTACTTTAAATTAGTAGTTGAATTTGTTATGTGTTCTCTTTTGCCATTTGATGTCTACTTGTGAGTGAAAGATAAATACCAACGGTATTAATCATTGATGATGTATTATGAATAAAGACGACAATGGCAATGATTTATTAAGAACCAGATGGAACTTTCCGAATGATAGTTGAGGACTTGGGAGCTGTTATCGCTCAAAGTGTGATAGCATCTCTTACAGCTCAATATCAAGTGAAACAAGTCAGATATTGAAAACCCCAAGAAGAGGCGACTTAGTCAAGATTCAAAGAATGGATACCAGGGAAAACACTCGAAATGCCGCAAATGCAAGTATAACCATCGAGGTAAATGCAAAAAAGTGACATGTAACAAATGTGGAGCCATAGGACACATGGCAATGCATTGCAAAGTTGAAAGTCAAAAGGGTCAAGGTTCGGACATTCCAGTTAAGGGATACCAGAGAAATTACCCAAATGTAGCAAGTGTGGTTTCCATCACCAGGGAAGCTGTGACGAGGTGAAGTGTCGCAAGTGCAGGAAAGGTGGGCATAGAGCAGAAAATTGTAGGAACAACATAAAGGAGAGGAAAAGCAATCAGGGGAGTCAATGGGGATGCTTCAAGTGTGGCCGAATAGGACACCTTAAGAGAGATTGCCTAATATTAAAGAGAGGCGTCAATACCGGCAATGGAAATGGTGGAACAAGCTTGAAGGAATTAATCAAGGTCAAGGTGGAAGAAGCCTGACGCAAGACGAAGCACCAGTGGTAAGTACTTTTCCTCAATATGTGTCTTGTTTTGTTATTTTCGTTCAACGCCAATGGAGTTAAACCCATGTTGTCAATTGAGTTGCGAATAGTTCGTTAGGACTTGATCCTGTAGAATTTATGCGCGGTAGGCAAGTGGTGTGAGCTATGCCATCGGAGGTATGACGTTAAGACCGTTGGGTCATTATGTGAGCCTGAAATTGTTACTGCTACCTTTATACAAATTTGACGAAGTCGTCGGGAGCAGCCAGCCAAAGAAGCTACAAGAGGATCGTACGACAGTGAAGCGTATCTAGTCAGATTCGGTGTGAGGAATGGCTACCCAAACGTTTTGTAGAGAAGAACCCTGATTGTTTAAAATCTGTTGAGTGTGTACCGTGAGGTCTGTTAGGATCCCTCTATATTTGTATTCGGAGATTTGGTTCGATATGGCACATGGAGCAACGCTAAATGCTCAAGCGCCCTATCGATTCGTATCAAATAAGCCTCAGAAAGGGTGAACTTGAATCGACAGGATTATTGGGGAGAAGATTCATCCTTCATTCACTGAGAAGAAAGTGAGATTCTTCGAGCGTGCAGCAGTTGACGGAAATTTCGGAGACGTGATTACTAGGGATCAGTGCCTTCTATTGCGAAATGATGGTCTGATAGTAGCATCAAGGATTGACTTGCTAGTCGGGAACGGACTCGAGAACTAACCTTTAAGGATTAGGGGTCCAAGAGGGACGAACACCGACGTCTTTCCGAAACTCAGTTCGTGTGTTGTAAGTAAATACGAGATTTATAAATTGAGAGTTCATGCGGTGATGCGGTTGGGCAGTCATGTTGCCAAAAGAACGACTTCTGAGCCTGAGATATTGTGTAATGTGAGCAATTTCGAGTCAAGTCTTTTATAAGACAAGCAATCAAGCGGGCTGTCAAGGCAAGTGAGGCAATTAAGAGATTGACCTGTATCAGAATGCTGACCGGAGTACGTCAACTCTTTAGTTTAGCATGCAATCACAGGTTAATTATAGAGAATTTATTTCTCCAAATTGCTCAAATTTTGATCGTCTTAACTTGCGAGGGAACGACATATCCATGTACATGACCGGAAACTGGAACAAGGAACCGGAGATCTAGTCTTCAGCTTAGAAGGCAAGGGCCTTGCAGTATGCTCATCCGATTTGCATTAAGAAAATGCTGGGATTCCATGGTAGATTACGATGACTCCATTCGGGGAGGGGATGGATGTCGCGATGCGCTATAAAGACGTCACTTACGCCTCAAAAAATAGAGTACTTTGTGTTAAGGACCTGGAGATATTCCTTGAACGGTACAGAATGCGATATTTAGACCTATTACAAGGATCTTCAGCGTATCTTTAACCAGGTAAAAGCTATTCGTAAAATACCATCAACGAGAGGAATTATTCGGTAGATTGGGAACGTACCATCAGACGATATTCAAGGAGGGCTAGCGTGGTAGTCGATGCCCTGATTAAGAAAGACCAAGGCAAGTCTGTGTTTGGCAGTAGACGGATCATTTCAAGTTGCCGAGACGGAACCTGAATGTTCGGGCAAGGCACCGGAAAGGAGAAAACTTGAGACAAAAAATTAAGGTCTTGTGATACTTAGACCGTCAACATAAGAGCCGATCGAATTAGGACCAATGTTCATTGACGAACTGAGGAAGTCTAAATGTGGAAACACCATAGAGTAGTTAACAGCGAACGAAGCCCATACATTTAAGTACTCCGTACGTTTAAGTTGGGAGGAGAAGAACCGTCTTTTGTAACTGGTCTACTCATTTCCAGGAAAGGAAATGGATGCGTAAATGGCTGTTTGGCCTATTTGAAGGTCGAAAACCGAGAATCAGAAGCTATTGGGTTTGGTCAGCAACTTGTGATTCCGAAGTGGAGGAGAGAGGTAATGGGAATTAGACATCGCGATGAGATTTGTCTGAGATTTAGTAGCAACGTGGTATGGTCCAGGAGATTGTCAACCGGGTTTGCAAAATCTATATTCTTAGCCTATACGAGAACGGATGGGTCTAAATTGTTCATTCATCTACGCTTGAGAGACTTTATCTTGTCGTGATCCTTTTATTCGATTCCTTTGGTTCAAGAAACTGATATTTACCCAGAACCTCGAAGTGTTATTGTAGAAAGCATCAAGAGCTAAGCTCAGGACATGCGAAATTGATTCGGCAAGGGTTACGAGATCTAACCTACTTAGGATGAAGAGATTCCTGAAACGACTATTGTTGCGACAGCAAGGAGGCAACGTTATTTAAAGCACGATATGGGCATAACTATGAATCACCGACATGCGAGATAGAGGCAGGCAGCGGCCAACTAACAATGAGCATGAAAGAGTTGTCCGAAGTTGGCAGAAAGCTGCGTGGGTGAGCACGAGAAATTTATTCTTAGAAAAGAGAATATTCGTTTGAGGAGAACGGGGGTAGCTAAACTCATTAAGCGAAGGAATCCTTCAAAACCGTAGAGTGTATTGGTCTTATCGACAATAGAACGTGCTTATCGAAAGATATGAGTTGAACTCATAACGTATTTCATGCATCTGAGCCTATCTGAGAAAGTGTCTACCAAGCGAATTGCTTAGAGTTCCACTTGGGAAGTTGGGGATTGACGAAGGATGAAGCTTATAGAGCGTCCGGAAGGGATAACGAAACGGGAATTAGAAATCCCAACAACGTGGGATTTCGATGATGGAAAGCACTTAGAATTCGTCTGGGAGTGCGAGAACTTACTCATTCAAGCTGTTAGCGCTGTGAACTGAGTCTACTTCTTAAATTTCGGGATGAAATTTCCTAAAAGGAAGGGATGATGTGATAATCGAGAAAAACATGTGATAATCGAGAAAAACATGTGATAATCGAGAAAAACATGTGATAATCGAGAAAAACATGTGATAATCGATAAAAACATGTGATAATTGAGAAAATCTGATACGAAAACCTAAAGCGAATCATGTGCGAATCGGTAGAAACTGATATGAGAGAACGGGAATCTTTTGTGACAACCCAAAACTTTTTTTTTCTCTTACTAGTAAGTAAACTATTAAACTGACATTTACTGTTGAGTAAAACGTATAAACGATTATTTTACCATTGGAGTAAAATGATAAAACTTGATTTCTCGCAAACGGCAACAGGGTTACAACTATTAAACTGTGCGGTGAAACTTATTAAGACTCATACTCTTAGCAACGGGGTTGCGATCTTAATATTCAGGATGAAAATTCTCTAACAAGGGGAGGATGTGACAATCCGGCCCTTTGGGTGGGACCCGAGCCTCAGAAACGGATAAAACTGATGAAACCGGCAAAATCGATAGTCGCGTATATAGGCGTAGTATGTCAATAAAGGTATTAGAAGAGTCTAGTAGCCTTAAAACACTTCACAAACATCACACACAAGTCGGAGTCTCGAAACAATGGTGAAAAAGTGAAAACTGATAAGTATCATGAATTATGTGAAAACTGATACGTGAATTTAAATGTATGATCGTAAATCGTTATGTGGCAAGTTGATACTTGATTTTATTGGATTTGATGTGATAAAATTGATGGTAAAATGAAATTGGGAGGAAACGTTGAAAACCGTGAACAAATACGCGAAAAATGGACAAACAGGCTACGGTCAAAACAAGTCAACAGGGCTGCCAGACGGAGGCTCTAGGCGTATCGCCTAGAGCATATGGTAGTTGTAAGCGATAAGCCTACAACCCAGTTTTCAGCAGAAACACTAATTTCCACTATTTAAGCATCATTAGCCACCACCATCGCATTCCTTCAGCTCTAAACGAATTCTCTGCCCCATTTACGTCTCATATACTCATTCCTCATCAAGATCCATGCTTTATTACAAGTTTCAAGCCCCGATTTCATCCCTTATCATCCTACATCATTTGGTATGTGATTCCTTGTGTTTTGCTTGTGTTTAAGTTTTCAAGATTCATGCTTTATGATAGATATAGGTCTAATCTATAATGGTTTGATGATATCAAGTGTAGATCTTATTTGAGTAGAAAAGATTGCATCTTTTGATAAAAAAAATGTGGCTTTTATGCATGATGTTGGGATTTGAGCTAGATCCAGGGTTTTTGATGGAAGATCATGCATGCATGTGAATAAAGATTGATGATTTGTGCTATATAATTAATATTATTATTATTATTATTATTATGTCACTTCTGATCAGGGGAACCCAACTGCGACGTTGCACATAGAGGGGGATCCAATGAACGTTGTGGGAATGGCTAGATTATATCCAAAAGAAAAAGATGAGAAGATTCATGGAAGTCCATTACCTCCCGGTTGCCGTAGAATTACAGTTTATCAGGTCAATAAGGGTGCAACATTTTTACCATTCCCATTAGATGATAAAACAACGCTTTCAGAGGTTGAAAATAAATAAATTATTGCATGGCCAATGAACCGAATGATCCTTCATTCTAATAACAAGTCAGATAGATCACAGCCGGTTGATCATTCGGCAGTTCAAAAAGTACTGGAACAACCATAGGTAATTACTACATTAATTAATCGTATCCGCTAATTAATTAACTTTATATATATATCTATACTACTATATAATACATATTGGTCCCAAGGGTATTTCTGTCATTAAATTCCTTAATTTTAAGACGCGTACAAAATTAAATGCAGAATGTACAAGTGTTTAAAGCATTAAAATTAAAGCACCGTTGATACATAATAAATCACGTTCAAAAAGGTAAGGTTAAATTAGGAATTAACCTACCTGTACTTTTTCTGCATTTACTCTCCTCTTCACGCTTCCATTGAAACAGCAAAACCAGCAGACACCGAGGCACCGCTTCGTGAACCACAGTTCTCCACCCTCTCTCCTCCTTTCAGTCGTCTTTGATTACCACGCCACCGTCTCTCAAACCCTATGTCTCGATTCTGTCTTGTGATCTTCACTATACCTCCACCGCCGGCCACTTTTGTGTGGCTCAACTTCATCACTAATTGCAGAAGCAGCTGCCAGATTCATCAGGTAAGTTTTTGCCCCAATTCCTTCAAAAATTTCTGTTCTATCGTTGCCCTAGCAACATCTTTAATGCAGACCTTATGATTGCAGTGCGCCTCTCTTGCTACGCCTTAGCAACAACACACTTAGACCGCTTAGCCTGTTACGGAGCCACCTGCTTCTGTTGCATATCATTCAGAGAACTCATCGCCCTGATGATTGTAAGTTGTGGTTTCCCGATTGCAAGTTCTCTGTTGTTCCCCCTCACAATTTTTTTTACGCTTTTGCTTCTGCTTTCTAATCCATTTTTCTGGTACAGGTTCGGGGTCTCGTCGTGATTTCGAATTGTAAGTCCATACCCTTCTTTCTTTGCCTGTTGTTTGTCGTCGCCAATTTGATGATTCTACTGTCAAAGTTAAATCCTAAAGGCTGAAACTGATTATTATTCCAGAAATCAAACTTCCATGACCAAACTAAGCAACTAAATTTGTTGTTCTCTATCTAGATTGAGTTTCTGTTACGAGCACTTTAATTGAAGCGTTTTAATTTCTTAATAAATTATGAGTGTTTGCGAAACTTCACCTTCTAAGCTATTAGAATTTCATACCATCTTGTTTTTTAGATGAACATAGTCAAGTATTACTATTAGTTAAAGTGTACAAATTAAATATTTCCTTGAGATAGTCTCGGATTACGATAGAATAGGAACTAGATAGCAATTAGAATTGGTTTTCTATGTCTATGTTTATAGGTTTTTGGTAACCAATAAAACATGGGATTGATATGTTACTTTTCTCATGTTCTTAGTCAACTGATAAAGAGTTAACACAGTGGTACTTTAATTCAACTTCAGAATAGGTTGTTAGTTTCATCACCGAAATCACCTTCTATTTCATGGTTTTTATGTGTGTGTGCAGGGATTTCTGCCATTTTCTGACGGTTTCTCCTGGTTAGATTTGAGCGCTTACATCAATTTATGGTGAAGCTATACTACTTTTGAATGCATAAATCATTTGTAATTGTTAGGTACAATAAAATTAAATTTCGTTACGTGTTTACTCAATCCTACTAAACACATGAGGATTTGTTATTTTTTCTTCTTCTTTATTGTCCATTTTTACTTAATATTGTGTTTCTAAATGCTATTTAGTTGTCAGCCTTTAAACATGGTCATGTATGGCAACCTTTGAAAATAATTTGGTCCTTTTGCAGTGGTTGATAACCCAGAGCTTTGGAGATGATCCTAAACAGGTATGCTTTCAGTTCATAATTTAAATTGTTTGAAGTGTTAACTAAGACTCAATTTTGCTTCAGATTGTGCAGGTTCAAAAACAGGATGTCATTTACTCATTTTCTTTCTTATTATTTTCTTTTAATTCTGCAGGGGTTCAAAATAATTAGGATGTAGATGATGATGGTGAGGATGATTAGGAGACATGATCAGTAGGTGTTTGAAGTATGTTTATATGGTTATGTTTGATGACAATAATCATCTCAGTCTGTTCTGAGTATGTTGTGGACGCAATTGAGGTATTGCACTTTAATCTTTGATGATATGGTTGCTTTATATGTCCATTTCTTTTCCTCCAAATTGTTTATAAATTGTAAAGTTCACTCCATTTCGGATTGAGTTATTTATTTTATGTTTTCTTTTGGTTTTTAAAGGATGACGAAGGTTTTATATTATGGGTTTCTTTTTCTTTTAAAGTAATTTCCTTCTTGGCTATTTTAATCCTTTTAAGGTGGTTATGATTTATTGGGACGAACCAAGAATCAAATCAGAACCACTGAATAAGTAAACCCCCTGGTGATGTTGGTATGGATGGAAAAAAAAACATAAAAGACCCAAGAGGAAATCACAGTATAGCCTTTGTAGTAAATCTGGATTATGGAAGGTTGTAGCTATACGGTCAACAGCTATTTCCTAAACAAGGGTTGCCCCTGGCTGCTGTGATTTCTCTGCTGCAGCCATGGTCACGTCACAACCACAGATGGCAGATCCTAGCTAACTAGTCTCTCCACTAAAATTAGTATTATTACTTATGAACTAATTAAATTAACTATTTTTTAGTTAATTAATAATTTTCTTATCTTGTTTATTAATATATAGGTTCCAATGGGTGCACTAAGACCCCTGGCTGCTGTGATTTCCTGAAGTTGATGACATCTACAGGTTCCTACGACAATCTTTTCAGATTAGAGACAACAAAATATAATCATATATGTGAAGAAATATCACAAAACCTTAAAGCTCAAGAGCAACTATTTCTACACATTCATGTCTTTTTAATACCTCTTTCTACATCTCAAAACCATTTTTTTACTATATAAAGGTGTAGGGGTTAATCTTGATGGGTGTGAGCCGGGTTAAAAATGGGTCAGAACAACAGATCATGTGGGTCATTGAGTCAGTAATATGGTTAGGGTAGTGGGTAGTTTGCAGTTATCATACTTATGTTTATGCATGTAGTGTTACTTCTATTCAGTTATGTTTCCGATTTAAGTTATTAATATTTTCGTTTTGGTTTCTTTGATCGTGTAGTGGGGAACGGCTTCATAATCACTCAGCATGATAATCACTCGTGTAGTGGAGTTCTGGTTTCTTGCAACCTCTTTACAGAACTGGAGCATGCTTGCAACTCCGGGATGGTTTGGTCGTGCACCTTCGCTTCGGGTGTCTTGGTTTTTTCTCCGGGTGTGTGTGTTTTTTCTTCGGGAGCATGCTTGCAATTCCGAGATGATTTTGAGCGAATTCTTCTCAGGAAATATTAACATCTGATGCAGTTTTAATGTTTGTAACGGGTCAAAGCTAAAAGATCAACCCACCCTTTTTTCTAGAGGTGGCAAAATGAGTGGGTTGAGTAGTGGGTCAAAACAAATTTTATGGTTTTGAATAATGATTTTTGAGGTTTTATGGAATAAAGAAATACGTGTACCTCCAGCTCCTGCTGCTGCTGTTGTTATTATTGTAATTATTTTTATTTTTATTTCACCCATTTCACCATTTACGTTTATAACATAACCTGAATCGAACAACTTGAAAGTAAACCGGTCGAAAGAGCCACCTCTACTCCTTTGAGGGTCTTTTTTTCATGATTTTGTTCATGAATGATATTGTGTTATCTTTTGTTTCTAAAAGATTCACGTTATTATCTCTGTTATGTTAAAAGATTTCCAACTTATGCATAGTAATAGTTTCATTTTATTAATTACTGCTTAGGTTAGTATTGTTAGACTAAACATGTATTTATCATATTTGTTTACACCAATTAAGGTACTTGCTGCAGAGTAGACGGTGTGTAAACTCAGATGCCATCTACGTACTCAGTGTGAATGAGGTTGAAGTGAAACCAAAGTCTAAAAATGTACCCATAGATTTTAGACGACATGGACTCTTATAGCACGACAGATTCATAAGCAAGGAATACAAATAGAAACGAGTACCGCATTATAAATTGTTGTCGCCGAAGCATCGCACGGAAAGAGACGAGTACCGCGTTGTAAATTAGCGTTGCCGCCGAACGCCCGAGCGAATTACAAATAACACGCTATAAATTATCGTCGCCGCAACATGCGAACAGAAGACGAATAACACGCTATACACTGTCGCCGCCGCAACGCGCGGGCACACGGCTAGTATATATATATATATATATATATATATATATATATATATATATATATATATATATTATATATCTGATCGGTTTTATTTGTCATGTTTCCAGGTAAATAGTGATCGGAAAAAGATGCCGAAAGTGTACGTAACACCAAACCAGCTGAATCAAAATCTGATAAACAGAAAACTCAGTACACGGAACCAGCAGAAGAAGTTGATCAGCACGGAAAAGAAATTATAATTAAATATTATAGAAATTTAACTTTGATTAGTGTCTATGTTATCTTTTTGAACAACATCATGATTACTTTATGTACATTAATTTTTAATTATAATATATGATTTTTAAGGTTTCTCTATATTAATTAAGTAATATATAATTAATTGAAATTAAGAAAATATATGTGACCATATATATAATACCAAATGCCACACTTTTTATATTTTAACGTGGCCGTTGCCACCATTTGGCCACGCGTATTGAGACAAATTATCTGATTTCAACTACCCTTTGGCCACTTTTTTTTCCAAATATATGTGGCTAAAACAAAAATATACGTGACCATATAATACCAAAGGCCACGTTTATTATATTTTAATGTGGCCGTTGCCACCCTTTGGCCACCCGTATTGGGATGAAATGTATGATTTCATCAACCCATTTGGCCACGTTTTTTTACAACATATGTGGCTAAAACACAAATATACGTGATCATATCATACCAAAGGCCACACTATTTATATTTAACGTGGCCGTTGCCACCCTTCGGCCACGCGTATCGGACAAAATGTATGATTTAAACTACCCTTTGGCCACTTTTTGTTTTTTTCAAATATATGTGGCTAAAACACAAATATACGTGACCATATAATACCAAAGGCCACACTTTTTATATTTTAACGTGGCCGTTGCCACCATTTGGCCACGCGTATTGGGACACAATATTTGATTTCAATTACCCTTTGGGCACTTTTTTTTTTCAAATATATGTGGCTAAAACACAAATATACGTGACCATATAATACCAAAGGCCATGCTTTTTATATTTTAATGTGGCCGTTGCCACCCTTTGGCCACGCGTATTGGGACAAAATGTATGATTTCAGCAACTCATTTGGCCACGTTTTTTCATATCATATGTGGCTAAAAGACAAATATATGTGACCATATAATACCAAAGCCCACGCTATTCATATTTTAACGTGGCGGTTGCCACCCTTTGGCCACGCGTATTGTGACAAAAATTATTATTTCAGCAACCCATTTGGCCACGTTTTTGTATAACATATGTGGCTAAAACACAAATATACGTGACCATATAATACCAAAGGCCACATTAAACAAACACATGTGGCCGTTGGGACCCTTTGGCCACGCTTTTCGAAAGAATTGTTTGATTACAACAACAAATATTGGTACTCTTTGGCCACGCTTCTAGGTGGCTTCAGCCACTGATATTGTAACGTGGCCGTAGGATACATAAGGTGACGGGACCTTTGGTGTCGATTGGAATGAAAAAAATAACGTGACCAAACACCTTTGGTCACAGTTTTTTTCTGTGGCCAAAGGTGCATTTTGACGTAGTGCTGGTTTTGACTGATGAAGTTAGAGTTAGGCGTTACACGCAAGGGTTTCCATCTGAAGTGCGAAAGTTGGTAAAAGTATTTGCACCTGCAACATATAAGGCGGCAGTGAACCTTAGTGCGACCATGTATGATGAAATTTACGGAGAAGTAGGAAAGCCAGTGGAGCAGAAGAGGAAGTGGATTGAATCCTCAGGAAGTACTCAGGAAGATGCTGGAAAGAGGTCAAAAGGAAATCACGTACCGAGATGCAATACGTGTGGTAGGAATCATTCTTGAGAGTGTCGTTACGGGAAGTCCAGTTGTTACAAGTGTGGAAGTTCTGGACATGTTGCCACAGCATGCCCAGTAAAGACTAATACGGGAAGGAAGGAATGTTTCGAGTGCGAAGAGGTGGGACATTTTAAGAAAAATTGCCCTAAGTTAGAACTGAATCCTACACCTCTGAGAGCCGTCCCAGGGAACGGTACTAGACCCCGCACCGCTCCTGCAAGGGCCTATTGTGTGACGGATGCCAGGGGTGAGAAACCCAAGCTCTTGAAACCCAACTATCGCCTATGTAACTTCAAATATTTAGTAACGTAACTATCTGTTAAAAGTTTACCTAAGTGTGTTATGCATATGTGGGCCTTTACTTGTTATGCCTTATAGATTAGAATATGATAATTTGTGATAAATGGGAATAAGTCAGGTTTCGAGGATGAAACCTATTTAAGGGGTGTAGAGTTGTAACACCCCAAATTTCACAGATACATGATATATATAGTAAATACGTGTTTAAATTATAAATACGCGAGCTTAATTGATAAATGTGGTAAAACTATGACTTAGATAAGTTGCATGTGTTAGAAATACTTATTTATAGGCCTATACGGTTAAATATGCATAAACAGATGTGTTAAACGTTAAAGAAAGTAAAAATATGAGATGGATATGTGTTTATATGAATAATATAATGATACATGTGTGAATTGATAGATATATACGTATGAATACTTGTGTTAATAGCTAACGGAAAAGTTAAAGGGCTAAAAGCGTAATTTATGTAAAGATATAAACGTATACATGTATTATACATATTATAAGTATCCCGAGGCTTATAAACTAGTAAAAATATATCCTAATATAATTCGTGACATAAATGGTAGGTATTATAAAGTTTGAGGGCCTAGAAAGTAAATTAGCAAATAATAAAGAAAATATATATAAATGTATATATATGTTATCGTGCGAATCCCGAGCCTTAGAAACCTTATAAAATGTTAGAAATATGTCCCATAATGTTTTGGTACATGAAATGATAAAACTAAAAAAGTTTAGGGGTTAAAAATGTAATAAACCAAATCTTAGGGACCAAAAGAGTAAAATACAAAAATCTGGCCAGTTAACCAGTGGCTCGCGTATCGCGAGCCACACCTACCTGTCCCGCGCGATACGCGACCTAGCCATCAGTGCAAAATCGAGTTTATGTCAAAAAGTGGCCATGTTTTTGAACTTATAGAGCAAGATTGGCTCAATTCGTGGCAGATTTTGGTTGTTAGTCACTAGGCAACGTGTTAGGACCTTAATGTGCCTCTAATGTCTATATATAGCAGCTTCAAATCGATCAAACAACCACAAATTCATCAAATTATCATCTAAAAACCCTAAGAACACCCAGAACCTTCATCAGTCGAATACGAGCTGCACAAGATGAGTTAGAAGTTGAAATTCAGCATTCAAGCATCTTAAGGTAAGGTCTAAAATAACCTCTTTCAGTTTTGGCTAAATCGACCTCTAAGTATGATTTCTGAAAATGTGTTGAAATTAGGGTTCTTGAGCTTGTTTTGCCAAAACCAGTTGATCGGGTTGGAATTAGGGTCTGAATTTTTGTAGGTAATCATAAAATGATATATTTTAAGAAAGCCCTAAGTTTATTACACAATTGAATAAGGTTTTGTAATGGTTTTGTAAACAGGTCAAAATTAGGGTTTTCATAACGTTGTTCTGCCCAAATTAAGTAAACGGTGTTGAATTAAGCTTTTATATTTTGAAGGATATTATAAAATGTTATAAGGATAATACCCTAAGTTGGTTTGAAAAGAAAATGAGTTATGATAATAAAACGAGAAATTCATGAAATTAGGTTTCTAAATAAAGATAATTAATATAAAATAATCCAGAGGGTACGGGTACTTGATTTTTGGTCTTCTAACATGTTTATATATATAATAAGTGTATATGAGTTTAAAATGAATAAATAATAAAGACACCGAGTTAATAGGATATTTAGAAGTTTGTGCTAACCGGAAGGGTAAGCGCCTGTACACTAGGGTTTCTGGCATAGCGAGGGTGTCACATAAATCCCAACTGGGAAATGGCATACCTCCCTGGGCGATCCTAGAGTGAGCGTTTACTTATAGGAATGCGCGTCTTCATATTATCAATAAAACCGTTATTATGCCTATAAAGGCATTTTGGTCATTTTGACCTTAAAAGAGATAAACCCCAATAAGGTGTTATTAGGATAATAAGATATAAATAAACGTAGGTATTATTTATAATAACCTTGCATTAATGCGATCCGATACGCGATTAGGTTAATTGTGGACCATAACGGAGGTTCTGTCGGAATAACCAATTAAAGATATCAGGTGAGTTTCTACAAGCCCACTTTTAAATGTTTTTAAATGTTTTCGGGCTAGTATACATACAATACTTGTGAACATATATTCAAAGATAATTGTGACTTGATATATACGTATTATATGATGAAATTGTTGTTGAATTGCTTATACGTGTTATGCAATTATGTTGTTTATAATGTGATATGTATATACTTGCTTTAAAAATTAAGTAGCCAAGTGACTAGGGACTTGTTAGTAAACGTTTAGTGAATATGTATGATTATATAAGAACAGATGGTGCATTTTCTTGTATTAATATGTGGTGGATACGCCGCTGGTACATCCTATATATATACATAGTAATATAAGTTACCCGGTATATCGAAAGTGTGGAGGATACGCCGCTGGTACATCCTGTATACATACACCTAGGTAAATTGGGGAATGTCTATTTGTTGCAGTATATGAATGCCTTATCACTGTTTAATAACAAACCTAAAGCATCTGGTTATTTAACTAGGGGTAAGTAGTATGCATGATCAGAGAATTAAGTCCTTAAGATGAGAAAATGACCTAATAGAGTTAAAGCATGGGTTGCTACTAGAACCTAATAGAGTTGAAGCATGAATTGCTAATATGACTTATTAGAGTTAGAGCATGTGTTGCTACTGAAGACGAAGGGTCGCTGCTTCCCCATAGTGGTGGCTTAGGGAACCGTGTACGGACGAAGCGGCAGTCGGTCATTGCAAAAGCTATCTTACGACAAGGTAGGATGACGATTGAAGTGGCGGGCAAACCTTTCGAAGGAGATGAAGAATGAGGAGACGCTGCTTCCCCATAGTGGTGGCTTAGGGAACCATGTACGAACGGAGCTGTATTGGGCCGTTGTACTAACTATCCTTCGAGATGGGACGGAGTGTGCAGTGGCGGGCGGACTCTTCATGGAGAACCATATTGTTGGTTAAATATAGTGACCTAGAAGTTTAGCCTATGGTCATGGTTAAGATAATAGGATATATTATAGTGAATACGTGTTATGATATATATGTGATTTATAAATATTTTGTGAAAACCAAGTAAACACATTAACGGTTTTTGAACTAAACGGTAGAACTCACCAGTGTAAGCTGACTTTTAAAAGTATGTATGCTAGGTTCTGACGCACCTATGGGTCAAGCTTCGATCACATACTAGGAGGAGGCGGTGAAGACGCTGGTGGCTGGAATAAATTATCTTATGTTTTAGTTTACCATATGTTTAATATATCGTATGTTATGTTTATACTTCCGCTGTGTAAGAATTGTCAGAATATATAAATAAAAGTTTTAATTTTCCCCAGCTTTTGTGATCTCTGATTAAATCATGTGTAGATGAGTAAATCCGACGACGTGGCGTTGGCCCGCAAGGGGCCGGGCGTGACAAAGCTTCAGAAGACTTGAAGTTGTGATATCTTCTTCACTTAGGAATCTGTATAATTATAAATAAACTTGGCACAAAACATCTCTTTAAGACTCCAAGATATTGATTTTGAAAATTGAATTTGTATAATGTGTCAATTAGATCGAAACCAAAACAAAAACAAAATCTTTTTGGCTTTTAGAAATTTTATATGAAAACAAACCTAAAATCTTTTTGATTTTTCAAATTTATGCTAAAACACACCGAAAATCTTTTTGAATTTTCTGAAATAAAATGAAATTGCAATATATAATAAAACTATATTTTTTATATGAGAAAGATCACTATATGGGATCATATTGATCATAAGCACTGAACTACACTTCAATTTCAGTTAATTGAAGCACACAAGTCATGTTGATTGCTGATATAATTTGTCCATCTTAAACTCAGTCAAAATCATACTCATAACATCTGGATATGTTAAGGTATTGATTAGACTTTCTTTGACTAATGTACCCCACACTATCAGACATATTCAGACATTTTCTGTTTGTTATGTGATTACACTTGTGATTATCACATAGTGATTGAATTCATGATATCGTAAACAGTGTTCCATGCAAAAAGAAATAAGAACGTTTAATCATCTACCTTAAGGTCGATCTTTCGATACGCAGATAAGGCTTCGGATATGACAAAAGAAGAAAGATAAAACAGGTTGATATTGTATAATTCAGCAACAAACAGGTCGGTCTTGTGGAAAGGCAGAGAAAGTCCGATTAATTACACGAAATACCAAAGAATATAAAGCAGAACCTCAAACAAACAACAATCAAGCCCACCTTGTGAGCACGCAGAGAAAGTCCGATCATTTGAGAAAATAAAGAAAACCAAACAAGTTCAATTTTTTGCAAAATGAACACATTTATACACAGTGACTTCTCATTTTATTTTTCACACATTTTTCTGTTTTTAGCATGAATTATGCTTCAAGATATTATCCATATGGTTAAGCATAGTATTTAATGTATATCACCTCTGAATACTTTCTGATTTGTCGAGCCTACCAACCACATCAAAAAATGATCTTATGGCTTTTTCATCTACTCTATCCATGAGTCAGATACGTAAACCAATGTACCATCATTTCCCAATGATCAATTTCTCAAAATTTGATATATTTTGCATGTATTCACTTTCTCCACTTTATTGACATTCTTCTTTGCATAGAAAATTGTCTCATCAATATCAGAATGAGTACGAATCTTTTCTGTAGAAGCAGCTGATTGCTCATTCTCTGTTGATGACGAACCAGACACAAACTTTAAAAACATAGGAACTTCAGATTTCTTCTCATTCTTTTTACCAGCCTTCTTGTTTTTCTTCTTCTTCACAACTTTCTCTTCTTCTGAATTTGATGTTAAAAATTTGAATAATCACATTCTTCAACTTTTTCTTTCACAACATTGATCGCTTCCTTGATAATGGCCGCGGGTGTCACTGTTTTGTCAAACATTCTTTTTAATTTTTCATCTTTTGCTAAGAAACTTGTGAAAGATTATGAATTGGTGACATTGTTCAAAAGATAAATTGTATCAATTACTTGAATCTTCAAATCGGAAATCTTTTGCTGTGCTTCAGCTAATTCCATTTTTGTTGCTATCAAGCTCTTACCAACCTTGTTAGTTTCATATTTTTGCATCCGTAGATTATCAACCTCAACAAACAACATTTTATTCTATTTATCTTCAATTCTTTTCTAAATTTCAAGATTCGCATTGAGCAATTTATTCACCCTTGCTAACTCCCTCTTTCATCCAATAACTATTCCTTGTCAATCTGATATGCCTCAATTTTAGCAACATGTTCATCAGAAGTATTATTAAGCAAATCAAGCTTGATCTTCGATTTCTCAAATAGATTATTGAAATCATTTTCAACATCTTTTGCTTCAGCCTTCCATTTCTGAACTTCTTTAACTAACTCAGCATTTTCTGCAGACAATTTGAAAATTTTCTGTTCGGATTCCGTGTAATCTTTCTTAGATACCCATTCAATACACAGATTCCAGTGTGGAATTCATGAATCTGTGATCAAATCACATTGTTTGTGTGTTGGAATCCTTAGGTTTCAAGTCTGAAACTCAAGATCACTAGGGTTTTACACACAGGTGCTCTCTCTCTTGAAAACAGACGTCCAAAAGCTTATTTTAGGCTATTCTTTTTTTTCATGTTGCTATTTATAGTGGAGAGAGCACATGCCGTCATAGCACTAAAATCAAGGGATTGTTATTGAAGTTAGTGAAAGTTATGCATCAGACTGACGAGATCGCCAAGAACAAATCCTGACATCGCCAAGGCCACTTGGCGAGGTCGCCAACCTTGGTGAGGTCGCCAAGAATACTTGTCCAGATCGCCAAGTGTAAATCCAAGTCGCCAGGACTTCTTGGTGAGGTCGCCAAGCTTGGTGAGGTCGCCAAGTCTTTGGTGAGGTCGCCAAGCTTGGTGAGGTCACCAAGCTTGGTGAGGTCACCAAGACCAAGTCCAAATCAGCAAGTACACTCGTAAAACGTCAAGAATCACTATTGAACCATTAAAGGTTGTTAATATGAAGACACATTTAATTATTTACATTAGCCAGGTAAATTATCATGAAATGACTCAGAATATGTATCCAGAGTATCACATCACAAGAGAAATGAACAAGGGCAATTATCTCAATTTCAATGATCAACATAAGTTATGACATTACATATGGAATACAAAACATCAAATACTTGAATGATTAACATAAACATCAAGAGAATTGTCCAAGTACAAATTACAAGTAAAGTGAAAGATTTACAATTTGAGCACAAATACTAAGGATGCTATGTTTGAGTTGCCACCAACCCTATAAAGATCTTACAAGCTTCAGAATACTTGACGTTGTGATATCTTCTTCACTTAGCAATCTGTACAATTATAAATAAACTTGGCGCAAAACGTCTCTATGAGACTCCAAGATATTGATTTTGAAAATTTGATTTGTATCATGTGTCAATAAGATGGAAACCAAAACAAAAACAAAATCTTTTTGGGTTTTAGAAATTTTATATGAAAACAAACCTAAAATCTTTTTGATTTTTCAAATTTATGCTAAAACACACCGAAAATCTTTTTGAATTTTCTGAAATAAAATGAAATTGCAATATATAATAAAACTATATTTTTTATATGAGAAAGATCACTATCTGGGATCATATTGATCATAACGCACTGAACTACACTTCAATTTCAGTTAATTGAAGCACACAAGTCATGTTGATTGCTGATATAATTTGTCCATCTTATACTCAGGTAGAATCATACTCATAACATCTGGATATGTTAAAGTATTGATTAGATTTGCTTTGACCTGTGTACCCCACACTATCAGACGAACAACAATCAAGCCAGCCTTGTGAGCACGCAGAGAAAGTTCTGATCGTTTGAGAAAATAAAGAAAATCAAACAAGTTCAAATTTTTGCAAAATGAACACATGTATACATAGTGACTTCTCATTTTATTTTTCACACATTTTTCTGTTTTTAACATGAATTATGCATCAAGATGTTATCCACATGGTCAAGCATAGTATTTAATGTATATCACATCTGAATACTTTCTGATTTGTCCGAGCCTACCAACCATATCAAACAATGATCTTCTGGCTTTTTCATCTACTCTATCCATGAGTCAGATACGTAAACCAATGTACCATCATTTCCCAATGATCAATTTCTCAAAATTTGATATATTTTGCATGTATTCACTTTCTCCACTTTATTGACAATCTTCTTTGCATAGAAAATCGTCTCATCAATATCAGAATGAGTACGAATCTTTTCCGTAGAAGCAGCTGATTGCTCATTCTCCGTTGATGATGAACCAGACACAAACTTTGAAAACGTAGGAACTTCAGATTTCTTGTCTTTCTTTTTACCAGCCTTCTTGTTTTTCTTCTTTTTCACAACTTTCTCTTCTTCTGAATTTGATGATGAAAACTTTGAATAATCACATTCTTCAACTTTTTCTTTCACAACATTGATCGCTTCCTTGATAATGGTCGGGGTGTCACTGTATTGTCAAACATTCTTTTAAAATTTTCATCTTTCGCTAAGAAACTTGTGAAAGATTATGAATTGGTGACATTGTTCAAAATATGATTTGCATCAATTACTTGAATCTTCAAATCGAAAATATTTTGCTGTGCTTCAACTAATTCCATTTTTGTAGCTATCAAGCTCTTACCAACCTTGTTAGTTTCATATTTTTGCATCCGTAGATTATCAACCTCAGCAAACAACTTTTTCTTCTATTTATCTTCATTTATTTTCTAAATTTCAAGATTCGCATTGAGCAATTTATTCACCCTTGCTAACTCCCTCTTTTCATCCAACAACTTTTCCATGTCAATCTGATATGCCTCAATTTTAGCAACATGTTCATCAGAAGTCTTATTAAGCAAATCAAGCTTGATCTTGGATTTCTCAAATAGATTATTGAAATCATTTTCAACATCTTTTGCTTCAGCCTTCCATTTCTAAACTTCTTTAACTAACTCAACATTTTCTGCAGACAATTTGAAAATTTTCTGTTCGGATTCCATGTAATCTTGCTTAGATACATATTTTGCTTCAGCCTTGCATTTTCTGCAGACAATTTCACTATCTTGAGTGCTTCGGTAAGTAGACTTATTTCTTTCAATAATCCTGCATTCTCCTTTAACAAGCTTTCAATTTTAGACTCAGAATTTTCTTTCTCAGCAGATTCATAAGAACATGAGTCTGAATCATAATCATCTTGTTCATGTGTGAGAATCAATGATGACTTGTTGAGAAACACTTTACCCCAATCATAATGTCCATTAGTAGTAACAGTCAAAGCTTTCTTATTTGAATCGCTTGATGATGGTTGAGAATAATTGGTAGCTTTTAAATCAGACTTGTGAACATGAGGTTGCTGACACTCTCTTGCAAAATATCCGAGATCGGAACATTTGTAACACTTTATCAAATCCTAACTTTCCATCTGAACAAAAATGTTGTTTTCCAGTTTTCTTGAAATATCATTTTGACTTCTGATTCAACATAGCCAATTGCCAGGCTATATCCATGTCATTTAACTGATCATCATCGATTTCATCAAGATCACTTTCAGTCAGCCTGAGCATTGCTAACATCATTAATAATGATTCCAAAAGAAGATGAAATGAGAGAAGAGATCAATTTAGCACAATCATCAACTGATTTGATAGAAAATGCATTTTGATTCACTGAATCTGGAATTGTAAAGCTGTAACCTCTTGATGAACTAGTATTATCAGAAATTCCAGACATACTGTGACATCCGGGAATTTCAAGGTTAACTTCCGTTAGACAAATCCGTTAGTTACGTTATAAGTGTTAACTTAGTAACTAATGCTTAACTAGGCCGAATGCGTCCACGTCCTTTGGTTGATCACCGAACCCGCCCATATGTGCTATGTGTTCATTTATTGTTGTCATTATGTGCAATGTGATTTAAATGCATGATTTAATATTATGAATAGCATGACAAATTGTAAATCCTTGATTACGTGAAAATTTGCCTAAGTTGTGCAGCCAGCGAAACTACCGGGCGAAACTGTAGTGTCGCCCGGTAGCCAGCTAAGC
>JBCNJP010000012.1:22606613-22626096 GCA_039602395.1 Deinandra increscens subsp. villosa | reverse complement strand
GTCCCTAAGTTTGGTTTTTTAATAATTGATAAATTATTTAACACGATGTGCAGCCCTGTCATTATCTTCATTTTAATCCTACACCCGTCGGACCTCCATGGAAATTTTGAGAAACTTTTACAGGGGCATGACCGATCAAGTAGAGCCATTGTAATGCTAACAAAGAGGAAAGGAAACGAATACAAGGGAGTTGTGGGTTACCTCTAGTGTGAAACAAACACCGAAACGAAAACAGTGATGAACGTTTGTCGACTCGATGCCTGATGTCTAACTGCTGCTGTAGTCCTTGAGGGTGAGTAGCGATGCAACTTTAGGTGGCGACGTGTGCCCCATGTCTATTGTAACCATATACTCACGTGGATGGCTGAAAATTTCCTCCGGTGGAGTTTGATCGATGAAAAAGACAAGAGCGAGAGAGTTTGAATGGTTTGACGGAGGTGAACCAAAATGAGATTACTAATTGTAAATTGGTGGCTGGTCAACTAGACCCAAAGATGTAACCAATAGCGGAATTGAAAGGGAATTATAGTTGGGTTTAATGAGGGGGCGGTTACCGGAAAAATGGGTTCGATCGACCATTTTTTTTTCTTTCTAAATGTCTTAAATTGATTTTAGTCAAATGGCACAATTAGTCCCTCTTTAATTCTATATATATACAATCTAACAACTTCTCCATAAAATTACATAATTGCCACACATTTACTATCTATATAAACATTTTTTGAATCACAAATTTACCAAAAGCGATTCCAGCTCGGCTGGTTGATTCGCTCTTTAGGTTTAAAGTTGACTAGGTTTCGAATCCTACGTTCAAATGTTGGTTGATTCGCTCTTTAGGATTAGGTATATATCTTCTAATTCTAATTCAAATGTTTAGTTGACCTTAAATTCATTTCATTCTCTTCACCAGAGAACTCGCCAATACGATCTGCTGCAGCCACAAATTATAAATTCATGAAAAACAGCCCCGTTCGATGGGTCTTTGGGCGGTGGGTTTTCTCTGTAATGGATGTGCAACATAGAGGGTCCTGGTTACTCGCACGGCCTGTGGTCGCAACGTGTTGTGGGTAGCATCGTTTACCATGATGAGACCCTCGAGTAACCGGGTGTTTGCCGTTCAATATATATATATATATATATATATATATATATATATAGGGAGAGGATCATTTGAGAACCAATTTGATTTGAGAACTAAAAAGAACTAATTTGAGCCACATGTTTATTACATGTATCCCCCCTCCCATGAATTGTAGTGGTCCCCCTGAAACTTGTGGTTGAGATTTAGTTCTCAAAAGTTCTCAAAACAAAAAGTTCTCATTTGAACCTAACCCTATATATATATATATATATATATATATATATATATATATATATATATATATAAGTTCAAATGAGAACTTTTTCTTTTGAGAACTTTTGAGAACCATTCTGAGCCACTAATTTTCACGGGGGAAGCATTCAAATTCATGGGGGGATTTCCATATATATAAACTAGTGGCTTAGAATGGTTCTCAAAAGTTCTCAAACCAAATTGGTTCTCAAATGATCCTCTCCCTATATATACTAGCCACTTACCCGGGTAAATACCCGGGGCTGTAACGTAAAAATAAAAAATTAAATATATTATCGAATAATTATTATTGGTAAAACATTATTCAATAATAATAATAAAAAAGTTAAATAACAATTACAAATTTGAGAAGACAGATTTATACACTATATTTTTTGTTACATTTGTTGGACGACAGCATTCATCCAAAATCAAGATCTTCGGACCCTTCATGCTCTCCACCCTTGATAAAGCAACATATAATTGACCATGAGAGAAGACCAGATCTTTCAAGTACAATCCAACTCTCGAAAGAGATTGACATCGGCTTGAAATTATCATATTAAATTATGAAATATACCAAGATGTTATTAAATGTTTTGATGGAGAATACCGACAAATCAATTATTCAAACTAACAACCACACATAAAACTAACTACTTGGTAAAATTACTATAAACAACATCAGCTTTGTCAAATCATTTCCTAGCTTCCTGCATCATACAAAATTGACAGAATATAAAATATTTAAACCACAACATGCAAAATAGATAAAAGTAGAAAATCATGGAAACTTGATATCTAGAGCTCAACACCGGTAAATCACTGTAATCTATCACTTAAAAGTCAATGACCATTTCGGTAAATATATTGGTCATCAAATGATGATTTTCACTATAAATATGCTACTAAATCATACCATTTGGTAAACATCAGAGGTATAGGCCTCAAAATCTTATTGTAAATCTTTAGCCAATTCTTTCACTCCAGTACTTCCGTTAGACCCTGAGTTCCCAAAAGTTAAAAAATTGTGAATTAGAATACAAAAATCCTCAAATAGGTAATGAAAAAATCACACAAAAAAACATGAATCCTTTAAAATTGAAAGTACTTTGAAAGATTCTTGAAAGATTCAAAACTAATTTCTTCAAAGTTGAACTTATCTTATGAAAATAAGTTAATCTCCCAACCTGCATAATAGCCGAAGTGTCAACTCGATCTATAGTATGTTAGCATTTAATAATCTATAAATTCTCAATTAGAATTTGAATGCTAAACGGATCAGTAATGCTTATTGATTTAGTGGTTAATTTAAACTTAAATGCATGTAATGATAACTGAAGATAAAAAACTGACCTTTAAAGAAATCTAAATATGGTGATAATGTAAGCCAACACAAAGAGATCTCGTAATGATCTTCACCATGCCAATTTGTAAATATATTTTAGCCTTTCATTTGATATGCAAAATTTATTACATTAATAACATATTGAATATTCATATACACCTAATACAATTATCATTATTGATCATAAAAACATCAAATATCTCAAATATGTAAACAAAAAATATGTTATAATGACATTAAATAAAATGCATATTCATATTCAATCAGGTTAGTAATTAAGAACCAAATTTTAGACGTATTTATTGTAAAATTACATTTCAAGTCAAAATAAAATTTTGTAATTGATTAAATCCCGGAATTAAAGGGATTGTTCATTCTAAAACAGTTGTAACTGAATAAGATTTTAGAAGCTAATTATGAGTGGGAAAGTTATAGGTTAAAGTTTGAATTCAACAATTTTTGAAATTTAAACTTAAGTAAATCCTAGAATGATGGGATTACTTCATTTAAAATCCTAAGATTAAGGCAAATTTAGTCAAAAACATAAATTTGTAATTGACTAAATCCCGAAATGAAAGGAATTTCTAAATCTAAAACAGTTATAACTGAATAAAAATTTAAAAAGCTAACTATATATAGGTAAATTAGATGATAAAGTTTGAATTAAAACTTAATTGAAATTTAAACTTTAGTAAATCACGAAATTAAGGGATTACTTCTTTAAAATTCCAAAAATTAAGGCAATTTTAGTCAAAATCATAAAAGAAAACAACTTATCTCTTTAATATATATGAAAAATGACAAACATACTTACCAACTTTAGAATTTACTATATTGCACAATTATAAAATCCTACTCCACAATTAGATGATACGCAACTTGATTGACAAATTACCAATTGCAACGAACATAATGTGATAATTTATTGTGCTAATTTTCCATAATCATGCAAAAAGTTAATATAAAGTCACTTTTCAATTAGTAACTCGGTCAACTGGTGAAAAAAGTAGAAGCAAAACACATAAATGATGGATTACATTTTCAAATTCAAAATATAAAATCATTTAGTGACGGTCACATTTGAAAAAAAAATGAAGCAAGAGACTCAAATGACATAAACTTTTGCAAGTTTATGACTTGCATAAAAACTTCTTTAACAAAAAACCCAACATAATTTCTCAAAAAAATATTGTTTTAGTATGAATAATATTTATAATAACGCAACACTTGTGAAGTAATAAAAGCAAGATGCAAATCAACACACTAAAATTGTATCTTTACCGTATTGTTGAACTGATCTCTAGCTCCGACTTCGCTTTATCTTTTGGATCCTACAACAAAACATAAAAAAAAACTAACTAAAAACAAACTTGAAGCCAATGTTAAACTCACCATTTTTAGCAGATGCATAAAAGGATATCATGTGCACAAATATCAAATTTAAGATTCACAAAAAACTAAAATCAATTATAGTCAATCTTACCATTTTAAGCTTTTCTAAAACCTAATTGTCCATTCATTATTAATTTTGACTTGTAATCTTTACACCTATTTCCTAACAAATTATTTTGAAGATTTCACAAAGTTTGCCTTATCCTAAATAGAACACGTAAACCATTCATGTTTGTGTAACTCATAATTATGCATCACAAATAAAAGTGAAGCAAACCTGAGAAAGAGGAGAAAGTAGAGATGACAAATACTCTTGTTGTTTTTCTGATGGCATCTCTTCCATTCCGGTTAACAATCCAACCGCCAGCAAACAAAGATTAAAAATATATATACATATATAAGTTGTTTTAACAAATAGAAAAAGAAGGGAGGACATAAAAAACTACCTAAAAAATATGATCACATCCTCTGATCCCTTTTGCCAACTTAATTTATGAATTTCACAATAGAAAAGCATCTGCAAATTGAAAGAAAATATATCGTTCAAATTGACTTGATGGGAACATAACTAAACATAAAAGTGAATCAATTGTATCAAATTGAACGGAAAATTAATTGATATGAACCATACCAGGATTTCCATCATCTCTTAAAATTAGCATAAGCAATTTTATTTTAGCAAAATATCTTTTAACTATATTCATCGTAACCATTGAAACGGCGCACATCCATGTCCTCATTTTTCTCAGTTTGGTGAACAAAAACTGTCACATAACAAAAGAAATACAACAATTCTTTTAACTAACATATCTTATATTAAATAAACCAACTCACATAATCGATCAAAGATGTAGGGTTTCAAGGAAGGCGAAATTTGAAGGTTGAGGGAATCCAGATCTGTAAACTCGATGATCTTCAACATCAACAAAATTAGCACCAGAATCTCTATCGCAACCACCAGTGATTTAGAAATGAAAATCGAAGTGACTGAAATCAAAGAATCGAAAACATACCTTCAACCGGCGATTGCGTTGAAAAGAGTAAAACTCACCGGAAATCTACATAAACATCTGTTGGAAATCGTTGGAAAGAGTAAAACTCACCGGAATTTCTGGAAATCGTTGACGGATCGAAGAATACCTCCGGCGGAGATCGAGAGAGAAACTTATCACATAACCCTAGTTTTCGAATTCTCTCCACCGAAAATGCGTGGATTTGCCTTTTATTATCGGGTCAAAAAATCCACCGGGTATGACCCATACCCGCGATTTTATTATATAAACCGTAAATTTTATTTTAAAAATCTCAAAAATCTAGAAAATGACACTTAGGATTTAAATGTGATTAGAGAGTGCCACATAAGCAAATGATGATGTGGACACACTTATCATATGCCAACTACACCTAATATGTTTTGTTTAATGTATAGGTAGATATGGAGAAAATCATTTAAGAACTAATTGGTTTTGAGAACTTTTGAGAATCATTCTTAGCCACTAGTTTATATATATGGAACCCCCCCCCCTCATGAATTGTAGTGGTCCTCACCTGAAATTAGTGATTGAGATTTGGTTCTCTAAAATTCTTAAAATAAAAAGTTCTCATTTGAACCCCTATATATCTATAATACATTAGTATATATATTGGAGAGAGAAATAGGTAGTGTTGAATTTTTTAGAGTGTACAATAGAATTAAGCATAATGTACAAGTACTTAAAGCACATTTTCTTAAAGTTAGGTCTTAGAGATCAAATCTCATAAAACCCACGTACACCCCCAAAAACTCAGTTGCAGAAGAAAGTTCCCAAATTTGTGATTCCCGCTCAGTCATTGTCTACATCCGGTATCCCTTTCTTCTTCTTTTTCCTCTTCCTTTTTCACAGTTACCTAATCTTGCCATCACAAACACAGCGGCTACCATTTTCCACCAAAGGCGCAGCTCTATTTCATGTAAGAACCTGAGAGTTCTTTCCCTATTTTCTTCCACACAGGCTCCTAATCCTTGCCAATCCTACGATGATGGTGAAGAAACACAAATCCTACGGTTCATCTAATTGGGAACCCAGATCCGACGGTTCTTTCAGGGGTTTCACACGGATTCATCAACGAGGATGTAGGCTAGGTCAATTCAGAAATCGTCACTGAGAATACATTAAATGGCGCTCAATTTCATTTGAAATTGAAATTCGTTCTATACGCTCAAACGTTTCCCTCTCAAACACTCACTGAAAACATCCATTTGAGGTACATTTTTGTTTTGATTTCATTTTCGTATTCAGGTTTTTATGAATTAATATACTCTGAATTAGTATTCTGGTTTCGTTGGTTTTAGCAGTGTTTACAAGAATCACCAGAAAATTCAATGAGTTCTTAAATCTACAGGAAAATTCAGTGAGTTGTTTGTGTTTTACCACATGTTGGATTGAAATGTTATTTGGCTATGTTTCTATGTGATTTTTAGTTAAGATTATAAAAGAATGTTTGAAAGCTGATTTAATCATGTTTTTTTTTTATTCTGATTTGATCACATAATGATATGAAATCTGCTTCTTATTTGAACACATAATGCTATGAGTTAGTGTTTAACCATTGAAACACTACATGTACTTTATAACTTTCTGATTTAATTTTTTGGTTTTAATTTATGCTCTTACAAATGGCCAAAGAACTCGAGTTGTTACATGCTTGGTTTATGGGATGCTGCTGCAAGGTTTAATATTTAGTGATCCTATGTGACAAAACCAACCTCTATACAGGTAAAAATATAAAAGAATTTACAAATACATAATACTTGCCAAGTATAAGGAAGCTACAAGTTTTTAATACAGAAATTAAAGATCATGAAATGTTAAAAGATGTTAAATGTTAAGATACTGTGATATTACATGTGACATGCATTAGGAAATGGCTGATGACTTGTATAAAGGGTTGCATAGTGTTTTTTATTTATATCAATACTAAAGATGTCATATGGTGCTCTAACATTTACAAAATGTGCATGTTTATGTTTTTGAGCCACGTCACCTTTGAACCCAATTATAACCATTTACATAAGGTAGAATGGTTCCTACCATCCTGTACATGTTCATAAACTGTTCACAAGATATACTACTTTCAAACACCTCATAAAAAAAATTTGGGACTTTTACTGAAATATTACTAAAAGAACCCTTTGTAACCTGTAAAAGAGTATCAAAACAATTCAGTTCACAGTTTATTCAGTAACGGATCTGTTTACTCTACTTTTAAAAGAGCCATGATGTGGAACTTTCAAGTGCTTAGAATGCTGAACCATTGCCAAAAATGTTAAGCAATGGTATAAATACACTAAATTGTTGGTAGTTCCAGCATCTTTTTTTTTGAAACTTTTTTTAATCATTCCTATTGGTATACAAAGAAGTTTTCAATATAATCAGGTTGAAAAAGATGATCTTGGTTGGTAGAAAAAAGAAACAAGCCTCTTTCTGTGATCAACGGTTGAATTTATGTAAGAAATAGTTGTTACATTGATAGGATATAGATACCACATTATGATTATTTGTATTCTTTGTTAACGTGCAAAATTAGGCAATTCACACTACAGGAGCTGCTACGGATGTAGCTGTGAAAGAAGCAACCCAACTGCAACAGAAACTGGTACATGTACCTTTATACCCTCACGTTGTAGTTGGTGATTTAGTTAAATTTATGTCTTCACGTGACCCCATCGCCTAACAAACGAGTCTACATTTGATTTTATTTTTAAGTATCAATACTCTCTTCTGGTTAATTAGCTAATATTTTATCCGTAAATAGCAGCTTCTGTGCTCCAATAATGTTAGAGTTATTCATAATATTAACTCTTTGAACTTAATTTGTTTAAAAAAAATTGTCATTATTTAATCATAGCTTCTCTTGATGTTAGAATTCTGATTTGTAATAACAAATTGTAATATGGATTTCCATTCATTAATTGATTTTTTTACTGATTTTGAATTTCACTTTGTAGTTTTTATCATTTGCTTCTTCTTTGCATTTGGTTCACTTGGTTTTTTCCTATTTCATTGGTCCTTAGGTTTGTGGCTGGCGTTATCTTCATGGTATGAGCTTTATTTGTCTTTATTTTGTGAGTTTGCTTTACTTGCAGCTTCATTCAGCGGATTATTAATGTTTTTGAGGATGACATGTTAATTGCTGCTAAATTTGAGCTTGATCAGAGACTGTTCATCCTTTTGAGAAAAGTATAACACATAATCTGATGTTCTTCTATTATTTTTGAACCTGCACTGGCCTACCCAGATTAGGTGATCTAAGATAAAAGTTGTAGTAATGTACAATTATGGTGAACTTAGATCAATATGACCATGGGTAGAATTGTTGATTACCATTTGAACTTGCTCTCTATACCTAGAATTGTTGCAGCAGTCACAACCTCCTCACCATATACATGTAGTGGAACTCTGTTAAGAAAACGACAGACCAGAATTGTTGTTGCAGTCACAAGCTTTCCACTACGTCAAAAAGTGGCTTTGGACACGGTTTTTTTTAACGCATAGCCACTGTTTTGTAAAAAACGTGACCAAAGGTAAGAAATACTAGTTTTAGCCACACATATTTTGTACCCATGGCCAAATATATAGCCTTTGGACCTTTTTAGCCACGTATTTTTTTTATGTGACAACAACAATCAGGTGCAGTGGCTTTAGCCACTGTTTTACAAAAACATGTGGCACTTATTTGTCACGCTTAAAAAAGAGTGGCGAAATGCACCAAACGGCCACGGAATTTTTATGATTTTTAATTCATGTGACCAAAAAGGAATGTATGGCCACGTCTAAATAATGTTGTGTGACGGAAGAGTAGATTTTATTACTTAGTAAATAAAAATAATAAAACTATTAAGTATATATTATGCGTGGCTAAATGTGAGCAATGGCCACGCTTTTTACTTAGTTATGTGGCTAAAAGCTAGTACATATGGCCACTGTTATTAGGTTGTGTGACTTAAAATAGTAGGTTGTGAGTGACAAAAATCTATTACCTATGGCCACATATTCTAACCATGCCTAAATAGTAGCCAATTTTAATTAGTTAATTATCTGTGACGACGGCGGATATATATCATTACTAGAGGTCAAATCTTTATCTACCACCTCGAGTTTCGGATATAAATCATATAATTAATTAATTAATTGTCGATCATCACCATATACGCCGTTAGCTCTCTCAGCTCTCTATTTTTTGGTTTATCACCACTCTCTGAAAATGTGGCATTTACGTCCTCTGAATGTGGAAGATAGCCCCGAATACGGTAAGTAATCATCTAAATGACTGAAATTCAAATTCTTTAATGTGGAATTCGCGTCTCTGATTTATATAATATACAATGGAAATTTGTTGATGAATAGTGAAGTTTAAGATTCTTAGGTTTTGGCCACAACATTTTTACTCCTTTTGCATTTTAGTCCCTGCCCACAGAATTTTTAATTACCACCGTCTTCTCCTCCGAGGATTTTATTGTGGGCGCTGCCTTGGATTTGGTACTCTCTATCTAAATCCTTACCTACACAGCACATACATATCTCTCTCTCTACTTTATCACCGATTCTCTCTCCCACTTTCGCTGCCATCGATCTGTGACTCCGGCCGGTGACGCCGTCGTTTCTGATGGTCGGTGACACTGCCGTTACTCACGACCGGCGACGCCGCTGTTTCTGACGGCTGGTGACGCCGCTGCGAAGCCAAAGATCTTGCGTTGTGATATACGGCGACGATGGGATTAGGGTTTCAGGTAAGATTCATAGCACATGACGATGCCGTTACTCACGACTGGCGACGCCGCCGTTTCTGACGGCAAGTGACGCCGCTGCGCAGCCAAAGATCTTGCGCTGTGATATACGGCGGCGATGGGATTAGGGTTTCAGGTGATAGTTATGGATCTGTAAGGAGAATCGGTGGGTTTTGCTTTGTTGCTTTTTCTAAAGATATGAAGATCTTTTACAGATCTGACCAAATTGTGTTTTGTTTGGTTTATTTTTGTCTGCTTGGTTTACGATGAGTTGTTTAACCATCGTTTATCTTGGATCTGTTGTTATTGTTGCCTAATGTTGTTGCTGGGTTTTTGCCTATGTCGATCCTGGGCTTTTGCCAAATTTGTTTATCGAAGCATCGATTTGTGTGGTGGCGGTGGGATTTGGTGCCGATTAGGGTTTTCTGTAATCCACATCTAAAAATGACAGGAAAGATTCAGCTTTGGCCAGTGGTTGACTTTTGCTAAGGTATACATCTGGAACACCGATTCCGTTGCTGTTCCTCTGTTATTTACAATTGTGGGTTTTTTCCGGCCACAGGTCACTGTGAATCTGGGGTTATTCATTGTAGCATGTGATAAATTATTCATGCCCTAACCTGAGCCTGTTAGGTGGTCATGGTGATGGTTGTTAGGGTTTCGGATGGATCCTCTTTGGTACCGAATGAAATCCTAAAGTCTTATGGATTTTCATGTGTTGCCGGAGTTGTAAGTTGTTATGGTTGTGTTGTGTCTCGAGTAAAAATCTGATTTAGGCGTTGATGATTTTAGTTTGCTTTGTTTGGATAGAGCAATGATGATTCCTTCTTTGGCTATGACGGTCGTCTTTCCGGCGTGGCGATAAACACTTTGTTTATCGCAGCCGAGGGCTTGACCGCAGCCTTCTGTCTGATCTTAGTCTCTAAGGCTATTATGATCAATTTAGTATATATCTGAGCTCACTTTGATAGATTTTTTGTTTTGACGTTTTCTTTTCTTCTAAAAGTTTTATAATTTGCATCTTTTTTTTAATCTTTTTTGCCTATGTTTCTTGGTTGTAATGATAATTTCATAGGGTATTCTTGGTTTTTTATTTTTTGTTCTCTTTCTTGGTTGTTAAAATTGAGGTATTTGAAAGATGGAAAAAGGTGGCTAAAAGAAGCCTAAATATAGAAAATTATCAATTTGCTTTTGCAATAAAGTATATTACCAGGTTAAGTAAATGTGTATATGTGAATTTGTAATTTTGACAATGATATTTTCATTTTTTTTATGCATTTAAATGATTCAATTTAAATGATTAAAAGGGAGCAAATCGAAGTCATATTTACAAAATTTGATGTCCCTTTTTAGATGTGTGTATTTTGTAGACAACGCCGGAATCTGAGCGCTTAGTGTCTTATCAGAGCCAACAGGATGGACTACACATGTGTGCTAAACAATATTCGTGTTTTTAGACTATGTTTTTACTCAAATCAATATCGTTAACATTCTGTCATGCTAACGTTTAGTAGTCACCCCCGCAGCAACGCGCGGGGGTGGTCATCCATCTTGTTTGGTTATTATTCTTGAACAGGGGAAGAAGATTTTAGTCTGTTTACTTTGGTGATCTATCACCTAGGGTATTTTGCGAGCCTCAATGGTCGGATACAATACATCGATGGGAGGGTTCGCTACTTCGAAGAGGTGGACATTAACTCCTTCTCGTTCGATGACCTAGGTCAAATGGTGTCTGACCTAGGTTATGACTTGAACGATTTCGACCCCTACCCTGAGGATCCCAGGGTTGTCTCTGGATTTTGGACTGGTTCCATTCACCGATGATCCGAGGGATTTTAGGGCCTTAGCCTTGCACGTCATGGACGAGGAGGTCATATCCATCTACCTCGATGGAGATGTGGAGGTGTCTTACTCCTCCTCCTCCTCCCCCTGAAGGTAGCTACCCATAGACATGCCGATATGACGATTCAGACAATTTCTCTAGTGGGAGCATGTTTTAAGTTTATGTTGTTTTTTATTATATATATTTGTAATTAATTAACTGATATCACATCTTTTGGATTATAAATGTGATTAATTGTTGATGTATTATGCATCCGATGTGTCTTTTGACTCGATCTTCTTCCTGAAGCAGAATTCTAGTTCATCTGGTTGTCTTCTACACATAATAGGTTGTGTGATTAAATATTAGTGTATAAGGAATTGTATTCAACCACGATGATTTTAATTCACTAGATAACGGGTTTAAATACATGGGAATATCCTATAGACTACGAACAGAAATAACAACTTTGGTTATTTATAGTATATATAGTTCATCCCGAAGAACTCTAGTTTATCCGGTTCATCCTGAAGAACTCTAGTTCATCCTGTTTTATTACTGAATAATTACTCTTGATCCTGAAGAACTCTAGTTCATCCAGTTCTATTCTTCTTCTTCTCTAATGAATAACTAAAATTGATCATGTTTAATTATAAATCATCTTAGTCCGCCAATGCAGTGAAACAGTTGTCTAAAAATTTCATCCGGTTCTGTTCATCTGCTCTCATTCCAGATGAACTCTTCTTCCTGAGTAATTCTATAGTTCATCATGTTCTGGTACTGAATAATTACTCTTCATCCTGAAGAACTCTAGTTCATCCGGTTCTATTATTCTTCTTCTCTAATGAATAACTAAAATTGATCCTGTTTAATTATAAATCATCTCAGTCCGCCAAGGTAGTGAAACAGTTGTCTAAAAATGTCATCTGGTTCTGTTCATCTGCTCTCATTCCAGATGAACTCTTCTTCCTGAGGAATTCTAATTCATACGGTTTTGTTCTTGTTAGTTCATACGGTTTTGTTCTTGTTCCAATATACTGAAGAATTAAAATCTATTCAGTTTATAAATCCTGTCATCCACTATTAGACAATCAAAAAATTATAAATTGTAGCAAACAAGGCTTGAACCTGGGTCAGTCAAAAAACAAGGCTTGAACCTGGGTCAGTCAAAAAAAGGAACACAATACAAGATTAAGAAGAGTCATTGAGATAGAAGTGTTAATTGGTTATATTTTAACTAGAACTTATTTAATTACTCCCATCACATAAGAAATAATTGATAACCAAAATTTGCGTTGCTAAAGGTAATAAATTGACACGGTAAAAACAGGATTTGCGTGGTAAAGGTAAAAAATATACACGGTTATCTTGGCCTGACCTTTCAACTTCTTCCCACCATAGCTGGTAGCGTAGACGCCTTTAAAGTTCCACTTTTTCGCCGCCAAAATCTTCTGTATGAACGTATTTCCTGATCATCAAGAAAAAAACTTCGATTGATCAATGGCTGCTTTTGGTAAACAATTGAGGATTAGGGGTGTTAATGAACTAACACCCTACTACGGCAAGACTCCCCGTAAGTGTATTTTCACTCAACAATGGCTGCAAGTTTTTATTTTTAGGGTTTTATGTTTTTTAGTTACTTACTCTCTACTCTGCATTTGGGTTTTTTATAAGTGGTCGGAGGTTCACCTTCAAGATCTATCACTGCGGCGATTTCCACCGGAATGCCGCTGGCCAGGATGTGTGGAAGGGAAAGGTAGATTATGTCGACTATGTCGACATTCGCACAACTGATTGTCATGATCTGGATCAAATGGTGCAATACCTACACCACACATCGAATGGCTATTTCCTCATTTACTGGAGGATCCCACCTCTGTCCATCACATACGGGCTTGAGTACGCTGATTTCATCACTGCCAAAGTTCTAGGGGATATGAAACTTCATCTCCAGGGACCATAGGGCGAGAGAGAGCTGGATGTGTATTTAATATGGAACAGGGAGTTGACCTACACCTTCGAGTTGGGACCGAGATTGCCGCCTGGTCAATAGTTGTTTCCTGATGACAGCACTAGCAGCAGCTGCTTCTTTGATGATGAAGATTATATGTCGGATGCTAGGTCTTAGCTAGTTAGATAGATTTTTGTATAGGATCTGATGAAAATCTTTGTATAAAGATCAATATATATATATATATACTAGTTTTTGATACCCGTGCCACGCACGGGCGGATTTTTATATAACTAATACTTACAACAATATGTTATAATAAATGTAATTCGATAATTGGAATTAAAGAAAAAAATTAACATTGGAGAATGAAAAAAAGTTACAAATTTAAAAATACAATATGAGAAGTTTTAGTCCATCTCTGCTCTTAACCCTTGATTATGCAACGTAAAGCTGACCATTACTAAAGCATGGATTCTTTAAATAGAGTTCAACTCTTGAAAATGACTGACCTTGGCTTTTGCTAACTCGTGATGTAAATTGTCTTTGATACCCTGCGTCGCAAGGGCGAATTTTAAAAAACATAATTAGTATTATAATATACTATAGCAAAGTAATTCAATAATTGAAATTAAAGACAAACAACATTGCAAATTTGAAAAGTTACAAATTCGAAAATACAAACTTATACACTATATTTGACGTATACACTATATTTGACGTTTGGTTTGTCACATTTCGATCTTCATCCATTTAGGATAAAAAGTTTGTAGGCTATATTAGACTAACATATCCATGTGCTTCATACAAAATTTCAAAAAAGAGCATCATATAAAAACATCATAAGAGCCTATCAAATCTCGGGAAAAAAAAATACTCTACCAACGAAGATGCAAAAACATATGAAAGTAACTGTAACATATTAGACTATGGTAGCAAAGAATGGCCTGATTCCCTGAAAAATAACACAATTCAAAGCATTCGTTAAATTATTGAAGAATTAAAGTGGAGCTAAACCTGAGGAGGCAGAAGTATCATGAGATTTTTTCATTTTGATTTTTTAACTATCTATAAAAAAGTTCATTGTATTAAACTTAAACATTGCATTTAATGAAGTTATAAGACCAGTGTAATCTTGTTGACTATATTTAATCAGTACCTTACAAATTTATAAAAAATATCCCGCCATACAACCCTATCATCAAAACCATAGAAATAACGATTGATGAGTGATGACTACAAACCAAATGTTACCTAAAGTTTTAAAACTTTTTGAATATAACTTTTCACTATGAAGCTTTCCGAATTGCTTCTTGTGTAAACTATAAAAAAGTTGACTTTCAAAGGTCAAATGAGAACAGTTGTTCCTATTTTATGAAAATTTATAAATTCTAAGCTTCACTAATGCTTATATATTAACGGCTAAATGATCACTTTAAATTTCTTAAATGAGTGTTCCTCCTAATTTCCAGGATCAAAATTGAGTTGAAATAAGAGTCAATACCTCTATAAAGAAATCTATTAGCACACAACTGTGCACTCTCTTGGAACATTTCTGCCAATAAAAAATTTCTTCATATACATAAGAACAGAGGAAGTGATTTAAAAATAGTAGATAATTCAAAGTTTTTTTGGGTAGATAACATACCACTATCTATTGTTTACATAAGTCAATTCAATGTTTTTTTGCTAGATAACATACAACTATCTATTTTTTTACATATATGGCTCAATACTCACAACAGGTACCCTCTTTGTTTTTTAGAGGTACATATATTCATTGAGATAAGAAAAGAAGATCAACTATTTTAAAAGAAACATACCAAATTAGTATATGTAGTGATGGATGCCTCTTAACCGTGTACAAAGAAACATACCAAATTAGTATTTGTATTGTAAAAGCATTACTTTAAGGTCTATTTTTAGCATCTTATTGCAATTGACCCAAAACAGTACAACAATTCCAATGTAATTTAAATAATTTAAGCATTATGTTAATTCTATTAGATGTTTGCTGCATAGTAAAACTGAGTTTATAGATCAGAATTATGTGTTATGTGTATGTTTATCTAATTTACCTTAGATCAAGGAGCATGATTTTGGGCAAGGTTTCCCCCCTCTTCTGAATACACCAGTGGTTCTGTCAATTCGGCCTAGATAATCTGCATTCAATGAAGTTTTTTTGGTAAATACCTATAAAGTTGTATGCAAATAAGTTATAAAAACAAAATATAATATATGTTCTTAAAGATAACTAACTAATATATAGATAGTTAGAGAAATACTACTAATTTTATATCAAAGTAGATAAAAGTATATTCTTGACAAATTCATAGTGAAAGTTGTATCAACTATTATATAATTGTTTTGATATCTAAGTTGTAAGAGCATGCAGAGCACTTCATTTAGTATTGAGCACCAATACTTTATTGGATCACCATTTCAATGGAGTAAAGAGTTGGGTAAGAAATATGTTTTTTAACACACAATTCATTCATTTCTTTTAATGACACTTATAGTATGATGTTTCTTAAGTACCAACAACTTCATTCCAATGCAAACTTCACTAAAAGTTGCGAGTAAAATTAGATCACATGAAAGGTTTTATAGATTATCAAGGATAAAAAAGAGAGCATATCAGCAAGCTTTATAAGTATGATATCATTCCCAATTAGCCTGTAAAATTGGACAACAGCTTTTCATCTATTATACATCATTGTATGGAACAAAATTTGTGATAGTTGATAATAGTATATTAGCAAATACAAATTTCAATGACAAAATAGTTGATCTTTGTATGCTCTTAAAACTTAGAGATGAAAAGCTAATCTATTTTAAATATTAAACGGCACATGTAAACATCCAAAAAGATTATTATAACCACATAACAACATGAGGAGAACAGGAAAACATACAAACGCACTGAATGGACCAGAACCGAACCTCTACACAAAGCCAATGTCCTGCAATAACAAAACAAAAAGAGCCTATAATAATATAAAAACAAAGAGCAGTTGACATTAAACTTTCAAAAAGAGTTAAAGTCTCAATTAATAAAAAATGCATAGTTTCAATTATGGCGAATCAGAGGATAACATACCAAAATGTTTAAATCATAAGTTTCCAAATCACAATACGATGCTCAGCAATCAATCAATATGACAATGAGAGAGAGGCATAATGAGTACGCCAAAGAGACATACGATAAATCTGTTTGTTTAAAAAAAATTAAATAAATTTGTCAAGAAACCAAAGCAAATTAGAAACTGCACAACGGAAGATCAGAAGCCTGTCGGAGGAACCAAAAGTGGAAAATGTCTTTTAATCAAAAACCAAACCTCTGATTCACATATAAAACAAATATAAATCAAGATTTAAACTAAAATGATTACATCAAGAACGATCTCACATCCCGAAATCAAACCTTGGATTCAATCTTGAGCAGATGGCTTGTGAATCGAGGACGACTGCGAGATTAGGGTTTGGAATTTAGAGAAGCGGCAAGGATAGAGGAGCGGGAAAAAGATCACCAAAAAAGTCGATTGACGACTGTTCTTGAGGCCGACGATGTTAATTCTGATGGTCGTTCATGAGGTCGGCAATGAAAGATCACGTCGGTTGAAAATCGCCTTTGAGGAGACGATGAGAGTGAATGAATCGCAGAAGAAGAGAATAGGTTTTTCTTGATCATCGGGAATGACGGTGATATTAGGGTTTTTAGTTGAGACGGGAATAAGGATGGGTCGGTATTACGTAATACGTAGGATCCGTGTGTTTCATATAAAGGGGTCATTTAGGCGGGAAAATGATGCTGAGGATGGATGTGGTGATGCCACCTCAGCATCCATCTTTTCTTTTATATAATATATAGATATAGATATAGATTAAAGTTTTTTTAGCTCTTCCTCATGTTTTGTTTTGGTTAACACCATTAATTATATAAATAGATTTTATCTCAATCATTAAAGTTGATTTTTTTCTAAATTTGATTGTTGCAAGTAGATTTTATTGTGAACTGATGTGATTTTTTATTTTTTAAATCATCTCATCCCACCATATCAAAATGCCAGCATATACTAACATAACATATGAATATATACTTCATGTAAGATCACAGTTATGAGTGAAATGGAGGTCTGCTATGATTCATTGAAAATGTGTATGTTATTATAATAGAAGAAAACTGGTTAACCATCCTGAAGAACTTTAGAACTCTAGTTTATCCGGTTCATCCTGAAGAAATCTAGTTCATCTTCTCTCAATCCTCATGAACTCTTCTTCCTGAGGAATTGTAGTTCATCCGGTTTTGTTCTTCTTCCAATTTAGAAGTAAAATTTATCCTGTTTATAGGTCATCTCATCCCACCATATATCAAAATGCCAACATATACTAACATAACATATTAATATACTTGATGTAAGATCACAGTTATGAGTAAAATAGAGTCTGCTATGAGTCTTTTATCAGACCCATTATTACTTTATCATTTGAATAACACAGCATGTCTCCTTGTAGTTTGAATGCCAAGTCCATGTCTCCTTCCCTTTTTATTTGTTCAGCTTTCTCAACATCTGCAAGTGTCTGTTTTATCATGTTTGCCTCATCTTCAGGGAGATATACTTGTTGATCATCAATGAATGTTGGAGGCTTTGTCTTCTTAACAGCTAGAAACACCTTGTCAGAATCTGATTGGTACTGGGGCATCACCATTTTTCCTTTCCTAAATCTGATTGCTTCAGCAGAAAAATCATTCTCATCAGTAGGTTCAGTCTCTGGCTCCATAGGCTTTGTCTCTTTAACAGGTGCAAACACCTTGTATTTGACTCTGTCTTCTTCAACATCAGCTTCAACAACCTTTCATGTTTCAGGAGTATCAGGGGAGCACAAGGCTTTAAAAGACGAATGATGGGCAGAGATGGATCACTAGGCTTTAAAAGAGGAATGATGGGCAGAGATGGAGCACTCCTTAACCCAATGCAGTTAAGAATATTCCTAATCATCATTTTTCTCATGAAAGATAGAGCTTCAGGAGCTATCTCCATATTTGTGGTTTGTAGATCACTCATCACACTTGTGATAATCTGATTATCAGCAGTCACTTGCATCGGATGAAGTTGTACAACCAGATCAACTAGTTCAACCCAATGAAGTTGTTCAACCGGATCAACATAGCCTTCTTCCTCCGGATGAAGTTGTTCAACCGGATCAACTTGTTTAACCGGATCAACATGGCCTTCTTCCTCCGGATGAAGTTGTTCAACCGAATCAACTTGTTCAACTTCATCAACATCTGAGGAAGACACTCTGTGCAAGATCCTATTTTGAATTAAATCTAGTTTGACATGTGAATTTCATTTCAACGTATGGTTGAAAACCTTACCTATCAGTGGCTTTCACAGATTGTCCTGCCTTTAACCGTTCAATTTCTTCTCCTTGAGCTCTCACAATTGCACGGAGAGCTGCCAATTCATTTTCAAGTTTTGTATATCGAACCGTCAATTCAGTATGTGTCATGCTGCTCTCAACTGGTGTGTTGCCAGTATCTTTGAGCAAAGGATTCCTGTTGTCAATCAAAGGTTCCTGAATAGGTTTCTTGACAGAAACAGTTGCTGTGGATTGGGTCTTAATGATGTTGGCACTGTCCTCAGGGTCCAGTGGGACTTCATGAATAGTGTCAGCCCTTTCCACCTGACTTGCTTCATCACTACTGCAAGTCACCTTATCAGCAGAATGTGGGTTGGGTGATTGAACCAAGTCCAGCAATATATTCCCTGCAATAAAGGTTGGGGAATCTACTTCATGTGGCCTAGGTGATACATCACCCTCATTCTAAGGTAGTCCTGTAGAGGGTCTAGGTAAAGGAGACCTAG
>JBCNJP010000012.1:22398083-22606113 GCA_039602395.1 Deinandra increscens subsp. villosa | reverse complement strand
GTTGTGATGCAACACTTGCAACCATCAAGGATTGTTACAAAGTCATAGAGGCAGTTCGGTCTAGCTACTTGATGCTTTCAAGGAACCTATATTAACACTGACAGTAGAAGCTGAAAGAATATCTATTGACCATGTTACCCACCTTAACCATATATTTGCTCATCTTAAATGATCTGATGGTTGTGCAATTGTGCAGTTGGTACTCAATGTGAGTCTTCATGTTCTTGTAGTCTTGGTTTTTTATAAATGCTGTATATTTTAGGCAAGCTGTGTGAGCACCACTGAGCTTTCTATATAAAATTTTTAGAGGCTGCTCATTTGATAGGCATACATAGTACCATAGAGATGCTTAATAGTAGGATCCGAGTGCTCCATAATTATCTAAACGCTATGCAGATAGGTAATATTTTGGTATTAAATCATAAATCTTAACCCTGTGCAGAAAGGCGTTCTACGATGTGTAGACTTGATTCTGATTGCATGCTTGTAAGGTTGTTCTGTTGTAACTCTCCCTTTTGATTCTTCTTATTCATGATTTTGTTGTTGCGTGCTTCACTTACATGAAAGTGGGTCTGGTTTTTCGAGTTTGTAGTTGTTTTAGGCCTTTAGCATGATGGCAATTTAAAGTTTTTTTTTTATTCTAAATCTTCCATTTGGTGAATTTTCTCTTGACTGTTTAACATAACTTTATGATCAGGTTTTATTGGAATTATGGGTATCTTCATGAATTATATTTTAAAATGGAATCATTATTTTTATATTATGGCATTTAAAAGACTTTGGACGACAAGTACCCTAGACAGTGAATATTATTTTGGTAGTTTCATGTTTTATTATTGAACTACTACTTTTTTGTTTGAACCCATTGAAAAAATGGATGTTCTCCTTGTAATATACAGCATACCAACAATTAAATATAAGTTGTATTGGATTTAATTCTTATGAATTGTTTTATAATTCACCTTTCTGCAGTTGATTACGTATGGCCATCGGATCCTGTTTGTTGAACTATTTGTTAAAATTGGTGCAGTAAGTGTTTGCTACTTGTGTTTGTTTCACAGGTCAGAGTTCGTGGCTGGTGTGTTGATGGCCATTTCATAACCTGCAAAATAGCTCAGGGGAGATCGAGTCAAATGGCGGTAGATGTGGTCAAACATTTGCTATCGAATATGCAGACCGAGATTTAGCGAATTTATGTTCGTGTGATGATCATTTTTTATACTTTTTGAATATCTTCTTTAGTGTTTAATAAGTATTATTTGGGACTCATGAGATAAGGATATGTATAGGATTGCAAGGATGAAGATGGAGTGATGGAACTCATGGAAGGTGTGGCTGGTGCAATTATGAGGTGGAATTTTTGTATTTTTCGTCTTATTGCCATCAGCGGGTCAGGAGTGACGTTGTCGAAGTATGAGCAGGTGTGACCTGTGATTGCTTCTGCTGCATCGTTTTGGATTGTGGCTTTTAGGTTCTCAGATTCGTCCCCTATTTTCGCTATAATGTGGTACCTGCGATTGATGTTTGTGTAGTTGCATGATCAGTGAACTATTTTTTGTGTAATATTCTGAAATAGGTAGTCTGTTATGTTCTTTCTTACATGTATTTTGGGTCATTAAGTTTGCCATGGTCAGCACATGCCCATAGCCCTGCACTTTTAACCAGTCCATATGTATTTTGGGTCATTAAGTTTGCCATGGTCAGCACATGCCCATAGCCCTGCACTTTTAACCAGTCCATATCTGTAGCCATGTGGGCATGAATAAAAAGGTCACATTAGACACTGTTTTATTAATACACGCATGAAAAAAAAAGTACTGATCATTTCAGGAACTATGGATCATACTAGCATTTTTGCGGTAATATACTGTCAATGTTTATAGAAATTCAAGTGGTGGTGTAATTTTAATGTATGTTTTTTTTTTGATAGATTAGGTGCAAAGCTGTATTTATTTTATTTTGTGCACTAAGTTTTCCGCTGGCTTTTCTTTTTAATGCATTTGTTTTCAAAAAAAAAAATATCTACTTCATTTAACAAAATGAATTTGCTGTTAAAAAAATCTATTTCTTCATTTAGTAAATGCTAGGTATATTTGAAGTAAATTCCAGATATTATTGAACATGATTCATGGTTTCTATTTTGGTAATAAAGATGTTATTGACTTGCTGGTTTTGATGGCGGTTCAAAACCTTTTTATATTGTAAGTTAAAGTATGGTTTTTCGGTTATCAATTAGTTGACTTGGTGCTAAATTTATGGTTTTTCTACATAGCATAAATATAATATGAGTTGTGAAACATATACAAGCTAGAAAGCATATATGTGATATGAAGAGTGGAGTGAATATGCACCATCACACAACACTCATCCACTCTCACACTCAACGCAATATGATATCAAATTTATCTTCTTCTTTTTTCACTCAGTTTTATAACAAAAAAGTTAATACACTTACTTTTTAAAAAATATTACTTAATAATTAAAAAATAAAGTAAAATATAAGATTTTAATGAGATCGAAATTTAATAAAAATTGTGTCAAAAATTTATACAAAGCCACGACATTTTTTTTTTGTTTTAAATAGTACTTAGCTCAAAATATTTATGATCAATCGTGTTCAAAATTTACACAAAGCAACTTGCGAGAAAAATCGTTTTAATGAGACTTAACTCAAAACGTTTATGATCATACCCAGGCTTATTCGTGTGTTTGTGATTATTAAACTAAGATTTGCAAGTCTCATAATATAGACTAAATCGATGCTACGAATGAAAAAACTAATAGACATACAATACAATATATCAGAGATGATTGCTGATCTATAGTAAACAAGTACCGCGTTGGTTGACTTTAGTCACCGCCGCATGGCGCTGACAGTAACGAATATCACGTTGTAATTGTCACGCCACCATAACATACCAACAAATGAAGAATAATACGCTATAAACTGTCACCGCCGCAACGTATGGGCACAATGCTAGTATATATATATATATATATATATATATATATATATATATATATATATAGGGAGAGGATCATTTGAGAACCAATTTGATTTGAGAACTAAAAAGAACTAATTTGAGCCACAAGTTTATTTACATGTATCCCCCTCCCATGAATTGTAGTGGTCCCCCTGAAATGTGTGGTTGAGATTTAGTTCTCAAAAGTTCTCAAAACAAAAAGTTCTCATTTGAACCTAACCCTATATATATATATATATATATATATATATATATATATATATATAGTATCATTACTAGTGTATCTATCTAATACTAAAAAACGTATGATACCAGCATTTTTTTTCTAAAATTCATATTAAAGATAATAAAATTCTTATTTTGATGGTGATTAAAAAAATAATAATAACATATAAATAAATTTTAAAAATTTTAAAGAAAAAATGAGTTCTTTAGTTGTCTCTTTGAAAATAAAATTTCTCATGATCCTCCTACTTTATATCTATATAAATAATATCGACATCAAGAGTATGTTTGAATTAGTATTTATCAATAAACAAGTTAACTTGAAAAATTAAACAAATATTTTAACAAACAAGTTGGTGACCCGTCCTCGCTTCGTGACGGGCCATTAATTTACCAGTCCGTTCAAGTCAAAAAGGTTTAGTATACTTAAAGTATAAAACTATAAAGAAGTTATGGCTAAAGTCAAAAACTCTAAAAGTATAATAATAAAAGAAAGTAGAAAATTAAGTAAAAAAGGTTAGTGTGGTCAACGAGGCTTAGGTCGAAAACCCTAAAAGTATAATAATAAAAGAACGTAGAAAAGTTAAGGAGTATAAAACGTTTCGCGGTGAGCCACACATTTACTCGTCAGTTTAAGTAATGACATTTTAATGTGGTCAAATTATTAAACAATAGAAAAATAGTGGTCAAAGTCGAAAACTCTAAAAGTATATTAAAAACAAAAGTAGAAAAATTAAGGGGTATATAATTTAAAATTCTAAAAGTTTTGTGGTCAAAACATAAAACTATAAAAAGTATAAAAAACGAATGTAGAAAAGCTAAAAGACAAAACGTAAAAGTCTAAAAGTTTTTGGTCAAAGTATAAAACTATAAAAAAAGTCGTGGCCAAAGTCGAAAATTCTTAAAGTATACTAAAAACGAAAGTACAAAAGTTAAGAATGTTTAAAACGTAAAAGTCTAATAGTTTCGTGGTCAAAGTTAAAACTATAAAAAGTATGATAAAAATGAAAGTATAAAAGTTAAGAGGTATAAAACGTAAAACAAGTATGATAAAAACGAAAGTATAATAGTTAAGAGGTATAAAACGTAAAACTCATAAAGTCACGTTCTTAAAGTAATAAATTAAAAAGTAATAATGGCCAAAGTATAATAAAATGACATGGACCAAAAGTGTAATAAAAAAATGACATGTACCAAAAGTGTAAAAATGAGAAAATATTTGACCAAAATAAAAGAAACTAAAAATTGACATACAACAAAAGTGTAAAAATAAGAAAATATTATGGCCAAAGTAAAAGAAATTAAAAAGTCACTATTAATCACCAATTCCTATTGTTATATATATAATATAATTTTTATGTTGCCTTAGATAGAAGTTCTGGCACCCAAATAAGGATGGTATCAAAGACATGATAATTGATATTCAGACATAGACTTGTGAATTATTTTGGATGGTGACATATGGTAAAAAGCGAATGTAGGGTAATTAATTGTTACATTTCACACTATTGTAGTCTTGTGGGTCGCACTTTGCAAAGGTCCAAGTCAATATCATGGGACCAAAATCGAATTATGCACGTTCTTTTTCCTAGTTTAGATTTCAACCATCAAATACTTAAAAAGGATGACGCAGTGGACCCAGGTGTGGTGCAGAGTTGCTAGAACTCGCAGGAACATCATCTTTCATCGATACCTTGAGTTTTCATCGATGCCTTGAGTAGCTGTGCATGCTAAATGTTGCCCAGTAAAATGAAATTATTATTAAACATTTCCCATAACCATAAATACTAACTTATTTTTAGGAATCTATATCTATATCTATATCTATTTATCTTTATTCTATATTTTATATCTATATCTATATCTATAAATTATTTACTAGGTTAGTAACCCGTGTAGTACACGGGTTGAATTTAGGTTCATAATATTAGCTAAATATAAAAAACAATTAAATAATTTGAAAATTATAAATGACATAATTCATTATAAAATATTAATTGATAATTTAATGCATTAAAGATGACAAATTCTTGATTTGTTTCCTTAAAAATACTCAAATTATTGAGTAATTTATCAAATCTACATAATGTTTACCATTTTTTTAAATGAAAATTTTATTTAGATAAAATTGGTAATTAGTCTTAATTGGTAACTTACTAAATTAACAATTGAATCTGGTTTTAACATGTGTCACTGATGATGTGGACATCTTAAAAAGAAGACATGTAGAAAAAAATTTATTGCTTTATTAGGATTAAGATATGAAAAGATGGATGCCGAGGTGGCATCACCACAACAATCATTGATATCATTATCCCGCCTAAATGATACCCCCTTAAAAATCACGAAAACACACGTTTTTGAAACTGTATAAACAAAAAACCCTAATTTGGCAGCTCATTCTAATATCCTCTTCATCGTCTCTTCCATCACTCTCCAGGCGATTTTCAGCCGACACAGTCTTTCATCGCTGGCCTCAACATCGGCGATCGGAATCAACATCGGAGGCCTCAAGAACAACGATCGGAATCAACATCGCCAATCAATCCAACAAAATCGAAGAGCCACCGATTCATAATCCGTTCCATTCCAACAAAATCGATTTAAGGTTTCACCATAGGGATCTTTCACCATTTGTTGATCTCATCTTCATCCCAATAGAAAAATACAGGTTTTAAAGAATTTTTTTTTTTACCGGTGATTTCATTTCTTCTCCAAATCTTAATATCCTTAATTTTATGATCTTCACTATTTAATTTTTTTTTCGTAGATTTCCCTTCATCGGGTTATCACTCTTAACCTTGCATTTATAATATGCAGTTACGCACACATATTAATCTAAAGTACAACGAATTACACATTGTGCATGTACAACCACATTTATAGAAAATCAGTTTATGTTCATAATGCATAATGCTTAGATGTATTTTGCTTGAGTTGTTGATTGAAATAAGTACTAAATATTATTTATTGATTAAAGAATACTAATACTAGATGTTAGTTATTGATAAATTGTTAATTGACTTGATTCAGATGATATTCCCAACTTAGAAGAATCTTGTAAATCTATACCCATCAAATTGTCCCATATGTTAGGAACTCATCCACAATTTCTAATTGTCCCATTAAGTGCAAGTAATAACAGAGCAGCTCTGTAATTAGTTTTATTCAATACCAAAAAAAAAAAATTAGCCAAAAAAAAGCCCTCAAAGTTTACAGAGATGTTTTCAGCCTATTAGTTATTATTGCCTCTCTTTCTAAATTAAGAGCAAAAAAAAAAGAGACATGTTTTTCTATAATAGTAACCCAATATTAATCAAAGAACCTGTAAAAGAATGAAGGGTGAATTCAGTCAACCAAAGACCTGCCGAATATTAAATCTACCCTCTCCCCTGAATAAACCCAAAGACTATTTCCTGCAAGCCTAAATTTTCATAGTTCACTATGTAATTATTTCACAAAACATAGGCGAATAAACCCAAAGACTATTTCCTGCAATCCTAAATTTTCATAGTACAGATCGCCCCGCATACAGATATGGTTAAGTAATTTTTTTATACAAACCAATGAGACCAATACCTTTCAAGGTCAGATTCGAATCCCTTGTGTAACATAAATTAACGGTCGGTTTGTAAGTAACGTTATATCCTACTCATTAACATTTTATATGTTAATAAACATCAAATAACCCATTTGTAAAAATTAAGTCCCAAGCATAGATAAGGAAGATTTCTAGCACCATATCACTTCAGTCATATTATATTTGCAGGTTAGGAGTGCCTGACATTAGTCTCACATGAGTCAATTTCTCTTAGCCTCTAACTTTGACCTATATATACAACATACTATTTATAAGAGACTGATAAGTCATAAGGTCTTGATTAAACTAATGGTCTTAAATTCAATCAAGGACCTACTTGAAGGGCAGGGTAGCGCCTACTACCTCTGAACTTTTACTGCGATGTGTAATTTTTTGGTTTTTGGTATTTTACTACCCCTGAAACGAATTTTCCGCTACCCCTCGAATAAATTTTATGGGTTTTAGTTAGATCCTGACTTGAAAATATGATCAAAAGCTCGTTAATTATCTAATTTTTTTCCGGAGGCGCTGCCTCCGAACCCCCCGTTAGTCCTGACAATTTTTTTTAACGCTACCCCTGAATTTTTTTTTCTGGATCCGCCCCATAACTCACCCACTAAAAATTTCCCAAATATACTAATTAACTTGTTAAAAAATACAAAAAAAAAACCTACAATGCGCATTAATTAATAAATCATGCAATTCATCCCCGTTAATTAATTTGGAGAGTTATAGTAAGGCTGCCACTTACGTGGTTGAGTTTAATCTTAGAAAAATCTCCATTTATTTACCAAATAATCATGGGAAAATATCAATATAATAATAAATTAATCCTTGTGATATATGTAGAAATACCATTCGTAAATTTAAATAAAAATAAATACTTATTTTTATGATACGATTACAACAAAAGAAATAATACAATACAATGGAAATAACGGATCTACTCCTATTAACAATTACAAGGAAATAATGAAATATTACACGGAAAGAAAATACAATACAAAGAAAAAAGATTACAATGAAATGAAATTACACGACAAATGAAATGAAATTACACGACAAATGAAATGAAATACAGAGCTTGACAAAACTTATAATGAAAATAATAAAGGTTTGAATAAAGGAAAAATGTGACAAAAAGTTTTAGAAAATAGTTTTGACAAAAAATTTTTGAAGACAAGGAAAGGATTCAAGAGATCTTTGGCGAAGGATTCGGGTCAAAACCTGGGTCCCTTAAAACAAATTTCGGGTCTACCAAAGATCCCGTTGTGTTTCCTAGGGTACAATCGCCTAAACCGTATTGTACGGCCGGGATAACTCTAAGCTTGAAGTTACCTTCGTGTTCTTGAAGAACATGACGAACAGGATGAAGATTGGAAGAAGTTTGTGAGAAGACGAGAGAATTGAGAGAGAGGAAGAATTCTATGAATTCTGGTGTATCTAGCCTCAACTAATGAGGCTGTATATATAGTGATGAGAGTTTTGGAGAGCACTCTAAAATAGTTTGTAGTCAAACTTTGCATTAAACGTCTTTAATGCGAACTGATTTCTAATTAACACGGAATTACCTTAATTAACTCAAAAACGCGTGAACAACTGTCAATCCGGAAGTACTCCGCGTAATAGCTGTTTTTCGGAAGAACTGATCTTCCGGTTCAACTTTCGCTTGAACTTCAACCGGAACTTTTTTTCTGCTTGAACTTCAACCGGAACACTATCCAGCTGAACTCACACACTGTTCTGCCTGAACCAGTTGGCTGAACCACACAGGTTCAACCTTCCGGCTGAACTGGTACCGCCTGGACTTCAACTGGACCAACTTCCAGTTGAACTCAAAAACAATAAGGCGGCTTTCAAGCGGCGATACGAAGTGCAAAGTGCGCCATCAAAGTGCCACATTGCGCCTCATACGCCCACGCCACACGCGCGCGCGTTTACGAGTGCGAGTTAGGGGTGCTTCACCCCTCAGGGTCCAAGGGATGTGTCATATTAGAGGAAACAATAGTTCCACTTCATTTTCTCTCTTAAAATTCGCAGCTTTAACAACTTCGAACCCTCAACTTTGAGCCTCGATATCTCATTCATACGAGCTCGGATTTGGACGTGGTTTGATGCGTTGGAAAGCCCTCACAACGTACTACACAAACCCATAAAATACAGAGGCAACAAGCTATGTTATCTGTATTTTATTTTAGTCCAAAGTTGGTGAAAAATCATTTTCACACTTAGTGAAAAAACCCATTTTCCACTAGTTTTTCTCTCAAAATTCCAACAATATACACAGGCTATAAGAGTTTATAGTAACACTGAATATAAGGTGCTAACCTCAAACCACACACTACAGCAAGACAAACCGATTCACATCAGAAAAAACAGACAACTCAAAACCAAAAGGCATTTATACTAACACCTAGGGTCCACCTAAACCACTAACAAATTATTTATGAAAGATACCTAACCATGAGTACACATGAACCAAACCAAAACAGGGAACATACATAATACAAAATACATAATCTGAGCCTATACTATCTATCCTCTTAACTCTTGAACTCTTTAGAACAATTAGAAACAGGTAAACATAATCGATCCATCAATAATGATTTCAAACAATGATTTCAAATGAATACTACTTTCTATCATCAAACCACACCTAACGATATTGAATTCGCAGTTAATGTAACAGTTAAAGTTCAAATTATATATTAGCACCTTCTTACTACTAGTTACTACCAAATGTAAATTGGCTAAAGTCACAAGCGTAATCATAAGAGCAGAATTAGCCTAATTAACTTAAATGTAAATTGGCTAAAGTTACACACTCATCCAAAACATGAAAAACATACCTAATTAACCTGATCGAAATCGCGATAGAATGAAACAGTAAGCCCTAAATCAGACTAAATCATCGCATAAAAGTAAATGAAGAGATGAAATTAACCTGATCAAACTTGCGAGTGAGTGGCAGAGGTGGCGGCGGAGGTGGACAGCGAAGGTGTACGGTGGAGGTGGACGGCTACGGTGTATGGCGGAGGTGGACTAGAGGTGCACGTATCAGTTTTTTCAAGGAACCAGTTCCAGTTCCAGTCTAGTCAAAATAAACCGGTTCCTCATAGAATCGGTTCCGATTTCGGTTCGGTTCTCGGTAAAAAAACTAGAACTGTTTGCACCGGTTCGGTTCCGGTTCCAAACCGGTTCCACAATAACCGGTCCAAAAACCGGTTCCTAAAGAATTGGTACCTTATGCGAAATTTGCTGCTGTGTTTTCTTTTACCTATTTTTGCAACAAGTTTTTATTAAACATAACATAAAAACCAAATTCATTAAAACAGTTCCAAAACAAGAGTTTTTTTTTTGTGTTTTTTTAGTGAGGTTTTGTGTTTTTGAATGTGATAATATGCCTTAATATGAGACTAGTACATATATACCAAGTTGGAGGATGATTGGGAGAAAAAAAGGGTAAAACAAACAGTAAAAAATGGACCTAGGTAATGATAGTTCCGAAGACTCGAGCGGTTCCTAATATCGGTTCCGAAACCGGTTCCAAAACCGGTTCTTAAACCGGTTCCAAAACCGGTTCTTAAACCGGTTCCAAATAAAAACCGGTTCCTAGCCCAAAAAGAAGAATCGATTCGGAACCGCCGGTTTTTTCGGTTCCGAACTGATTCCTTAGAAAACGATTCCTAACCGGTTCGGCCCTTCGGTTCCAGTTCCGGAACCCGTTTTTTTGTGCACCTCTAAGGTGGACGACGAATTTGAGTTGAGTTATTTAGTGGAACGCGCGTCACATTTCTAATCAATTTTTTTTAGGGAAATAGTGTTCCTCGGAAATTCCTTGTAACTTTATTTAAATATATTTTTAAATTTCTTTTAATAATAATATATCTTTTCTCGGAATTTAATCGGAAATATTAATGTATTATATAGATATTATTAATAATATTGGCATTGGTCGGAAATTTCATAGAATTATTTACTTATTTCTTATTGGTCGGAAACTTGTCGGAAATTCCGACCAAAAACAATTTGTCGAAAAATTCCATATGAAATTTTACTGTTTTTTTAGTAGTGGTGTACAACCACATTTATAGAAAATCGGTTTATGTTCATACTACATAATGCTTAGATGTATTTTGCTTGAGTTGTTGAAGTTTTCAATCTGATTGAAATAAATACTAAATACTATTTATTGATTAAAGAATACTAATACTAAATGTTAGTTATTGATAAATTGTTAATTTTGAACATCAAAAAATAAGCTCATCAAGGTCAGTTTTTGAAGCAATGATCTATGTGTTGTCATGTTAGATATAGACTATAAAGATAAGTTAGCCTTCCAAGAACAAATGTAAATTCAGTTTCCATGTTGTTTTTGGTCTGTCCATTTTTTAATTTTTTTAATTTTTTTAATTTTAGAAAATAACACTTTGGTGCAAATTGTCACCTGTGGTAACATTCCTCTTGAATTATCATTCTAAAAAGTTGAGAGGTGTGTCTACGTTTCCACAGAGCTGTTTGAACGAGGCAGCGGAAAATCAGATTTTGCTAACTACTGCTCCTCTTTGGGGTGTATCAATTCAGAGGTTTGGTTTCCAGCTCCTACATTTCTCTTATAAACTGCATTTTCCTTATAAAACAGAAAATTTTATTAGCAGAAATATGTGGCTATTTTTACATATCAGACTCCCAATCGAGGTTAAGGGCTCTGGCGAAAGCCGGATACGGGGCTAAAGTAGTTCCATTTGTTAAAGAAACAACAGTTATTGATATGACGAAAGAAAACAGTGAGTTATCTGCCAGTTTTTTGCAATGGCTTGCAGAGCGTAGCCTCTCAAGTGAAGACCGTCTTATGCGCCTCAAAGAAGGGTAACCTACTTCTTTTGACGTTTTAAGATAAATTACATATTCGTTCCTTTTCGGCATCATTGCCTGTTGCCTATTGTGCATTTGGTTCACAAGATTGTTACTTTGTCATTTTTAAAGGTATCACCCTGCTTATTGATAGGTATGAAGAGTCTAGAGGAGAAAGAGTTATAGTGAGTTTGTAGATTAAAACCGATTAAAAAAAACAGTTTTTTATGGTTAGATACACAATAAATTTATGATCACAGTTTCATAAGTTATGCTTGGATAAAAGTTTATGACACAATAGAAACAAAGGTGTGCTATGGTGATTTTCATGGTTTACAAAGAACATGAATATATACAGTTCCATAATAAGCTTAATAGTTAATAGTTTTGACACAATAGAAACAAAGGAAAGTAACCAGTATACTGCTTCTTGGCAGGCTGTGCCATAGGAGCCACTTGGACAATAGGAGTGGCAGGAACCGCTGGTGTAGTTGACACCGCAAAGTTTTGGCTATTTGACTTCCTCTTCTTCTTGTTAGACTTGGAGGACCCGACCTTCACTTCCTTGGTTGGTTCAGTTGCAGCCTTGTTAGAAGTCTTTGCAGAGTTTTTCTTGGCGCCTTTACGAGTCAAAGTGCCATTCTTGACATGATTGTCAATCAGGGTAGCACCCAGTTGTTTGGCTTCAAGAAGTGTCTTGGGATCACGTCCCCAAACGGTGTTGAGATCTGTGCTGGCAAACCCTTAATGTACTTTTCGATAGCCACCAACACAGGAGTGACAAGGTGAGGGACCAATTCAAAAAGGTCATCGAAGCGGGTCATTGTAAGCCTGGTTTTCACCATTGTCTTGCTTGAGGGCCCGGAATTCGTCTGCAAGCTGACGAAGTTCACTTGCGGGACAAAACTTATTTTTTATTAGATCTTTGAATTCCGTCCAGGACAAAGCCAACGCAACATAAGTTCCGCGGGCATGCTTTTCCCCGTTCCACCAGGTAAGTGCTCTTTTTGGGAGGAAACTAGTGGCATGACACACTTTAAGGTTTTCGGGGCAATCGCTATTGATAAAAGCTTTTTCAATGCCCTCAAACCATTGTAGTAAGCCAGTGGCGCCCTCAGAACCATAGAATTTGGGCGGGCTGCAAGAATTGAAGTACTTGAAATTACAAGTAGGAGGAGTAACAACTTGGTTGGCAGGAGTGACTTGGGTGGCACCAAGGTTTTGTTGGATTTGCACCATCATATTCGGGATGACTGCCGCCATTTGCTTGGCGATTTGGGCAGCCAACTTAGCGCCAGAGCTGCGACGACCAGTACCACCAGGTAAGTGCTCTTTTTGGGAGGACACTAGTGGCATGACGCACTTTAAGGTTTTCGGGGCAATCGCTATTGATAAAAGCGTTTTCAATGCCCTCAAACAATTGTAGTAGGCTAGTGGCGCCCTCAGAACCATAGAATTTGGGTAAGCATCCAGGTCCGACGGTAGGTACGGATTTGTACGCAACACTTACCTTTTGACAGAGACCCCAACTACCAGTGCTTTCACCCTTCCAGTTACTACATGTCCATTGCTAAAAACCTAACTCCGATGGAAATTTGAAAATCAAAACAAGACCCTAACATGGTACGTAAGGTACCATTATCAAGGAAAGAGGCTAGGAAGACTTAAGATTTCGTGTATGTGTGTGCTGAGTGCTAAGCTTGAGTTTGGAGGATAGCGTGAAGTGTATGATAAAGTGTAAGGCACATCCTAACTAATGCAAAGTAAGCATAAAAGGGCAATCCTTAAACTAATCATGCAATACACGAGGTTTCGTGTTTTGGACACCTAAGGCAAATAATCTAGGTTATTCTGTTTCTAATAACTTAGTTCCCTATAGTCATGGCTCTGATACCAATTTGTCGCAACCCAACCGACGGCGGAAAGTCGGGGCATGATTAGATTGCCCATAAGCTCATGACACTAAGTTAAGATGACAATATTAATAAAACTAGTACTTTTATTCACAATAATATGTCAATACATACTTGAAATTAAACGAACAAAAACATCAACAAAAGTCTTATTAAATCATAACTAGGTCCAAGTCCTATGTGGAAGCAACTTGAATCAAACATTCTCATTCCCTGCAACATGTATAAAATAATGTCAACTATAAAGTTGGTGAGCAATCATAGGTTTCGTACAAAGCATATAAGTGAAAAACAAGCGTCGTGTCATACGTAAGAACACGTGAAATATAATTTCCTAGAATCATTAACAAACCATGAAAGCGGGAACAAACACTTAACGCCAGACCGGCTGATCAATAGGGGCTACCCGATAGATCTACCTTTGTTTATCCCATTGAAATCACACATAATAGTCCGCACACAGATGAAAACCAATGATAACCAACAATTGACAAATCATGCTAGACAAACATATAACACATAAACTACATATAGAGCACACGCATTTGTAATTTGATAAATAATTGAAAACGTGATTGATATATGGATACATATTGCACACCAAAATGAAAAATGAAAAGGGGCAAGGATTACTCACATGATTCAAGCGAAGGAAATTCCACGAGCGAGAGATAAGGTGTATGTGAGATTCCCAAGGTCACCTTAAAGGATGGATAAGGGCCAAATGAATAAAGGAACAAGAATATGAGGGGTTTGGATGGACTTGGGGATATTGATTTAGACCATAATTGTAAACGTGCCTTTAAATTAACACCCCAAAATTGTAAACCTCCTTTGGCCTATAGGTTACTAATACTCTCGTCGGGATGTCCCAGGTAAGCACCTGGGTCCAACTATGGGATTTATGCGCAACTCTTACCTAAAGAGAGGTCCCGCCTACCGGTATTTTCACCTTTCCAGTTAGTACACATTTTTTTTGGAGTATTTAGGTCATTCCAAGTTGTTTTTGAAATAGAAATTTTTAAAGTGGAAATTATAAATTCTTCAAAGGCGTTTAAATCCCTAATTACTTTGGAAACTTTAAAGGGAAAATATTAAAGGTATTTAAATTATCCTAGCCAAGTCTAGGAGTCTTTAATTTTTTTAAAGAGCTCTAAAATAAATTCTTAAGCATTTAATATAGGAATATTATGGTAATTTCTAAGCCATGAACATATTCTAAAGAAAATGAGTTTTTAAGGGTTTCTAAAAGTCTTAATCATGCTACTAGGTCCATGTGTTCAACAACATTAGAGAACAATAACTAGTTTTTAGCATAAAGGTCTTTGAGAAATTTTTATATGCTAAAAAATAAGGTTTATGTACATATGATGATAATTGTCCAATTTGTGGTGTGAAATAATCATAGAGATATGTTGCGCTCATTTAGAAGTCAGAAATGCCTTCAAGATGTTTTTAAATTCTTTATAGTTGGTAAAATGACAAAATTAATAAGTAACGAGGCTATTATACAAAGGTTCAATATTTTCATAGAGAAAACGGGTTTTGGTGTTGTTGGAACACCTTATGAAACATATATAGCATATTAAAAGGATTTATATATATAACATTTTCAATTTCAATTACAAGCCCCTCTCACACAAATACTGTACATCTTCTCCAGCTGTTACGTTGTGCCGCGCGTCCCACTTTTTACTTCATATTATAACGCGTGTTTTTCGAGTGCACGCGTTTTTCGTTTTTCGTTTTTCATCACCACGTGTATACTGAAAGTCACCCTTATTTTTCTCTTTCTCTCTTCATATTCTCTCTGCAAATACTCTTCTATGTTCCTGCACCAAAATACGTCCTCTTCAGTGCCTTATCTCTCCTCTTTCTCACATGCGTTTTCTCTCATCGAATTCATCTCCGACAGAAGACGTGAAGATAAAGTGGCGATTTTGGGTTGCGGACAATGGTTCTAAGGATTCCGATCCATTTCTTGCTCTGTTGGTTAAGTGTTTCAGGCGGCGATCCGTGCTTTTAGTTGCCCGATTTAGGGTTTGCAGTCGATGATTTTTATGGGTCTTTGCACAGTCGTGCTTGCCGCTTAACTATTGTAGGCGGCGGTGGTTGCATTTGGTTGCTCAATATAGGGTTTGGTCCTAATTATTGTTTATGGCTCTTTGTGAGATGCTTTTGACTCGCTTATTGCTTTTACAGCTGGGTTATCTTACTCCTAAAATCCGCTCCTCTCTCTCGAATCGTATTTCTCTCATCGTTGCTTGACCTTTGGTTTGTTCTATTGCAGTATTTTTGTTTGCGATTGCCTTCTTCTTCAAATTAGGTATGTTTCTTTTTTTTTTTAATATTAATATTAGTTTTGGTACAATTTGCTTCGTTTTCTTCTGTTTGTTACTTAGTGGTTCCGTAATTTGGTTTTGTGAGTTAATGCATGTGCCGTTTTGTGCAGGTATTTCACTTTTTTGTTAATGATTTTGAAATTGGAGTAAATTTCTACTGCCTAGTTTTGTGTTTCCGATTTTGAAGATTAATTTGGCACAGTTAATGTCTATCATTATCTACTTTTCGTTGCGGTTTGCTAAGTTGGCTTTCTGAGCTTATGCATGTGCCATTCTATTAATGGACCTTAAATTCAATAAACTAGAGTAAAATATTTAGTTGACTTAGTGTTTGACTTTGTTGGACTAAACGGTCTCTTCTAGCAATACTCAGAATGAAATCTGTAAAGTTATTATCTATCTCATTTTTTAAGTGTCAATATAGGTTGGTACGGATTAGGTATGGATATAGTTGTTCTGAGGGCTGTTTACCATGTAATCTAGGGATGAAACATTGGTATTTACAAATTAGGTAAATTGATCTCTACAACCACATACCCATATGATATTTTGTTATGATAATGTTAATTTATAGTTACTTCCAAATGATCTCTACATTACATAAATTTATGAAATTATTATCAGTGCAGATGAAACATTGATATCTACATATATGCGTATAGTTTTATGACATTTAAAAAATATAGTTTTCTTTGGAGATCATATAAGACTCATTTTTCAGGCCTTTTTAAAATTTATTTCAAGTTGGTACAAATTGGTTATTACCTAAATGGTCAATGTGTAGTTGGCTTTTGTAGTACTTTCTAATCTGCAGGAAAGTGTAGTTCTTTGACATCTATCATAAGAATTACTATTGTGATACTTAGTTTTCTTATTTCCAAGTTATTTTTGCTCAGTTTTCTATTGTAGTTGTTAATCTTTATGTTTTATTTTAACTTTTTACATGTCTACTATGTTAGTTAAAAATACGCTCAGTCATCTGACTTTTTTTTTTGTTTCTTGCAGCTTGCTAGAGATGGTAGCTTGCAATGCTTTACTCTATAAGTTCCTTTAAACTTTTCTTCTTATTTGTGAAGTTTCTTTATTTTACCTATTTGATTCTCATAGCCTTGCAAAATCATTGTTTAAGGCTTAGGGTAGAAAGTCAAGTGCATCTGTTTGCATGGTTGCATGATAGCAACTCAGTTTCATTTGTCCACATGTCTTATTTGCATTTGATTGTTTTGCATTTTGGGGCTCTTCCTGTTCAGTTTTTTACAATACCTATGAGCAGTAGTTTATTATTGACCATAGTGCTAGGCAATGTGAAGACTTACATCAGCAGTAGTTTATGATTTAACATAGTGCTAACCAATGTAAAGACTTACATCTCTCGAGTTTTCTAAGATTCTATTTTTAGTGATTTCCTTTTTTACTCATTTCCTGTATCGTACGATGACTGGTCCAAGATGGTGGCCGCATATTATTTCTAACAGCTGTTTAGGTTTATAGTCATCTAGACACTGGCGTATGCGTTCTACTTTAATTAGTTGTAATAACAGAGATGCAAAACAATCAGGAAGAGTAATACATAACTATCAGTAATAAGCAATGAATTAAGTTCAGATACGTGTTAAAAACAAATCAGAAACTAACTTCAATTAACATGCAGGTGACAAGGCAACCACCCCTAAAAAGCTCAAACAGAAAGCTGCATAACAACAAGGGGAAAAGTTACCACCTTTTGACTAACAGTATAAGAACATTTTGCCAGTCACGATCTTTTGTCTAGCAGTAGAAAAACACTTTCATAAGTATAAGGCAAATAGACATTATTTTGTACAGCAAGGGGGTAAAAACCATAACTAAAATACCCTACTTAAACATCAAAACTATATTATCCATGTGGCTATGTAAATAATGGAAGTGCTAGATTATAAGTTATAAAGTTGCAAAAAAAATAAGTAAGATTTTACCCGCCGCAACGCGCGGGTTACTAAACATCTTGTTAAAATGAAAATCAAATGTTAATAATAAAAATTAAGCCTAAATCCCCAAAGTCTTATGAACTTGAAGGTTGACTTTTTGATTTGGTCAACCCAGAAGAAAAGGGACAGCGAGCTTTCATAGCCCTTAGTAAAAGGATGGAGATGGTGGTGAAAACATACCCAAACGATGAAAAGAGAAGGAGAATTTGGACGGTCAAAGACAGGGCCGTTGACATTTGAATTCTCGAATTCTTGCACCAAATCCGAAATTGGTAGCACCAATATGTCGAGCAAGGAGTGTAAGGAGCAGGTGTATGGGTATTTATAGTCAAGAGGTCGTCTAGGCTTTCAATTTTGAAAAAGAAAGTTCTTGAAGAAAAAGTCAAATCTTTGAATTTATGAAGATAATTAAAATCACCAATTGATTTAAGTTTTTGGATGAAAATGATTTGATTAGACTTGGGGAATAAGATACAAATGATTGGAGGTCATTTTGGGTGTTAATTTGGTGAATCAAGAGGTTAAAAGTTGTAAAAAGTGTGAAAAAAAAAAACAAGCTGATGCGAAGCTGTTAGGAAATAGGAAATCAGGGCTGCGATTTTAGTGGATAAATAAACTAAGCAGCGAGATATATTACCAAAAGGAAGTTTGGCGTAGTGGTTTGGGCGCTAGCTTTTAACAAGGAGGTGGCTAGTTCGAACCTTACTAGCTACAATTCTATTTTAGTAAATTTTCAAGCACCATGTAGACATCTACTTGCTCCGTAGACATTTCTAAATGTGTGACACACACTTGTAAAGTTGTAATATCATGACATAATAAATTGAAACATGTGAAATGACCAAATACAATCTCGAGTTTGTCAAAATTACATAAATGACCCAAACTTTCATTATTTACCGTTTTAGCCCGAAACTTTCGTACAACCACACTTTATGTTTCAATTGCGTGCGTAACTAGTATTGCCCACAATTGCCACACATATATAGCATACTAAAGTATTGGCTTAAGTTAAAATAATCGAAATCTCGCGATAAATTGAAATAATCAAAAGTTATATATTGAAATCATAAATGAAACGAAATGGGCTTCTTTGTTGAATAAATCCTTGAAATTACATTAAAATGAAATACGAATCGGGTACAATAGAAATGGATAGACTATGAATGTTATAATTGTGGCCTGGCTTGGTTCCTTTGTGCATACATCCATCCAATGTGAAAGATAATCAAACAAAGCTTCAAAGTTTATCGGATTCTCGATCGGATGAAAATGGGTATATTAATTCAAGTAAGAACACTCAAAACTTTTTTTTAAAATTCATGCCTTTAAGTTTCTGAATTCTTTACTTTTAATTATTACTTTAATTAATTTTTCTTTTTAATCCCTAGAAAAATATTTTTGTTATGGAAGTTGCCAAGTCTGGGAAGCCAAAGCAGAGACTGCTAATTTTCCTTTTTTTTCTGAACAATCCGCACATTTTCTTACTTCTTGAAAGTCAAAGAGTAATCAAGGTATTCACTTTTACAATACATTTCTTTCTTTTGTTTATAAGCATATGATTATTTGTATCTCTAGGATTTTACTTATGAGAGCATGTGCTTATTACTCGAAATATGGTCTCGGTGCATTTGGCCATTTCATGGTTCTTCAAAAACAAAGGTTTGTTCATCTTGATCAAGAAATCACACATTTTAATTCTTTTACCTTTCTCATTATGGATTTATATTAATTTATAAAGCTTATCGCTTATGTAGATTATGTTCAGAGGACTATTGTACATTGGGATTGAGATGTGCTGCGAGTAAAAAATAAGAAAAGGGTACCGCTGCAATTACCATCTCTAAAATTTTGTTTGGATTCTAAAATACTAAGAGCATTCATAACAGGTTCCTTATCCTTATCCCTATAATTTATACTTTTATCATTACTTTTTCTCTCTCGTTTACTAACAACCACACTTAATTAATACTTTTTATACCCTTATCATTACATTTTCTCTCTCTTTCTCTCACATCAAACCTCAAATTTTACCAAATTAACAATTTTTTTTATCAAATTTGTAGATGAACAGTAACTTTTCATCTCTCCTTTACTCATAACCACTCATAACCAAATGATGTACACAAAATTATACATATTTATTTAGTAAAATATCCTCACAAATCGGGATGAAACCTAACTACTAACACCAAACACAAAGCAGTTTTGTTTTCTTTTTAGTCTTTCAGGTTTTCTAGAGCCAAAATACCAAAATGAGCATTATCCAGCAGAACATCAAAGAAAAATGCAAGATTTTGGAAAATATGGCTTTAGCACGGCCCGTGCCTGACCCAGCACGCCCCGTGCCCGACCCGGATCCACCTCTGACATAGCACGTCCCATGTCGCTGACCTCCCTGACATGGCACGGCCCGTACCCAGGCTAGCACGACCCGTGCCACTGGCGATAGAAGAAGACAAAAACATGTCGTCTGACACACCACGACCCGTGCCTAGCCTGGCACGCCCAGTGCCACTGACCAGGCTTTGCCTATAAAAGCTTGCCTCACCTCATTTCTCAACTCGCTCAATTCTTTCCTATCCTCTCCCACTTTTAGATTAGTCGAGCCACTTGGCGTTTTTTAGTCCTTAAGTATGTTAGAGTCTGTAAGAACTATAACCAACATTAGTAAATAAAAGCATTTTGTCTATAGAATTCTTCGTTTACTCCCTGGCACATCTTTAAGCTAATCAGCAATGATTAGTTCAATTCTTACACTTGAAAGGAGGAAACCGAATTTTAATAAGTATTCGAGTCTTCTTTATATTGTTGTTTTAAGGTGTGTCTAATGACTTTGTGAAAACCATTTTTATTGAAAGTGTATAACTGATTTTTTGAACCAAGTGTGCTCTATGTATCACAGACCATTTGGGGAGTCGAAATCCTAAAGGCCGGACTTGTGACACCCGGTCGGGGGACGATGCATGATCCGAAAGGTGACTCGCGCCCCATGCTACATGATACGTTCGAGATCCGTATGTCTATGTGTAGGTCCGAGATCAAACCACCTACACGATATTTGATCGTAAATGAGTGCGGAATCCTCAAAAACGATTGATTCAAGAAACAAGTAGAAGAAATAGAGACAATCTAAGAGAAAGATTGAATCTTGAATGAAGAACACCACTTGTGAAGCTGATCGTAAACAAGCAAGCACACAAAGAAAACGTAAACTCCAAGTTTGTATAGAAAAGCTTACCTAAATCGATTACAATGAGGTGGTATTTATACCACCTCATACATGAGCTTGGGCCAATCATAAACACTAATCTAGCCCAATCATAATCATTTAAATGGACCACATGGCCTATTAACTAAGCTAGATTAAGCCCAATACCAAAGCCCAACTAATGTTCATGCCTTACATAATATAGCCCAACAATCTTCCCCTAGGCATGAACCATTAGACCACTTCACGGTAGCAGCAAATCAAACCTGAATGAGGTCTGAACGTTGTTCGACCACCACCCGTTCTCTACAATCTTCTTAGCTGCACCATCAAATATGCCAACCCTTATAGCATTCGCCATATCATTCTCGTCTCCAAGTATGGGTTGGGTGGCCAGAAGCGTGATGTCTCGCTCACCAAATCTGAGCAAATCCACCGGGTCATAAAATCTGAATTGACGCATCGGCTTGCAGAGAACCACCACTTCATGGGTTGACGGATCGTAATACCAGCAATCAAAATTTCTTACCAGTGTGCCATCCTCTATCTCGTCCAACATATTGATGACCCTTGTGCGCTTAGTTGGTGGCCTCCGTGCTTCTCCAATAGGCTGCCCTGTCGCAGGGTCAGTCCCGGTCTCTCTCCATCTGACCTCTTTAAGCTCAAACTCTCTAAAATCATTCTCCATATGGCCTACCAGGTTATCTCTGATCAAATTACCTTCAGGTCCATTCCATCGGTTTATAAATGGAGCTCTCAGAAGGCTCCTGATCTCAGGCTCAGTCCAGGAGTGGAATTGAGCACGTGTTTGATAGTACTCCACTGGACTATAGCCGTCACGGATAACAGCAAAGATTTTCTTCTCCATATCGTAGTGCCAACATAAGATTGCCTCACGACTCCCACGTTTATCAATTGAGCTTTCACCAACGTCAATGGTGTATAGTGTGGGAGCTGGTCCTTGGAAGAATTCCCTGAACCAGTTGTCGTGTCCTTCAGGGGCTTTGGAGATAACTCTGCCACTTCGGGCGTAATCTGGCATCTCTATGTTTTCATCTCCTTCATCTTCAGTTGCTCCACTTGCTCCTTGAGCTGAAGAACCTTGACCCGAGGCACCTGAAATATTTCCCTCTACTGAACTCTTGAAGGCATTGAATCTTTTCTTTAAATCCATCAGAGCTTCATAGAGGTACTTTTGTCTATTAGCGTCAGCTGCCTCTCTATCTTTTACCCTTCTGTTTTCAGCTATCTCTCTGTCTCTCATCCTTCTGATTTCAGCATGTAAAGCCTTAATTTCATTTTCCCTGATCCTGTTCTGAGAAACCAGGAAATTGATGTGAGGATCTGTGCTAATCCTTAGATCAATTGGTAACTCAGCAGTTTGAAATGGCCTAAATCCTGGAATGGTTGTAGGCTGATTTACCACAGGAGCTGCACTAATTCTTACTGGGCTTGGAGCAATGAAGGTGTGATCAACCTCCAGAAATTGAGTTTCTTCCCGAGCTGGGCTATGTTCGGTCAGAACTGGAGTTTCAGAATGCACAGGGGCAGGTTGATCATGCACCTCTTCTGTCTGCGAAGCAGAAGGTTGCTCTTGAAAGACTTCATCAGTTGTTTCTACTTGACCACTGGGTCCCACAGAACTGGGTCCAGATGGTTCTACAATCATTAAGCTCGAGCTAGTCTTGGTGAATTTGAACCGTATGCTCCTTGGATCTGATTTCTTTCGAGGAGATGGTTCACGAGCAGGGACGGGTTCTTCTTCGAAAACTTCATCAACGTTTATATTCAGCTCAGGAGGTGTACCATCACTGCCAGACGACCCAATCATATCTTCTCTTGACCTTTTATGGGTTAGTGGCTCCAAGTCCCCATAAATATCATCTTCAGTTATGTCCTGGCCAGTAAGAATGTCATCCATTATATTTTCTTCATCTGAGGGTATGACATCATCCTCTTGAACATTGACAGCAGGAATTGCTGTTACATCTTGTTCTTCTGCAATGGATGCATTAACTTCAGGCACATCTGCCTCTGGCTCAGAGTCATCCATCACTTGTTCCCGTGCAACTTCAGGGAACGCACCTCTCTTTGTCCATTCCAATCTTCCTTCAAATGTTTGCTTACCCGCTCTATCTTGGGTTTGCAAGCCAAAGACCCCAAAATCCATGACCTTCACATCAAGCTTCTCAATTCTCTCCTCTATCATCGGATACTTCTTCATTACCACCATTTGCACAAACCTAGGAGTCATCAAAAATTGCTCTCTGGCGCTCAGCATGGCATTGCCTACCCAGTCTAGCAGCATCATCTTTGAAAAGTTAAACTTCCAATCCAAGGCTAGTGCTACTAAAGCAGTTCCGTGAATGTAATTCAACTGATCGAAACTTGTTCTTTTGCCTAGGAAAGACTTCTGCATGTAATGCGCCAAGCACCTCCAGTAGTGTGGCAGAAGCTTTTTGAAGATTGGCGGAAACTTTCCCTCGTACCCCATTAACTGAGCTCCCGCCAGAACTACCTCCTTTGTGTATGTGATTGGATCAGAAGCTTCATCTGTAATGTTCAGGCCCTGCCTTATGTCTTCTTCTTCAATGACAATTTGCCTGTTCTGGACTGTTGCAGTAATCCTTGTCTTGTCTGAATTAACTCTAGCAGACCCCCAAAACTCTCTGACCAACATCTCGTCGATGAGCACATTCGACCTCAGGGCATAATTTATTTTACATGTGTTCATCCCTGCCACCAGCGAGTAAAATAACTCCATGTGTTTTTCTGGCGGATCTTCTAGATAAGCCGGCATACAGTGATCTGGTTCATATTTTATATCTCCAATCAGCATCTCTTCAGCCATCTGAGAAAGACAAGACATATGCATCAGACATATTCAATCTTTAATAAGCAATTATGATTATTAACCCTTTACTTGTTCAATTGACGATCACATTTTACTTTTTGAACTTCACAAAATTTCAATTTGAACATTTTAGGGAAAATAATTGAATTAAGCACATACTTACAAAGACGGTCAAATTTTATTACAAAACCGTTCAATTTAATGAGATTCTCAAAATTAAGTGTTAAACATTTTAATTCTCATTTTAATGAGGGTTTACGATTTTGTGAACGGGTTCACGATCCATAATGAGAGATTACGACTCTTTAAATGGGTTTACGATTGGTTTGAGTGAGGCCCAATCGTAAACTATTTAGCCAATCGTAAATGCCTAAAAATCAGTTCAGGCCCAATCGTGATCATCTTTGTCTTATATGCGGATCGTAAACGACTCGATCGTGAACACGAGTCGTAATGCAGCCATCGTAAACACTCATCTGAGTCGTAAACGAAAGTCGTAAACGGCTCAGATGTCGTCTTCTTCACCGATATGGTCGGAAACACGAGATCCGCCATTGTTACACCTGCAACATCTCGTAAACGCCATCAAATACTATAAAAACTCAAGATAATCATAGATAACTACCTTTAACCACTTCTAATCACAAATCCGACAATAATGAGCACGTAAACAACTCGAAGACAGCAGAGACTGAAAACAGTCGTGATTTTAGGGCTCACAAACACAACCTCGTGAAATAACAGTCAAAACACTCGATTGATAGAGGGGTTGCGGTCGGAAATGAATGACGGTCACGGTGGTGAAGACGGATTGTGATTTGGTGGTCGGAGGAGGGCTTGGTGACAGATTCCGGCGAAGATGCGGCGGAGCTAGGGTTTGCTTGGGAGTGGTCGTAAATGGTGAGTGGAGAGAGAAATCGTAAATGAGGCTTATATATAGACAAAGTTACACTTTGCCCCCCTCCCAAACCGTGAACATGAAGATTTTACATAAAGACCCCTCCCTTTCAAAAATTAAACATTAAAAGGTTCAAACAACCCCCTCAAACTTTCAAAACTCATCAAGTTCACCCCAAACTTGCTAATTCTCACAAAATTTTAAGATTTTAAACACTTTGAGAATTTTCACAAAACTTCCCCTCAGAGTCATACCCGAGTATCCGATCATGATCAAGAAATATTTTAAAGGATAAAACAGATAAAATCAAAACCAAATTTAAATATTTACAAACTTGCCTCAGAAAATTCAAATAAATACATACCTGGTGCTGGTATTTTTCACAGATATTTTCAGACAGGTCTTTGACTGAGGAACCCTTTTCAGCTTCCGTTACTAGACACTCTAGACAATTGTCAGGTGGTTTGAACATAGAAACTCACATCCAGTAAAGTGCTTAAATATAGTACAGATTACCGATATGTTTAACCGTCCCCACACCCAGTTTTCCATAGCAAAACCTACCCAACCTCAGAGTTTATTGAGGATTCACAAACCGCCAACTTGAGGAACCATGCAACACAGCTTTTGACTACCACTTATTTCTGATTTTCATATATTATCAGTTGATGATCAGGTCGGCCGCATAAGCACGCAGAGAAGACCAACTGAAAAATTTTCTTTTCTTTTCTTTTTCTTTTTCAGAATATTCATTTTTTGCATTCTTTTTCTTTTTCTTTTTCTTTTCCTTGTGGTGTTGTCTTATACAGTATAAACATGGCGTGTGAGAGAGTGAATACTAGGTAAATACCACTCTCAACCCATTTTTGTCGGGACTCAGTCTTTTAAACCATGTAGACTAGGATGGGAAACTAAACATGTATAGAGTTTAAGATTACTGCACTTACATAGATGATCATTGTTTTGCTTTAGCTTACCGACATATCATCTTCGAGCAGTCTTTCACATCAGCCTTACACGTGTCAGTCTCCAACCGTCATTGAACAATTTTTAAGTCCTATCAAAAGACATCATAAAAACTTTTCAGATTAACCAGCACCATTTCTTCCCCTGTTTTTGTGAGGCTTTTGAAATAAGACTCAATTTTTCAGTCATTTTTTTTTAATAAATAAAGTTTAAAACCAAAAATTTGTACAAAAACATAGATGATCAGATCATTCCTCGAAGGCAATCATCTTCAGGCCTTCAACACAAGATTCAAAATTAGGACGAGGAAGGGGTTTTGTAAAGATGTCCGAAACATTCTGATCGGAGCTTACCTTTTGAAGCTGAATTAGCTCACGATCAAAGCAATCACGAATAAAGTGTACCTTGATATCAATGTGCTTGGTTTTGGAATGTTGGACAGGGTTTTTCACGATCTCTAGAGCAGCAGCGTTATCACAAAATATGGGAGTGTTAACGAATTCCATACCGTAATCCGTGAGCTGGTTTTGGATCCACACTACCTGTGAAGTACCGGCAGATGCGGCTACGTACTCAGCTTCGGCAGTTGATTTGGATACGGTATGCTGCTTCTTGCTCTGCCATGAGATGAGCCTATCTCCCAGATACTGACATCCTCCAGTAGTAGATTTCCTGTCAAGATCACTACCACCATAATCACTATCAGTAAAAGCATATAATTGAAAATCAGTGTTCTTCGGGTACCAAAGACCAAGCCTAGGCCTGCCCTTCAGATACCTGAAGATACGTTTAACAGCAGCTAAATGAGAGAGTTTAGGGTTAGCCTGATATCGAGCACACACGCAAACTGCATACATGATGTCTGGCCTGCTTGCTGTCAAGTACATTAGTGATCCAATCATCGACCGATAATGGAATTCACTCACTGACTCCCCGTTAAGATCCGCTGACAAGAGTGGTCTTGATGCCATGGGAGTGGCGATGGGCTTGCAATCCTGCATCTTGAACTTTTCCAGAATCTCATTCACATACTTCTCCTGATGAATAAGAATCCCAGAATCATTCTGCTTAACTTGAAGTGCAAGAAAGAAACTCATCTCGCCTTGATCACTCATCTCAAACTTCTTCTTCATAATCTCCTCAAACTCGGTGCACAATTGTCGATCCGTAGATAATGTCATCTACATACACTTGCACCATGATTATGTCTTCTTCCACCCTTTTTCTAAACAACGTTTGATCAACGACTCCTCTTGTATATCCATTCTCCACCAGGTGATTGGACAACGTTTCATACCAGGTTCTAGGAGCTTGATGCAAACCGTACAAAGCCTTATCCAGCAGATAAACATGATCTGGATTTTCTTCATCTATGAACCCTGGTGGTTGAGCAACATAGACTTCCTCGTTCATCTCTGCATACAGGAAGGCAGTCTTCACATCCATCTGATGTACGGTAAAATTGAGATACGAAGCTACAGCTAGAAAGATCCGAATTGCTTCCAATCTTGCCACCAGAGCGTAAACCTCATCATAGTCGATACCGTGGACTTTCCTGTGCCCTTGTACTATCAACCTTGCTTTGTTTCTTACAATGATCCCCGAGTCATCCTTTTTGTTCTTGTACAACCATCTCGTGGGAATCACCTTCTTGTCCTCTGGCCGCTTCACAAGACGCCACACTCCCAGCTTTGAAAACTGATTGAGTTCATTGTGCATGGCCTCCATCCAGTTTGGATCTTTGAGAGCAACCATCACATTGGGAGGTTCAATCTGGGAGATGAAGCAGGAAAACATACAAAAGTTGATGTGTCCTGTGCGGCTTCTTGTGGTGACACCCGCTGTCACTGGCCCAACAACATTACTCAGTGGATGATCCTTGTTGATTCTGCTCTCTTGGACATCTGGCACTGAAACATTAACAGGCAGATTAGTATTAACAACATTTTCAGACATACCTGAGCCTTGAGAATCCACTGGAGCATCACGTGTTCCTGAACATTCTGGAATATCAGCAGTTGCATTCCTAGAAGATTCAGCTGATGCTCTATCCACATGAGGTCTTACATCTGCACTAGGAGCTACAATGTCTTCTTCTTCGCCCAAATTGTGGAAAACATTCGAGAAATTAAATCCCTCAAACAATGATCCATAGTCGAAGATCCAATCAGGTCCAGTTCCCGCATCCGTAGGATTGTCCTCCATCCAATCTACATTGAATGCCTCAATGATCAACCCAGTGGTCTTGTTATAGACACGATAAGCACTATTTGCAGAATAACCCACAAAATAGCATTCATCGGCCTTCGCTTCGAATTTCCCTACATCGGACTGAATCAGCACCGTGCACGGACACCCAAACGTCTTGAAATAACCCACCTTCGGTTTCTCCCCATAGATGATCTGATATGGAGTTTGCTCGTGACGCTTGTTCAGAAGAACTCTGTTTTGTACATAACAAGCAGTATTCACAGCTTCTGCCCAAAAGAAGATTGGTAATTTTGCTTCACACATCATTGTTCTAGCCGCTTCAATGAGTGTCCTATTTCTTCTTTCGGCAACTCCATTCTGCTGAGGAGTGTAAGGAGCACTGAACTGCCTTTCAATCCCCTTTTCACCACAAAACATATTTAGCTCAGCATTTTTGAATTCCGTCCCATTGTCAGATCTGATTGCCTTCACTCTTTTATCCAGCTGGTTTTCAATAAGCGTCACAAACTGCTTTACTAGGGCTGGAGTTTCGTACTTGTTTGACAAGAAAAAGACCCAAGTAAACCGCGAGTAATCGTCCACTATCACGAGGCAGTATGAAAACTTGCTGACACTTTGTAACCTTTGGACGATGTGGCAGTTTGTGCTGCTTCCCCTTAGCACAAGCCACACACTTCTCCACTGAAGAGAAGTCTTTGATCGGAAGATTTCTGACATGCTCTCCTTTAGCCAGCTTGGATAGATTCTTCATGTTTGCATGTCCCAGACGACGATGCCACAACAATGCAAGATTCTCAGTCTGTTTTGAAATTAGACAAGCTGCTTCAGATGTTGGAGGCTTTCCCATGTTCAATTGATAAGAATTCCCGTGCCTTGGTGTACGCATTAAGATACATTCTTCAGGAATTTTTACACCAGGCTTAAGAATGATGCATTCCTTTCTGTTGAACATCACAAAGTATTCTCGATCACATATCTGTGACACACTTAGCAAGCTGTGGGACAGCTCCTCTACATAATGCACATCTGAAAAAATCAGGCTCCCATTCTTCACAACTCCTTTCTTTGAAATTCTTCCTCCCACACCTCCAGCAAAAGAAACACTTCCTCCATTGAAATCTTCCACCTCATCTAACAGAGACAGATCTCCGGTCATATGTCGGGTACAACCACTATCAACATACCAGAGATTGTTGACAGATCTTCTTGGCTGTCCCTACACAAAACATAAATCAGTTAGAGTCAGGTACCCAGGTCATAACAGATCTGGGCACTCCCTTGGAGTCAGTGTAATTAACCATCTTGAAAGACATTCCTGCTTTTGATTCGGATTCATTTAAAACTTTAGCATGAACTTTTGGTTCCCAATTTGGTTGTTTTTGTGAGTTAGAGCTACTAGCAGAGTTCTTTGTGGGTGAAACATTCCTTGGAGGAGATGTGACCTTTTTACCTTTTGTTTTGATGATCGGTGTCCACTCAAGTTTTAATTTGGTATAAACCATTTGTTTTGATTGAGTGACAACTTTTGGTTGTTCTATAACTGCTTTCCCCTTAGGTTTAGCAGCCTGATTGACTTTAGGTACTTGTTTCTCAAAAGGTTTTGTTTTCATTTTATTTGGTTTATTGAATACTCCTTTAGCTGCATAAGCAGGTTTGGAAGTTTGGCCCACATCTCTCCTTTCATTGACAGGCTTCGTCACTGGGGCCTTTGTGTTTAGAACCTTAGACTGTTGAGTCTTCATTGGTTCAGAACTTTGCTTCCCCTGTGACGATGCTTGCTGCTTTTGAGTTCTGTTCTCACCCCTCATCATTTTCTCAAGCATAGTTGTCCGCTTGTTCTGCGGATAATATGGCTCATAGGGTCTGTTCATACAATTAGCAGCAAAATGACCTGGTTGACCACATTGAAAACAATTCATTTGTCTAGGCCCATTGACGTTGCTACACAAATATGAGCGTCTTGGGTAAGACGACTTCCATTCCGGTTGATCATCCCATTTGTGTATCACACGTTTTGAATGTTTTTCAGGTTGTGTTATTAAACAAAATTGTTCAGATTTTGATTTGTCAGTTCTATTATAAGTTGACACAACCTGGGGATACGGAACAAAGTCATTGGGCTTAAACTTACGGCCAATCTTTGTGTTAGGAACACGCATTTTAAAGGAACTAACGACTTCATTAGGATTAGAAACATGTTTTAACAAGACAATTTGATTGGACTTGGATGTTTCAAGTTCTGACATAGATGCCAGAACGTCATCCTTAGGTAAACTAAAAACAGAACAACTAGACTCATGACACTCATTGACTCTCAAGCATTCAGCATCCTCCCCAGATACATCTTCAATGCCTACAACATCTGCACATGTAACAAAAACATTAGAAGAACTAACATTATTGTTTAAAGATCCCTGGGAAGAACCTGGATTAGTTGTGAGGTCAACTACATTGTTCTGACTACCTGTCCTATATAAACCAAGTTTCTCCTGTTCTTTCTCTACTTCTGTCATAGGGGTCACACCTACCATCAAGCTATCTATAGGAGGACCAGCTTCATGATATCCTGAGCTAGTTCTATCTACTTGGTCCTCCTCATAGAGCATTCCTATGATATCTCTAGGGATAGGTGGGGGAATTATAACATTTGCGGCCACAGACTTGTCAGACTTTTCTAACCCAAAACCTGGTGTGTGTTTTCCTACTTGTCCACAAATAACTGCCTGAGATAGTTCTTTACCTTCCTGAAGCATTCTCTTGTTTCTCAATTGATTCATTTTTAACTGAACTTGCATCTCATTAGTCTTATGAGTCAATTCATCTACCTGTTTTCTAAGGTCAGCTATTTCTAACTTGGCATTATCATACAGGATAGATTTCTCAGTTGCTATCTGTTGGTACTTCACTATATCTAGCTTTTGTGCCTTAACCTTTTCCTCATTTTTTACCCATCTACCCTTAAATGAGCTCCTCTCACACTTGACCTCAAACAATTCTATTTGATAATTCTTACAGATTTGTCTAAGACCAGGAATAATACGAGCACAAGTGGGATCAGAACATACCTTTAGGTTTTCAGCATCAGCAACGAACGCTTCCTTGTCTTCTATCTGAGTCTCTTCAGGCTTTCCTTCATCAGTGACCACAAAGGCATGATCTTCTTCATTATCCTTTTCTGCAGTAGCAATCAAAGCATGTGACAAACTAAGATCCTTCATCTGAGAACTCCAGTCATAACCACCACCTTCCTGAACCACCAGTGCCCTGGCATCACCCTTTCCTTTCACTTCAGCAACCTTCTTTTCTTCAGCTCTTTCTTTCTTGGGCTTCGTGCATTCCCTGGCAAAGTGACCATACTCATCACAATTATAGCACCTTAGCTTCGACTTGTCAAACCCCATTCTGATCTTATCCTGATCCTTCCAGACGTTCCTTCCCGTTTTGGCCATAAATTTCTTGGCTCTGAAGACAGCCATGGCCATTTGCCAAGAGACATCCAGCATCTCCACGTCCTCAGGATTTATCTGATTAAGATCACCAGCCACCATATCAGAAGGCACAAGATTCCCTGCTACAAGGGCATGATAGCTGTTCATGAAACCCATACCAAGGGCAAAGTTAGGATCATTGACATCTTCAGAGTTGACACCTCCGCTTGAACTACCTTGAGGCTGTGCAACAAAAGCACTAGACATAGGAGCTGAGCTTGAACCACTCCCTGTAAACTTTCCTTCATGCTTACCCTCAACTTCTTCCGATAGCAAAGCCTGATTCAACTTTCCAGCCAAACTTAGAGAACTTATGTGGTTCAGCTCTCTCTGCTTATCATCGATCATCTTGGATTTCAGCTTGTTGATTAATTCATCCAAAGTCACTTCACTCAGCCTATTGTTGTCTTTGATGATAGATATATTGGTGTTCCAGGACTTAGGCAGACTGTTTAGCAACTTCAAATTCTTGTCTTCAGTATCTGGCTCCACACCATAACTTGACATCTCTGCCATCAGTGACACATACCTCTGAACTTGAGCTTCAAACGATTCACCCTGAATATGATTGAACAAGTTAAACTTCTGCTTCAACATCTGCTTCCGACTAGCCTTAATATCAGGGTTCCCTTCATAAGCAACAATCAAGGCATTCCACAGTTGCTTTGCTGTTTTGCAGTGTTTGAACCCTTGAGCAATATCTGGAGTTAGGGCCATCGTCATTATCGCAAATGCCCTCTCAGCCTTGTTGCACCTCTCCCAGTCATCATTATCATACTCGTCTTCTTTCTTCTCTTTCCCTGCATTTGTTCCTGTTGCGTGAGTAGGTGTAAATGGTCCATTCACAACAGCCCTCCATAACCTCAGATCCACACTCTTCAAATGATTTTCGAATCTGTATTTCCACTCTAAGAAATTATCCGCTGAAGTTAGTCTTGGCGGACGAGTTATAGATCCGATCTCGAAGTCCAATTTCTGATACATGCTTGGCTCGAAATCCATTTCAATAGCTTGGGAAACTTAACCTAATGTCCAAACGTCCAAAAATCCTTGATTACGAACAAACACTCCCTGATTACGATTCAAACAGTCGATTACGATCCACACAACCCGATTACGATCACAACACCTCGATTACGATCGGGAACAAAGTTTGCGATGACACGTCACAATCGCAAACACACTAACCGCCTTAAAGAATCGTGAACGTCGATTACGATTACAGATTACGACCCCGTTAGTCGTAAACACTGTTTCCGGTCCAAACAAGTCGTAAACACCCTTTTACGACTTCGCCAAGTCGTAAACTCAAGTACACTCGAAAACACTAAACCTCCAAGTTGTAAATAGGCAATCTTCAACAGGAACTGATCGTGAACACTCTAAAAACCCAGATTTCTCGAAGAACAGCAGCAGCAACAATGGTCGTAAACACCCGGAACACCTTCAAATCTTCAAAACTTGAACAAAAACTCAACAGAAACCCAGAAATACACTTGAATCAATATCGTGAGAGCCTCGAATCGAAGATTCTTAGCTCTGATACCAATTGTAGGTCCGAGATCAAACCACCTACACGATATTTGATCGTAAATGAGTGCGGAATCCTCAAAAACGATTGATTCAAGAAACAAGTAGAAGAAATAGAGACAATCTAAGAGAAAGATTGAATCTTGAATGAAGAACACCACTTGTGAAGCTGATCGTAAACAAGCAAGCACACAAAGAAAACGTAAACTCCAAGTTTGTATAGAAAAGCTTACCTAAATCGATTACAATGAGGTGGTATTTATACCACCTCATACATGAGCTTGGGCCAATCATAAACACTAATCTAGCCCAATCATAATCATTTAAATGGCCCACATGGCCTATTAACTAAGCTAGATTAAGCCCAATACCAAAGCCCAACTAATGTTCATGCCTTACATAATATAGCCCAACACTATGTAAGCATGAAAAACAAGAACAAATCGATTCTATGGTAGATAATATCGAGACGGAAGTTTTGTCATATATTGTGTTGAATGATTACATAAACCGAAGGAGTATACAACGATTAAGGACCGGGGGAGGTTGAACAAAACCTCCCCTCTGAACACATAGATCTGGAAAAACTCTGGACAGAAACTTACAATGAAATACAAAGACGAAAGTATTTATACTCATCATTCTGTCCGAACTGGGGCATCACCCGAACTGGGCATCACCCGAACTGGATCCGAACTGTATCCGAACTGTACCCGAACTGAAGGTTCGGATCCACTTCGGATGCACACGAACTATATCCGAACTGAAGGTTCGGATCCACTTCGGATGCACACGAACTGTGAGTTCTGGTCCAGTTCGTACCCTAGTATGTCTTCCACTCAACTTAGTCTGTTTTGACAATTCGAACAGTAACGGCCACACAAGGTTCATGTATCAACAAATTCACCCTTGGACGTTACTGTCGAATCCATACATTGATCTTCTAACAATCTTTAGTCAGATTGCTGCAGACACCTCTATCTTTAGCAAACTCCCCTTGACTGAAACTCGGTATGCAGGAAACAGTTCACCATTCTATACAATCACCACAACCAATAAATTTCCCCCTCGCTTCAAGCACTTCCACATCAGGCATATGATAACGATTCACTTCATAAGTTGTATCCGAAAATTATAAAGACACTCGAACATCACCGCATATTGACAACAATTTTTAATCTTCACCAAATTGTAATACATTTTGATCTGGATGAAAACAGACACGATCAGCATCTTCAATCATGGAATTTCCCCCTCAGCATGAAATCCATCCCAATATATTACTCCGGTAAACGCATATCTCGTTGCAGACTCGAACTTGACCAAGTCTTCACAACTCAAGAAAGTATCAGGCATATGACAGAGAGTTCCAAACCATAACTGAAAACTTTGACATATCGGTTTGCACGAACATCAGAATACACCACCTTTCCATAAAGATCAAAAATCACCATCATCCCTAAACTGATTGCTTTTGAATATTCACCTTTTCAATTTTGAAACTTTAAAATTTTTTAGAGTCCCCAATTCCCCCTAAACAAGTGACATTTTCAAATCTTCAATTTTCTATGATTCAAACCCCACAGGAATAAATCCCTTTTTTAAGGGAATGATAAACTCAAGTGGCCCGCAACGGAATCTTTAATCCCACTTAGTCTTATGTTTGTGATCTATGACAAACGTTACCAAGTAATCACATCCATGTCTCCGAATCTTTGTCCATTATCAGAAACAAGCGTTCTTGAATCTCTGTCCATCATCAAGAACAATGACTACTCACAAACTCATTTCTTGAAATTCGATCACTAACTCGTAACAAATAGTGGAATCTGGAAATTCTTCAAGCAGATAAGACAAATCATTTTAACTTGAAACCATATAACACCCCACAGCTACCGAATCAAGGGTAAACACGATAACTGATCCGCTTCTTTGAAATTCCCACACAATGGGGGTTCAGGGGCAGCACCCCTGAGAAGCGGGGTCCAAGGGGTGGCTAAAAAATGCATCCGAACTCGTCCGAACTAAAAAATGCATCCGAACTCGTCCGAACTGAGTTTGACCGAACTTGATCCGAACAGGAAACGAACTAGATCCGAACTGGAAACAAACTCTCCGAATGCTAGCCGAACCGAAAACGAACTCTCAGACGAACCCTTCCGAACCTTAGCCGAATTGGATCCGAACCTTGAGTTCGGAGCGGTTTTTTTAGTGGATTTTCAGATCTCAGCCGAACCTCAGACGAACTGGACTGGAAATTTTCAAAACTTGTACCAGATTCAAAATTTGATCGAACACAACTCTGATACCACATGAAACAGATCGATTCTATGGTAAATAAAATCAAGACAGAAGTTTTGTCATATATTGTGTTGAATGATTACATAAACCGAAGGAGTATACAATGATTAAGGACCGGGGGATGTTGGATAGAACCTCCCCTCTTAACACATAGATCTGGAAAAACTCTGGACAGAAACTTACAATGAAATTCAAAGACGAAAGTATTTATACTCATCATTCTGTCCGAACTGGGGCATCACCCGAACTGGATCCGAACTGTATCCGAACTGAAGGTTCGGATCCACTTTGGATGCACATGAACTATGAGTTTGGGTCCAGTTCGTATCCCAGTATGTCTTCCACTCAACTTAGTATGTTTTGACAATTCGAATAGTAACGGCCACACAAGGTTCATGTATCAACAAAGCAAACTCGGCTAACCATGCAAGTGCATGCTGATAGTATTTGGTTGGGAATGGGGGTTGGTAATATTTTGTCACTTCACGGAAGCCGAGAAGGTACGTGTTTGTGAACTTGGCTCTGGTTACGCGGGACGTGCATGCGCGAGACCGTGCACGAAAGAAATGGACCTTAGTCCCTTAAAAAGATCATTTTCATAATAAAATAATTCGGCACGCAGGGGTGTTCCCCTGCTAGTTCATGACGGCGTGTCGAGTACGGTAAGTCGGCCGGTTTAAGGGACCCCGTAAATAAGTGGCACTATACCACTTTGTTTGTTTATCAGTGGCACCTTCCCACGACGTTCGTACTCCTCGTAGAGGATTGATCGTGGAGATGGTGAATCAGCCTAAGATTCCGAAAGGTGGCTGGTCTTCTGCTGATAAACAATCTTAAGGCAAAGTTATAAAGCAACAACTCGATTAAAAGTTAATAGTATGTTCCTCCAGTCAACATTGACAATGACTACTTAAATCTCAAAACCCATTTTATATATCTCTCTCTCTTTCTCTCCCTCTCTCTATATATATATTACTAAACTATTTTCTAAATAAAAACCAAAGGATAGAGTCCGGTTAAACGTTAACAAAGGTTGAGTGTTAGGAGCTCTCATTTTCCATTGTGTCCTGATCGACCCCGATTCAACTTACCACTACTATACTGCCCACGATGTGTATACTTGTCCATGTAATGTGGTGAAATGGTAGTTGTCAAGTAAATTAGGTATTATAAATTTAAAAACTTCAGCTACTACACAAGTTTGAAAAACTGCTATATTTTTAGAACACCTCAGCACACACCACCAAACATCAAATATTAAGGTCTACACTCACATAATTATAAGGAACCTACTGTGAATGCTCTAAGAGAGTGGTAGTTTTATGAGACATTACTCTAAAGAGTTTGTTGTTATCCATTATTTGTTTTATTTCAGGTCAAAATATTTGTTCTTAAACAAATTATACAATGTACTCATTCTATTTATTATTTCTTTAATTTAGTAATTATATTAAACAATAAAAATATATTACAATGCAGTATATTGTTTTGTGTTATTAAATAAATTCTATTTATTATTTCTTTAATTTATTAATTATATTCAATTGTGAATTTTGAATTATTGAAACAAAATCATTTATAACTATTTATAACTGAAATATATGCAAATCACTTAAACTTTTAGAACTCATTACTTATATAATTAAACCGTTATATAACTAAATGCCATTTAGGAATTTTCCTTTTTATGTTATAGTGTTGTTTTGTTTTTTTAATAGTAGCGAAGTGGTGCCTCTTCTTTTTGTAGCAAAGTAACATCTTTAGCAAATTAAGTCATCTGAATAGATGACTTATAAGCTGAAAATTTTTGATGAATCTTTAGACGACTCAAATATGCATTATCAAGGTTTAAGAGCAGGAATGGACTAAAACTTCTCATATTAGACGAAGACGGAAAAGTGACAAATCAAACATCAAATATTGTTTATAAGTCTATATTTTCGAACTTTTAACTTTTTACATTTTGGAATGTTGTTTTTTCTTTAATTCCAATTAAAGGATAACATTTACTATAGTATGTTGTTATAATTACTAATTTTTTAAAATATGTCCGTGCGTTCGCGGGTATCAAAAACTAGTATTTACATATATTACCTTACTAAGCATTCTAATTACATATATACACACACCTAACAAATCAATTACATGTATATCCTTCTTCAAGTAAATTACGGATTTATCCTTTCAATTTCAAAAAAAAAAAAAATAATACAAATCCTACGTGAGAAACACAAACGTCGATGTCCATAGTCGATGGTTTTGTTCTCCATCGATTTTGCAATCAAGTTTGAGATTTCTCAAGGTTTAATTGAGTCGCGAACTTGCAATCAGGTTCTCCTTCGATCTCTCCAGGTTTAATCGACTCCATCGAAGGCAGGAGTGGTGTATCCATAAGGGTTAATCAACTACCAGGTTCTCTGTTGATTTTGTCCATCGTTCTTGTTAGGATTTTGTCTTATATTTTATGTGTTTTCATTGATTTTAGTTTATAGGTTGACTTATGATGCAATTATATGCGATTATGATTAATGTATTGTTCAATCGATTTTCGTCTAGTTGTTTAATTCATCTCAGCCATGGCATACTGAACTTTTAAGGATAGCATAATCAGTTATTGAATAGTAGGTACAATAATCAAATATTAAGTTCATGCTTATAGACTGTCTCTTGAGTTAAAACATTATTTCATTCATAAGTTAGGTTGACATGTACAAATCAGATTTTACATTTGTTAGAACATATTCCTATGCTACGTTGTGTCTCGTGTATTGTATCTAGACTAGAGCGTCTTTGTGAGTCATATAGTCAACATACCAAGATGGCTGTACCATATGGTCCGCCGTACCAGTTGGTACGGGCGTTCCAAATGGCCCACAAGGTGGTACGGTGGTTAGTATGTAAGTGACTATAAATAGTTCGTGTTAGAGAGAGTTAGAGAGTTCTGTCATTTGCTACATCTTAACTGTGTGTAACTGAGTGTGTTTCTCTCTCTAGCTTGTAACTCTTTGTGAATCAATAAAGCTTTGCTTTATTTACATCATGTTTGTTTTCGATTTACCGAATCTAGCAGTAGTAAGATCCGTTCCGTGGATTTACAAGTGGTATCAGAGCATTTGGTTGCTCTACTCCTGCGATTTGGTCAATTTTCGGATTTGAGAGAGAGAAAGTTTGGGTTTTCTTCGTTTTTCATCTATTTTTCTCAATTCTGAGCGATTCTAAGGTCAAAAATGATTTCTGAGTGTTCCTAGTGAGTTTTCGCACCTCACTGAATCAAATTTTAGTCCCAAAAGTCGAAAATTTGAAAAATCCATCGATCTCAGTTTCGTACCTCGTTGGTACGCTCGAAGAACAGCTGGTACGTCTTTTGTACGCTTCTGGTACGCAAGGCAATATTCATCAGTTTCTAGTACGCTGAAATCTGGTTAGGAAGACAATGTTCAAGTTTGGTCCACGACGGTTATTCACTGGTCCGCTGACAGTTACCCCATACCAAACTGGTACGCTGAGGGTGGTCTGGTACGCTGAAGTCATCTGGTCCGCACCTGGTACGCTGAGTTGGTTTGGTCTGCTGATTTGGTCTAGTATGTAGATTGGTACGCTGAGAAGTTTTGGTACGCTGGCAGAAAAGTGTTGTTCACTAAAACTAACGTAACTTGAGAACCGTTAAGAGTTACGGGAGCTAATACCAGCCAAAACGTTTATCTCGACGAGATCTATACTTTTACTGGCCTAACAACTAGTACCCCTCGGTTTGATCCCCAAAATCGGCTTGGAAGACCTCCGTTTTTGAGTTCGAAGTTTTGACATTCAATTTTGAACTTCAAGATGAGTGATTTTCAAGCGTTCTCAGCTATGCAAACCTCGATGCAAGCCATGATGAACTATGATAATGAAATCAGAACAACCCAGAAAGTTCCTAAATTACTTCGATTGGAAGATTATCATGATTGGAAGAAAAGATTTGAATCTTACATATACTCATAAGATGTTGATTGTTGGATACCGATTGAAAAACAATATGAATATCCGTTGATTGCTAATACTTTACCAAAGTCGATAAGTGATTTTGAGCCTGAAGAAAAGAAGGTATTCGTAAGAGAAAAGAAAACTTATAGTTTTCTCACGATGGCATTACCCAAGGATTTGATGCATCAGTTTAAGAATTTTCCAACGTCGAAACAATTATGGGATGCTATTAAGGAAAGATGCGAGGGTAATGATCAGTACAAAAACAATCGAAAGAAAGTTTTGAAGAAAGAGTTTGACAATTTCGGGCTTTGTGAGAATGAAAATATCACAGATTTGATTGCAAGGTTTTCACATTTAATCAATAAACTTGACATTGTAGGTGTTAAGAAAGAAAATGATGAATTAAAGGAGAAATTCCTGGAAGCTCTTCCCGAAAAGTGGGAGAATTTTGTGATGATGTTGTCTAAGGATCCAAACTACTCAAGTTGGACATGCAATCAACTGATAAGCAAATTACAAGCCCGGGAAATGGAATTACTTGTGAAAAAGTCAGCAACTCCATCTGTTCAGAATCCTGAGGTATATTTTGGAGAAAATTCTGCTACTGTTCATGCTAAAACAAAATCACATTCTATTTCAAGCAGTAATCCACCTGCAACAGCTTTTCTTGCTGGAAAGTCTAAAAATACTGGTTATTCTTCGGGTTGCAGTTTTACTATTCCTAATAGATCAATCAACAAGTCTGCTTCTACTTAAGCAACCGGAGATTTAGCTGCTTTGTTGTCTGCTTTCATATCATCTTCGTCTGGATCCATATTTAGTCAAATTGGTAATTCTGGTTTGGTTTTGGAGGATCTAAAACAGATGGATGATGATCATCTAAATAAATTAGATTTGGATTGGCAGTTTTCTATGACTATTGAAAAAGGAAGAAGGTTTATTGACAAACATGGCAAGAGTTCTATTCTTCAAGGATGCCAACTGGGTTTAGATAAGTCTAAATTGAAATGTTACAAATGTTCTAAATTAGGACATTTTTCTCGAGAATGCAAGCAATCTTCTTCTAAACCAAGCACTTCAGATAGTCATAATCATAATAAAGATGCAAAAGCACTGGTGACCGAGGAAGGTTATGATTGGGCTGCAGAGTTTCCGGATGAATCTGCATTTTTAGTTCATTCTCCAGAAAATTATGCATTGATGGCTACTATGCAAGGTAAATCAAGTGATTCTGAATCTCAAACAAGTGCATCTCAAACAAGTGATTCTTAAGTTAGTGGGTATGAGTCAACATGTGAATTTTGTGCTAAAAAAGAAAGAAAGATTCGAGAATTGATTTCTGAAAAGGAAGGGTTTATTGTTGAACATGAGAAGAAAGAAGCAGAGATAGAAGGTTACAAAAGAAAGTGTGAAGATTCTGATGAGATTTTCAAAGCTAACGCAATGTTGGAAAAAGAAAAGAAGGTGTTAATAGAATAGGTTTTAGAGCTAAAAGCAAGATTGGATGAGGTGGTTAGCATTAATAAAGAACAAACCATGAAGTTACAAAATGAAAATGCAGAGTTAGTCACAAAGATTGAAAAGTGGGAGTTCGAAGCGAAGGATGCTATTGGAAATTTTGATGCCTTGTATAAGAAATCTAAAAAAAGAGTGGAATCACTTCTGGTTACCAATTTTGAACTGCAGAAAGCTTATGACGAACTCATGGTTTCGAACGATGATTATAAAGTTCTCTAGTTAAAATTACAAGATAAAGTCACCGATCTGACAAAAGAAAACAAATTGTTGACAAGAAATGTAGAGATTTATCAAGGAAAGGTGGAAAAAATTACACAGGAAATGTTTGATGCCCATGATAAAGTGAGAAGAGAAAAGTCTTTGTCTAACAGAGTTTCAGAATAGTTGATAGAATCAGAAAAGGCTTTGGGTGAAGCTCAATAGAAGATATCAGATTTAAATGTTCAAGTTCTGGATTTGAATCGTCAACTAAATAACTTGAAGAATTCACATTCTTTTACCAGTTATTTGTGCAACGATGAGAACTTCAAAAGAGTGTTTGGCGGAGAAGAGTTTAATCAATTACCACCTCCATTGGTTCAAACTGATCCCCTGGCTGATGTCAAATCTTCTGACACAATTGGTGATTATTCTGAATTTATTTCCAAGAAATCTGAGAAGAAGAAATCCACGGTTTCAAACAAGAAAGTGGAAGAGGAGGAAAGTTTGATTGATAAATCTACCTCAAAGTTTGTATCTGGTGGGTTTATATCTGATGAGGGAGTTGTTTCTGCTGGGAAACAGATTGAAAAAGATGAAAAAGAATTGAATGATGCACAAGTTGCTGCAAAATTGGTTGAAGCTAACAAGTTGAAGGATATTAAAGATTCATTAAATCACACTGCTAAAGCTGGTCCTTCAAATTCTCAAGTCGATTTGTCAAAGCTACCGGGTTACAAACGTTCTGGTTTGGGTAGTGAAGGTAAAAAGTTTGAAAAGAAAGACAAGAAGAATATGCCCAAGAAAGCTCCAAAAGAAAAGAAAGACACAAGCTTGAAACAAATTTATCATTTGGCTCAGGTGTTTATGTCTACAATGGAAAAAGGATTCGGAGGAAAGATTCAGAAGAAGGCTTCATCTGCAAGTTCTTCTAAAGATGCTCAAAAAGTGAAGGATTCTTCATCATCTGGATCAAATTCCACACCTCAAAGTCCTACATCGAAATAGGTACATTCTAACCGATTTCAAAATTTTAATGATATTTCTGATAGTTTTGATTCTGATGATAGATGTCATTCAGTTCAGGACAAACCACACTCTCAACGATCTTATCGTTTGTGCTATCAATGTTGCCGAAAGGGACACATGGCACGGGATTGTCCTGAAAATGTCAAAAGTTCATTTTCAAACAAAGCTGCCATAATTATTGATGAATCAGGTAGGATTTTTACTGAGAGTACACCTTTCAAATCAAAATCTAAATCAAAACAATTTTTTAAATTTGATTCAAGTGTTGGTGATTCATCACGTGATGATGAATCAGTTAAAAATGAAAAAACAAAAACGGAGTGGCGACCTAAAGTGGTCAGCAAGGCTGCAACCGATTTTGTGGAAGACACTGGTCGACCAGAAGCTCTGTGCTTCGGGTCATATGAATACTAATCATTTAAACCAATGTGCAGGGTACTTAAAGAAGACCTGTCAGTGATTGTGAAGTCAAGCTTCCACCAGTTGCTGATAGTGGAGTTTCCTGCTTAACTTAAATTGAATGCTTCATATTTCAAAATTGAAAATTTTCTAAAACAGCTAAACGGAAAAGGTATCAGTATCGGTTGGTCAATTTTCTTTCTTTTACATTTCGTATGTAGTTTAGGGGGAGAAAATTAAAAAACAAAAAATAGTGTCTTTGTGTTTTTGTTAAAATGAAAATTCAAACATAGAGTTTTCATTTTAAGGGGGAGAAAAACAAAAAAAATACAAAAACATTGAAAAACAGAAAATACAAAAACATTGAAAAACAGAAAATACAAAAACATTAAAAAATGAGAAATTGATACGACAAAATTGGGAAATGATGGTACATTGGCTTACGTGTCTGACTCATGGATAAATTAGATGAAAAAGCCATAAGATCATTGCTCGATGTGCTTGGTAGGCTCGGCATTAAATCAGAAAGTATTCAGATGTGATAAACACATTAAATACTAATGCTTGACCAAGTGGACAACATCTTGATGCGTATCTCATGATATCAAGAAAAAGATATGTGAAAAAATGAGAAGTCATTGTGTATACATGTGTTCATTTTGCAAAGATTTTAACTTGTTTGATTTTCTTTATTTTTTCAAACGGTCGGACTTTCTCTGCGTGTCCACAAGACCGACCTAATTGTTGTTCGTTTGACGTTCTGCTTTATTTTCTTTGGTGTTTCGTATAACTCATCGGACTTTCTCTGCGTGTACGGAAGTACCGACCTGATTGTTGTTGGGTTATACAATTTCAACTTGTTTTATTTTCTTGTTTTGTTAAATCCGAGGCCTTATCTGCGTATCAAAAGATCGACCTTAAGGTAGACGATTTAACGTTCTTATTTCTTTTTGCATGGAACACAGTTTACTGAATCATGTATACAATCATTATGTGATCAAACCACAAATGAAATCACAAAGTGTGATAAGCAAATACGTATATGGGAATGCCTGATAGTGTGGGGTACACTGGTCCAAGCAATCTAAATCAATACAATAACTTATCTAGATGTTATGAGTGTTATTGTGCCTGAGTTTAAGATGGACAAAGACATGATTTATGTGCTGAAGTAATTGAAATTGAAGTGTAGTTCAGCATGTCATGACCAATATGATCCCAAGTTGTGATCTTTCTCGGAGAAGATAAAAAGAGTGTCTGATTCAGTATTGCATTTATGTTTCATATCTGATAGATTTAGAAAAATCCAAATATATTTTAGGTGTGTTTTAGCATAAATTTAGAAAAATCAAAAAGATTTTCGGTGTGTTTTGATATAAAGTTGCAAAAAGCCAAAAAGATTTTGTTTCCTTTTTGTTTTCGACCGATCGATACACGATACAAAATCAAAATTTCAAAACTATATCTTGGATTCTCGAAGAGAAGTTTTGCGCCAAGATTAAATTAAATTTCAAAAGAAAAAGAAAGCCACGTTTCTGTCTTCTGAAATTGCAGGTTTCTATGCGAGAAGACTCAAGCATGGTGAAAGGGGGAGTATGTAATATCTTTCACAAGTGGAGCTTGAAGTTCAAAGATTGTTCAAGATTGATCCAGCCATGCAAGCCCTATTTCTGACAAGATTTCAAGTTGAAGATTGGATGCAGTGATGCTGAAGATTGTAGACTGAAGTTTTGTTAAATAGATAGATAGCTAGATACACTACACGTTAATGGGGAGTTTGTTAGAGCATATTCCTATGCTACGTTGTGTCTCGTGTATTGTATCTAGACTAGAGCGTCTTTGTGAGTCATATAGTCAACATACCAAGATGGCCGTACCATATGGTCCGCCTACCAGTTGGTACGGGCGTACCAAATGGTCCACAAGGTGGTACGCCGGTTAGTATGTAAGTGACTCTAAATAGTTCGTGTTAGAGAGAGTTAGAGAGTTCTGTCATTTGCTACATCTTAACTGTGTGTAACAGAGTCTGTTTCTCTCTCTAGCTTGTAACTCTTTGTGAATCAATAAAGCTTTGCTTTATTTACATCGTGTTTGTTCTCGATTTACCGAATCTAGCAGTAGTAAGATCCGTTCCATGGATTTATTGTACTATTCTTGTTCACAAATGTGATAACACAACTTAGGGGTTGTTTGATAACCTCTTACCAGGCCCTGTAAGAGCTGACCACTGACCCAGTAAGTGGTCCGCTTGTTTGATATAGTTGAAATGAAGCTCTTACCGAGTCGGAGAACTCTGACCGAGTCCCTCTTTTTTGAATCAGTGACCGAGTCCTCCGTCATTTCTTTGTGTGTGAATTTTTTTTTGAACTAGAAATAACATTAAACTAAAGCCCAACAAGAAGCTGGGAAACATAGTTACAAATACATAAAAAGAACAGGAATATACAAAGCAAGCCCACATGGAAAAATACAAGACACATATAATAACCACAAAGGACATAACCACCAAGCAAAGACTACGGCCACGAACCACCAATGCAAAACAGACCACCACTGAATTGTAGCAAAATCCCCGAGAACCCCAGGAAAGCGACCAAGCATGAAGGAGATCAACGACAACAACTCCACAATCATACGCAGGAGCAACCCGCCAAACCAAACCTTTGAAACAACCCCAAACAAAACCATGAAGGATTCCACTGCCAAACCTTGACCTATGAAATGGATTAAAATGACCATGCATGAAACCCCTTCGAAGCTAATTCATCACAGCTCTGTCAATAAGAGCAACACGAAACCTGAAGGGACCACCTGGTAGCAACAATTAAACACTCCAGAATAGAGGAGCAGCATCATAGACTCAGAAAAATAAGCCATTCCTCAAGACCGAATCAGATCATCCACAGGACACCAAGAGAGGCACCACCCAACGGAAGCACAATCCAACCACCGCCCAATTGCATCATCGATACCAGCAGGCACCAAAGGGACCCAACATCTGAGCAAACAAAACACGAAGAAAAAACACACACACACCAAACAAAAAAAGACTCACACCACACGAAAAGAAAATACCGTGAATCGTCTATGAATAGAATTCTCACCCCGTCATCCAACCACCCAAAGAAACCCGATGAAAACACACCCACACCAAAACACACACCACCATAGACGAGCCAGTATGTACCAAGACACACACACACACATCAAAGTAAGAGCCCAATACCCCCACCGAATAACAATGAATTTCAGGAAAGCAGCTTAATAGGATCACCATGAGAAAGACAAGAACGACTTGCAGCACCCAACCAAGACCTATGTAACCACTATCTAATTCCAGGCTAGACACACCACACAAAATAAAACCCACCCCAAGATTAAATTAACCCCACAACCAAGAACCAACAGAACTACACCCGAACTTAGTATCCCATGATAACAAGCCCAAAGATCAAAGACCCGAGCAGAAAAACAAACCAGACAACACCCTACAGCTATATCTATATCACCAACAACGAAGGAGAATGACAACTGCAATCCAATAAAATACAACAAAGCACTCATCACACATTGACAGAAACCGAACCAAAACAATGACCTCGCTCACAATTAATGACTAAAACAAATCGGAGTGAAGACCACTACCCCAATTTAGCATCCAACAAAAGAATATCAAACATACATATCACTATGCTCTTTCCTTTTCTTCTTTTTTTTTATTTTTTTTATTTTTTCTTTTCATTCCTTTTTTTTCCTCAAATACGACACCCAAGCCCAAGGAAGCATCCCACCCAGAATAGAGAACCTGAATCACCATGATCGCAAGTAGCACCCCGAAAGGCATTCGCTCCCTGCCGACGATAAGTCACATTAAAAGTCTCTCCATTGATTCCACCCAATGCTCTCCAACCTCCCTTTATTTTTCATCCATAGGTAGCTATGTAAGGATCAAACTAACCCTCACGCGATATCAAAGACTAGCAAAACCGTGCGGAATCCGGTTTAGCTAGGTGATTCAAGTATAAAAAATATAAGCAATAATCGAAAACTATAATAAACTAGGAAACACAAACCGATTGAAACTTGAAAGACCACTTCGATTAACACCCAATCCGAACCTGTGAAGAATTCGGTTACACCTTGATAATTCGCAACTACTTAGCACCAACAACCCTAAGTCGATATTAAGTGGGTCTATATATAGGAGAGATTGACTTGGTAAACAAGTCAATCTCTTTACAAGATTTCGAACCCTAAGCCCACATTAAACCAATCGGACCCCAAACCCACATTAAACCTACAAAAGTTAGCCCAATTACAAATAGTTACTAGCCCACAAGTATTAATCTAAACCCAAAATTCATCTAATGCAAAAGCCTCATTTTCTAGGTCTCTACAATCTTCCCCTAGGCTTTAGCATTAGACAGTCTTCACATTCTGAATTTCTTTGAAAGATTCACCGTCGCTAGATCATACCACAGCTCCTTTGCTACAATCTCAGCTACAGCTCTAGTATAACACTTTGCATATTCTTCAGTGTCTAGATTGCTCTCAATCTGATGCTTTGCAAGTACCATTATATCCTTCTTGTGAAACCTCATCAAATCATGAACTTCCATGACATCAATTGTCTTTGATTTGCAGAGAATTTTGGCTTCACCAGAATAATCACTATAAGCCCACGTCTGGAAATCATGCAAGCAATCTTCAGGATGTCTCATTGGCAGAGGTATTGTCTTTGTCTTGTCAGTATGTGGATACAAGACATTTGTAAACTTCTTGGCTTTGACATTCTCCTTTCCTGAGACACTTTTCTTTCCATCCCATTTAAAGACACTTCTATACTTCTTCACATAAGATTTCTTGTGAGGAAAATCTTCAAACCTCTTGAACTTACTTCGCATAGCATTTTCCAGTTTCTTGTAAAAGTACTTGGCTTGATCATTGTTTGAAGGATTTGAAAATGGTGCATGGTACAACATTGTGAGATCTACATTCGTCCAGGAGTAAAACTGGGTCGAGCTTTTGTAGTATTCCAATGGATACTGACCCTTTCTTCTTACTACGAACATATTCTTCTCACCATCAAACATCCAGGCTTTAATATCTGCATTGATTCCATGCTTATCATGATAATGCTCTCCCAACTGAATTAAGTACCTTTCAGGAGGATAGGCAAATGTCTGAGCTTCCTAACCTCCGTCAAATTCTGAAGCTGGAACAGTCATGTAATCTCTATCCCTGGTATCTTTATCTTCATCCGAGGCTTCAGGTAAAACTGGTTGAGTTTCTTCTGGAATATCTGCTTCAAAATCAAATGCTGGTGATTGTGAGGAATCACCTGCACCTGAACCTCCTTCATCCTTATCTCCTTGGTCAATGCTTGATTTTCTTGATTTATCTGAACTAAGCTGCCTGATCAGCTTATGAAGATCTCTAAATTGTCTGGTAAACTCTCTGTTTATCTTCTTTTGATTCTCCAATTCAGCGTTGTGGATCTTCTGAATATCAATCAAGTCTTCAATCACCTCACTTTGGACTACATTCTGGGCTTTCAGAACGTTTATTTCTTCTCTCAGTTCCTTTTCCAGTCTGAACTCAGGGGTTTCTACTGTTTTCCCCTTTTCTTGGGCTGTGGGTTGAGTGGATGACTCACCAGCACTTGAGCTTGTGACTGGTGGTACACGTGGGTCCAATCTTCTTCTTCTTGGGTCACTTGGGCCTTGCACATGGTGTTCTGTAGCAATTGGCTCAGTCTCAGTCATATCTTCAGTAACAGAAGCACTGAGGGGAGGATCCTCCGTGGCTTTCCGTTTTCTTATCAGTGGCGTCTCAGCAGGTTCAGTCTCAACTTCCTCTAAAGTGATGTCATCAAGATACGTGTCATAGTTGACATTATCTTCACCTTCAAAATTCAGTGCACCAATCCGGACATCTTCTAAGTCAAACTCTTTCCAGTCAGAGTCATCGGGAAAGTCAACAACTTTCTTCGGAGGAGGAGGTCGACTATGTTCTTCTTCAACCGAAGCATTTCTGTTCACTGGAACTTCTTTTCTTACTATTTCTCCAAATTCTCCAAACTTATCACCAAACGGCATCTTATCAGACAGTTTCTTCTTTGGATTTATCATTGGAAACACCTCAATGCCCATTGGCTTGGTATCATGTGTGTCATTAGACTTCCTCAGTACTGGATATCTTGAATCTAGAACTAACTGGATGAATCTTGGAACCGCAGCAAACTTCTTGTCTCTGGACACAACGGCCTTCACATCTTCAAATATCATTCTTGACCAATTGAACCTAACACATCTGATCAGTGACACCATGGCATGGGTGTGCACTTGATTCAACTGATCTGTAGAGCTCTTTTTGGCAATGACACATTTTTGCAAGTAATGTGCCAGCATCCTCCAATATGGTGGAATGAGAGCCTTCATGGTAGGAGGAGATATTGTGAGGTAGCCCATTTCCTTCAGACAATGTGACACCATCTCTTTGTCTAGAATAGTGGGATCAGCAGCAAAATCTTTAAGTCTGAGTGCCTGTCTGAAAGTCTCTTCAGTCAACATCACCTCAGTAGCTTGAATCTTGGCAAGTATCTGCTTTCCATCTTCTGATACATCTGCTGTCTTCCAAAACTCTTGCTGCATACGTTTGCATATAACCGGGTTTGCTGTTAGTGCATAGTGTAGACAGCACTTCTTCAATCCCGCTATCATTGACAGGTACTTCTCTTTGTATTCAGCAGGCGGGTCCAGCAAATAAGCCACCTGATTATGATCTTTGACAAACTCCAAATCCCTGCACTCACAAACACAGATAAACATCCAAAGCACACAAATGTTCATTAGTCTTAGGAATTTCACGAAAAACGGGCAGCATAACGGCTTAAAATTGAATGAAAAACCATTGAAAACATCATCAGGTACCTTTTGGATCGAAAAACAGGGGTTTTCGATCGGAAAGCATCCGTCCGATCGGAAAGTGCCATGTCACCGAGAACCCTAATCGAAAAGCATCAATGATGATCGAACAGCATACTGTCCGATCGAGAAGTATTGGGTTACCAAGATCCTGGATCGAAAAGTGTAGGGCATGATCGAAAAACCTAGCTCCCTGATGGAAAAGCCTAAGCGCTGATCGAAAAGGGTAGCTTCTGATCGGAAACCCTAGTTTCCTGACCGAAAAGCCTTAGGTTCTCGGTAACTATTGATCGAAAAGTACCAGGGGCTGATCGAAAAGCTTTTCAGCCTGATCGAGAAGCCCCAGGCTTCATCGAAAAGCCTCATCTTCTTCGGTTTAAACCTGCAACTAAAACAAGCAACCAAATTTCGAGTGTTTTTTACCACTTAAACACTATCCCAATCACTGCAATCACAGTTTAATACCCGTCCCAACCAGTAATCACAGGAAAAAAAATAAAAAGAACCTACTCAAGTCGATCCTGAGCGGGTCGAGCCGCACGCTTCAGTCGGGGGGCCATGGCTCGAAATTGACGCCAGGGTTGAGATCGGAGATCGATTCCGACCGGAGTGGTGTGTCGGATGGTCTCAGCGGCGACGGAGGGCGGCGGATTTGAAGGGAACAGTGGCGGCGGCGCTGTGAGGGAATGGGGGTGCTGTGGTGGTCGGATGATGGCGGGAATGGTGGTCGTGAGGTCGCAGGGTGATGGCGAGGTGAGTGGTGGTATGCGACGGGGATGGTAGCCGGTGGTGGTGGAGATCGGCAGTGGTGGTGGAAAGGCTAGGGTTTGAGAGTGAGAAAGAGGGAGACGGGAAGAGTGAGGAGTCGCCGGCTCCCCCACCCCTTTTGTTTAAAAAATTTCATTTTTAGCCCCTCAATTTTTTTAACTAATCACAATCCACCCAAACCTTTTCCTTAACAAAGTTATATTTAAAAAAAAAAACACACAAACCCCCAACTTTAATCTTGTTTATTCAGAAAGCTTCCCCTGAGATCAAGCCCGAGAGATTTACGATCTGGCAACTTTTACTTAAAAAAAATAAAAAAACAATATAAACAAATTAGAAGTTAAGATAAAATAAAATAAACACAAATAGAATAAATAAATAAAAAAAACATAAACACAAAAAAAATCTTAACCAACTGGATTTTGTGTGAAGAGGCACTGTTAGGGATCATACCAGATAGTCTGTGACTGAGGAACCCTTTTCAGCTTCAGTTATTTCGCGTGTTCAGGCGATTGCCGGTATTTGGTCCATCTTTAAACTCATGATGCTTTCGCTTACTCAAGCAGTTTCATCACATAATTTATATTTTAAAGTTTATTAATTATGACAATCTATCTAGGTCACACACATAAGTCCTAGGTATAATTTGTACATTCCATCAAGCACACCTGGTTTCCGTACAACATTTTTCACGACACCTTTCCTTAAGCCCAACGTCATGCTCCAGAGGGGTTGAGAGAAGAAAAGAATAGATCACGGAGGTTTTGTTGGATAATATACAAAGTCAGCTGAATTATTGAAACATTTTTTAACAATGTTCTCATCAGTGACAGAGGCTGAGGGTTTTGGACGCTTGAGGGTCTCTTTTGATTGTTCACTTGGCATCTTTTGGTTTATAATATACACTGTGATCTTAAGATGTACGTGGATCAGGGTGGTTCCAGGTCTCCGCTTTCGCAGAACAGGGGAGTCCTGACTCACGTACAACATTCCCAGGTCATTGCTTACGCAAAGCAGAGGGAATGGGATTTTTGAGCATGACATTAACACTCAGAACCGGGCGTGTATCTCAGGATACCTGATGCACAGTCAAATAGAAACTGTACTAACCTAAGTGTGTGCTCCCTTTCAAGCATCATACGTTATCTTCAAGTGTTGTGATAAAACATACCTTTTGATTGATTGTCAGCAGAGCCTACCAAGCAAATTGACCATGAGTCACTGCTTTTCACTTCCACCTTACACGTGTCAGTCAGCAAACACCTGGAAATTTATATCACTTCCCAGCCTGGTCAACCAAACCAGTAAAAAATTTAAAAGCACACACATTTGAGGAAATGAATATCTTTTATCTTCCCCTTGCTTTTAGATTTTTTAAACTACGAAAAAAAACACTAATTTTGTATTTTTGAATTTTTTTCATATTTTTTTTGTATTTTTTTGAATTTTTTTTTTTTGTAAATTTTTGAATTTTTCAAATTTTTTTTTAATAGAAACAGATTGCCAGACTACTCATCAAAGGCTATCATTCGAAGGCATTTGAGACACATTTCAAAATTTGCACTTGGAAGGGGTTTGGTGAACATATCCGCCACATTGTCCTCCGATGCCACCCTCTCCAGATGAATGAGCCGGCGGTCATAGCAATCCCGAATGAAGTGCGTTTTGATATCTATGTGTTTGGTTTTAGAGTGCTGCACAGGATTTTTCACGATTTGCAATGCAGCATTATTATCACAAAAAATAGGAGTATCGAAAAAATTCAAACCGTAATCTCCCAGCTGATGCTGCAACCATACCACTTGTGAACAACAAGCGGATGCAGCCACATATTCTGCTTCGGCTGTTGACTGAGACACCGTGTGCTGCTTCTTGCTTTGCGAAGATACCAGCCTGTCACCTAAAAATTGAGCTCCAGCAGATGTGGATTTTCTGTCAAGCTCATTGCCACCATAATCACTGTCAGAGAAAGCATACAGGTTAAATCCGGACTCTTTAGGGTACCAGAGGCCTAGACGAGGCCGACCCTTCAAATATTTAAAAATACGTTTCACAGCAGAGAGATGAGAGAGTTTAGGATTAGCCTGATAGCGTGCGCATTGGCACACAACGAGCATGATATCTGGACGGCTGGCGGTTAAGTACATCAGAGACTCAATCATTGACCGGTACATGTGCTCGCTCACTGGTTGACCGTCTGGATCCCTGGTGAGTGCTGGTCTTGCCGACATAGGAGTGGAGACAGACTTTGCATCCATCATCTTGTACTTTTCCAAAATTTCTGTGACATATTTGGCCTGATGGATAAGTATCCCACTGTCACTCTGCTTTACTTGCAATGCGAGGAAAAACTCCATCTCGCCCATCTGACTCATCTTAAACTTTGTGCGCATAACCTTCTCAAACTCTTTGCACAAGTCTTCATTGGTAGAACCGAAGATGATGTCATCAACATATACCTGTACCATGATTATGTCATTCCCAACCTCCTTCCTGAAAAGTGTCTGATCCACAATGCCTCTAGTGTACCCGTGTGCTAGAAGATGATCAGTCAGAGTCTTGTACCAAGACCGAGGGGCCTGATGCAAGCCATACAGGGCCTTGTCTAGCTTGAACACATGATATGGGTGTTCCTCATCAATGAAGCCAGGTGGTTGAGTGACATAAACCTCTTCATCCATTTCTGCATATAAGAAGGCTGTTTTCACGTCCAACTGGTAGACCGTGAAGTTCATGTAGGATGCATAGGCTAAGAAGACTCTTATTGCTTCTAAACGGGCCACCGGTGCATACACTTCATCATAATCCACACCTTGGATTTGTTTGTGGCCCTGAACCACCAACCTGGCCTTGTTTCTGACAATGATGCCATTGTCATCCTTTTTGTTCTTGTAAAGCCACCGAGTCGTGATGACCTTTTTGTCAGCGGGCCTTTCTACTAACCTCCAAACTTGAAGCCGGGAGAACTGATTTAGTTCTTCATGCATTGCCTCCACCCAACTTGGATCTGTCAATGCCATGGTGATGTTAGGTGGCTCAATCTGTGAGATAAAATAGGAGTACATACAGTGATTGATGTCTCCTGACTGGCTTCTTGTGACCACCCCAGATGCTAATGGACCAATGATGTTGTCCACGGGGTGGTATTTATCAATTCTGGTTTCTGCAACGGCCTGAACGGGAATTTCCAGAGGTAAATTTGAAAGAACGGGTTCATCAATTGTTTCAGCTGCATCATCTGTATCAGTTCCCTGTGTTTGTGGAGTGTCTGAGGCGTGATCAACTTCCGCATCAGTTTCCTGTGTGTGAGTAGCCACAGGATCAGCAGTCTCCTGTACTGGTGCGGTATCTGTTTCGGGAGCAATGACTGGAGCCTTGGTGATAGAGTGTGATAATGGAGGTCCTGAAACTGTATCTTCATAAAGTTCTTCGGCTATGACAGGTTCCAAGCCCAAAAAATGGAAGAATTGATTATAATCAAAAGCTTGAGGAGGACCCACTCCACCATCAGATGGATTTTCTTCGAGCCAATCCACATTTGTAGACTCCATCACCATGCCGGTTGTTTTGTTGTAAACCCTGTAAGCGGAGCTGGCAGAGTAACCTACAAAATAACATTCATCAGACTTAGCAGCAAATTTGGGAACATCAGTGTTTACTAAAACTGTGCATAGACACCCAAAGGCCCGAAGGTGTCTAATTCTGGGCTTATCATTGTAAATCAGCTCATATGGAGTTCTCTGCTGCCGCTTGTTGATGAGCACCCGATTCTGGACATAACATGCAGTGTTGACTGCTTCTGCCCAAAACATGGTTGGTAGCTTTGAATCACACAACATGGTACGAGCAGCTTCAGTCAGTGTTCTGTTCCTTCGTTCTGCGACACCATTCTGCTGGGGGGTGTAGGGAGCACTGAATTGATGCTCAATTCCCTTGTCGGCACAGAAATTGTCAACAGTTTGGTTCTTAAACTCCGTCCCGTTATCACTCCTGATGGCCTTCACTTGCAACTTTAATTTATTTTCGATGAGCTTGATGAAAGCGATCTAATACCTGCAACATCACTTTTCTTGGACAAGAAAAACACCCAAGTGAAATGGGAAAAATCATCAGTAATAACTAAACAAAATGCACATCGGTTAAGACTTAACATACTGACGGGACCGAATAGGTCCATGTGAAGTAACTCTAGTGGAGACGAGATTCTGCTGAAGACCTTCGGTTTATGTGGCCGTGTGTGCTGCTTCCCCTTAGCACAAGCCACACATTTCTCCTTCAAAACAAATTCTTTGATTGGGAGATCTTTAACAAGTCCTCCTCTGGCAAGACGATTCAGGTTCTTCAGATTCATGTGCCCCAATCTTCGGTGCCACAGCTGAGCATGGTTCTCAGCTGTTTTAGACAGAAGACAGGCCACCTCAGATGTGGGGGGTTTCTGCATATTCAGCACATAGGAGTTACCAAATTTGGGTGTTCTCATCAACACCCAATCATCGGGGATGGAGTATCCAGGTTTAACAATGAGACACTCTTAATTGTTGAATAGAACTGGATACTCTCGATCACATATCTGTGAAACACTTAACAAGCTGTGTTTTAACTGCTCCACATAATTGACATCGTGGAAGCTGAGACAACCGTTGCGAACTGTGCCTTTCTGACTGATATAACCACCATCTCCTCCGGCGAACGACACATATCCTCCATCAAATTTCTCCAAGTCTTGTAGTAGAGATATGTCGCCCGTCATATGCCTGGAACAACCACTGTCAACGTACTATAGGTTGCTGACAGTCCTCCTTGGCTGTTCCTGCATTCAAAGGAGATCAGTTAGATTTTGGTACCCAGGCCTTAACTGGTCTCGGTGAGACTGGTCTGTCCTTGTTTGGACTGAGGATGCCTTTTATGTTGACATCTCGGTGGTGATTTTCCTTCCCAAGTCCTTGTTGATTACTTTTGTTTATTTTGGAACTTTTAACCTCTTGAAAAGACCTGGAGTGCTTCTTATACACTCCGGTAGGTTTAAATGACAAATTCACCACTTTTGGGACATTCCACCTGTCAACAACCCCTTGATTGTTTGATCTTGTAGGCCCCAAAGGTTGTGGGTGGAAAGGTTGTTTTGAAAAAGATTTAAAAATGGATTTGAAAACAGGTTGTGGGTGAACGGGTGAGTTTGAAATGTCCTGCTTTGGGTGAGAAGCAGATTTAGAAGGTTTAACATCTTTGTACACCCTGGCAGGTTTTGTGAAATTCTTTGAAGGTTTCTTAGCATTTTTATTCTCTTTATTTTTCACAATTGGTGGTGACTTGGGTTTTGGGCTCCATTTGGGGACATGTGGTGAGCCCTGCTGCACCTTTTGGTTTGAAGGTCCAAATTTGGGTTTTGGGCCAACACGTGTTGTATCTCTGCTTGTGAGGGTGGGAATGTGAACTTCTGCACCTTGGGATTTGAAGGTCCTGTAAATCCCGAAACGGTCCAAACACAATATCTAATCCAATCAAGACCGTGCGGAATCCGGTTTGATTGGTGATTCAAGAACAATCAAATAATGATAATACTAACAATCGAAACAATATGAAATAACAAACCGAGATTGAAGAATCCTTGATTAAAACCTTGGTTGCAATACACCGGATCGAAATTCTCTATGGAGAATTTTGATAATCACCTTGACCCCTTCCCACAATCAACAACCTAATAATGAGAGGAGAGCTTCCCTTATATAGGGAGTCTCCAACTTGCTAAACAAGACACCCTAAAAACCCTAATTACACATTAATTTCCGGATTTGACCATCTAGGCCCACTAAACTCCCTCTAAACACTTTCTAATTGAGCCCAATCATGCCTAAAATGGCCCAATGACCTAATATACCCATAACCCAACTCATTTTCACCTATTCTAACACATAGGCCTTCAGAATTCTCCGCCAAGTGATGATTTAATACACAAGCCACAAATTATTCCCTTACAATCTTCCCCTTGGCTTGTGCTATTAAATATCTTCTACTTTCAATCTTCAGACTTCAGTCTTCTCCTTGGCTTGAACATGGGTTGGTGAAGATTCTTTTCTTGAACGATCTTCATTGGGCAGCAACGGTCGAGATCTGGGAGTTTTCTCTCAATCAGCATCAGCTTGGACTTCAAATGACAAACAAATAATGAGAGGAGGATTCTCAAATACTTGCTTCTTCTTGAAACATGACGAGTCCTTGCTAAACCATCAGTAACTGTCTTGACTTGCATGAGACTTCAGAGGATAAATTTTGAAAACCTCTGTCTTGGCATTTGTGACTACTCTGCATCTTTTCTTCAATTAGCTTCCCCTAAACCTGAGAACGGTGTCTTTGGACGCTTTACTTGAACAACCAACAAACTTCCCCTGAGCATAGGGTAAGTCCTTTTCCGGCTGGTTCTTCAACACGAACAGTAACAGCACTCATTGACTTTTCTTTTCCATGACATTTCATTTAACCTGTCATGCACAACATGGAACAAACACAAACACTAACCAGCATATGATGACTGGTTATCGGGTTAGAATTATTTTACCAAAAACTTCCCCTGAACCTGAGGACTCTTCACATTATCTCCCCCTGAGATTCTGGAGGGGTGATACCTTCTTGCACAAACCCATAAAAACTTATTAAAACCTTTAAATTAACCTGGCAATGGTTGAAACATAAACAATAAAAACAAACTTAAGATAACCCAAAAGAAAAATAAAAATAAAAATAAAATCAAACATACCAAATTACTAAACGAGAAGGTTTTATTTTGGGATCAAACCGTCTTTGTCTGAACTGAGGAACCCTTTTCAGCATCTGTTACTCGAACACGTCCAGGCGATTGCCAGTATATTGGTCCTTCTTAAACCCATGTTCCTCATTTTCCCGGCTGTTTGTCACTTATTTATCTTTTAGGTGCATTAATTATGAACATCCGACAGTCACACACAAATCCTAGGTAATTAATATGTGTAGTCTATCAAGCTTAATCATTCCCTACCACATATTTTCACATTCCCATATCCAGAGTTTTGAATCTTTTATCGAGACTTGGTTGAGAAGAGAAAGAACAGATCATAAAAGAGATAGGGATAATATACAAAGACTTGTATGATTTCAACTCAGAGGCGTTTATCAGTCAGGTGGTAACCTTTCATCAAACACATAAGCCTAGTCACAAAGTCAGGGCTAAAGGGTTTTGGACGCTAGAGGGTCTCTTTTGTTGTGCACATTGGCATCTTTTGGGGTGTAAATTTTATACAGTGATCTGCAAGCACGTTAATACAGACTAACCAGGTCTTTGCTCACGCAAAACAGAGGAAAGTCTGATTAACACGTCAACCATTCTACACCAGGTCATTGCTCACGCAAAGCAGAGGCAAGACTTGACTGACGGCTTTGACATCCCCAGATCTTTGCTCACACAAAACAGAGGGGACGCCGACTTTTTGAGATTTTTGATTCAACACTTTGGAGTCCGGCGTGTGTATCGGGAACAATTTCGCAGTCAAATAGAACAAGCACTTAACCTAAGTGTGTGTTTCCCGTCAAATGACATACTTTATCTTTAAGTGTTGTGACCCATACCTTTGTTTTTGGAACTGAGCCTACCGAGCACATCACCTTGGATCATGTCTTTCACTTTTGCCTTACGTGTGTCAGTCATTTTGAGAACGGAAATATTTCACTTCCCACCTTCTAAAGGAAACAAAAGATTAAAAATTAAAAAGCACAATTTAATTTTGAGGGGTCAACAATTTCATCGTTTCTATTCTTCCCCTTGCTTCTTGATTTTTAATAACAACACACATTTTTTTTGATTTTTTTTTTTTTTTTTAACACTCACTGACACAATACTTAATATGTACTAAAAACTGGCCAAGCTAACCTTCAAAGTTTATCTTTTGAAAATTTTCAGAAATGGGTTTTGTTTCATGCACAACCATACTTCACAGCAAATCAGCCAAGAAACAAACAATTCAGACAGTGTTACCTTTACTGCTGATTTTCTCAGATTTACCTCTCACAAGGAAACATACCCTCCATTGAAATCTTCATGTCATGTGGTAGAGAGATGCCTCCTATCCTGTGCCTGGAACAATCACTATCACAAACAAATAAGGTTAATGAAAGTCCTCCTTGACTGTTCCTGCACAAGGTGAGAGATCAGTTAGCCATAAGTACCCAGGCCATTGTGGTTCTGGGTATACCTGAAGAGTCAGTGAAAGAAATTTCTTTTAAAAACATTCCCTTGGTAACATCAGGGATTGGGGGTGTGGCTGCCTTGGTTGGACTGAGAATGTCCTTTTTGTTGACATCTCTGGGTTTGTGATTTTCTTTCCCAAAAACCTGTGGTTTTCTCGGTGGATTCTTATTAGAATTTTGAACTCTTACTTCTTGAAATTGTTTGGAGTGTTTCTTGTACACTCCAGTAGGCTTGAAAGACAAGTTCACAACTTTTGAAACATTCCACCTGTCATCCTTCCTCCAACCATTTGATTTAGCTGAACCAACTGGATTTGGATGGATGGGTGATTTTGAAACAGTTTTGAAAACAGGTTTTGGGGATTCAACAGATTTTCGTCTCCAAGCTGTTTTGACAGATTTCTGAGATGTTTTGTTTTCTTTAAAAATGGTCTTTGGCCGTTGCTTAGGAGCCTTGGGTTTCTGCTGAACTTTGTGACTCTGAGGTGCTTGTTTCTGCACCTTGGGTTTTGATGGACCGGGCCTTGGAGTTGGGTCACTTTGTTTCTGGGTCCTTGGACTGGGTCTCTGATGAACCCTTTTGGGATAATAGGGTTCATAAGGCCGGTATAAACAGTTTCTTGCCACGTGTCCTGGTCTACCACAGACATGGCAAGATTGTTTCTTTGGGTAAGCGGGAGCCTGTGGTTGGTTACGCCCAGTGGAAATCCAAGTTGGTTTTGAACAATTTTTGTGGATCCAATGGGTTTTACCGTGGGGCTTTGTGGTTAAAATGTACTCCCGCTGAACTGGCTTAAGCTGGTCATATGCAGAATTGATTTCTGGGTACGGGACAAAATCATGAGGTCTAAGGTCCCGCACTTTCTGCACATTTTGATCATGACAATCATTCTTATTTTCTGTAGGTTTCCCACCCAACACCCCACCATTTGTGAGTTTGGGACCAGCAACCTGTGGTCCCTTATCCCTTCTTAAAATTTTAACAGTTTTTAAGGGTTTCACAGGTTTAGCATCACATTTCCCAAAGTTAAACACACTACTAGTAACAGATTCATCAAACACAGTTGACTTGGGAAATGCTGACTCAGACTCAAAACTTTTTGAAGCAAAATTATCAGTTTTAAAAACTGGAAACTTTTGACTCTCAACGCAAACACTTTTTCCCTTTGAACCTGCTTCTTCATTTACTTTATCTGCACAAGAAGTAGAAGTGTTAGTAATGTTAGAAACAGGAGCAGAAATTTTAATAGGACAAGCTGCCAATTTCTTTTCGATCTCAGCTTTAGCATCCAAGTTAGTCTTGGAACACTCATAATCTGAGATCATTTCATGCATCAGGGGCATCGGTACTGTATGAGTGGACTTTTCATCTTTTATTTCAGTACCGAGACCCAAACCAGAGTTGGCTTTTAGATGACGCATACGAGCGTCTGTGTTGTAGAAAAGTGAGCTAGCCTTCATCATTTCTGACACAATCTTATCATTTCGCTCAACTTTGGTTTGTGATGTTTCTAATTGCCCTTTAAGTTGCTCAAGTTCAGTTTTTAATGTGGCAATTTCTTCATTAGCAACTGTCAGATATGTGTTTTTGTTACTCAAGTCCCTTTGAAGATTTTTTATGTCAATTTTAGCAGCTTCAAGTTTCTCACTCAAGTTTTTACTTCTACCCTTATATTCCCTCAACTCTCTATCAACAAATTCACGATTTAGGGTTTCATTGAAAAACTTAGTTTGCCATTCTTGAGATTCATTGAGTATAGTTTGACATTTAGGGTTAAGACATACCTCAGAGCTGCTGGCAGATACAGAATTACCTGGAAGAAAGGATGCCATGAATGTCTTTGATTGAACTTCTGGATCAAATACGAACAGAAAGACTTGAACGGATTGAAAATTGAAAGCCTAAGGGTTGGATAGAAAATGGTGAAGTTTGGATAGAAAAGTCAAGTTTTGGATCGAAAAGTGGACTTTTTGATCAAAAAGAGGACTTTTGATCGAAAAATGGACTTTTTGATCGAAAAATGGACTTTTTGATCGAAAAGTGTGGCTGATCGAAAAGCTGGTAGGAAAGCTGCTTGGCTGATCGAAAAGCTGTCTTGGCTGATCGAAAAGCTGTTCGGCTGATCGAAAAGCTGTCTTGGCTGATCGAAAAGCTGTTTGGCTGATCGAAAAGCTGTCTTGGCTGATCGAAAAGCTGTTTGGCTGATCGAAAAGCTGTTTGGCTGATCGAAAAGCTGTATTGGCTGATCGAAAAGCTGTTTGGCTAATCGAAAAGCTGTCTTGGCTGATCGAAAAGCTGTTTGGCTGATCGAAAAGCTGTCTTGGCTGATCGAAAAGCTGTTTGGCTGATCGAAAAGCTGTCTTGGCTGATCGAAAAGCTGTTTGGCTGATCGAAAAGCTGTCTTGGCTGATCGAAAAGTGAAAGAATGGATCGAAAAGTCTCAAAGGGACTTTTCGATTGGTGTAACTGATCGAGAAGTCACAAAAGGGGACTTCTCGATTGGGCAGGCCGGTCGAAAAGTCACTTAGGGGACTTTTCGAGTGAGACGAACGGATCGAAAAGGGACTTTTCGATCAGACAAACCGATCGAAAAGCAGAAAACAGGTCGAAAAGTGTTAGAAAACACAATCACAGCTTCCGAAACTTCTGACTTGAGTTACAACCTGCACAAAAACACCTCCGAACGTGCTAACAGCTGAAAAGCACCAGAAAAATCAAAACGTTAGTACTCAAAAACTTGAATCTGATATCGCGAGAGCCTCGAAACTTGCGTTTCTTGGCTCTGATACCAATTGTAAGGATCAAACAAACCCTCACGCGATATCTGGTCTAGTGAAACCGTACGGAATCCGGTTTAACTAGATGATTCAAGAAGAACAATAAAAATCAATGTAATCGAAAAGTATGTAACGCAATTGAAACAAACCGATTAGTAGAAACACGATTGACTTGAACACTGGTTACTGCTTACACCTTTGATCGAATTCTCTATGGAGAATTCGATGATCACCTCCACACACAAACTGACTAGCTTTACTCCACAATCAACAACCCTAAAACAATGAATAAGAGACCTATTAATAGGAGGATTTTAGCTTGGAAAACAAGCTAGCCTATTTTCGGTAACTAAATACCCTAAATAACCTCTAATTCCCGGTTTTGACTTTCTAAGCCCACAAAACTCCCTCTAAACACTTTTATATTGAGCCCACACATGTCTAAAAAGGCCGAATGACCCAAAACAACCATAACCCAACTAATTTTCACCTATTCTAACACATAGGCCTTCAGAATACTCCGCCAAGTGATGATTTAATACACAAGCCACAAATTATTCCCTTACATCTGAAAAGGTATGCGTTACACACTTGGAGATGAACCCAAACACGATATCACAAAGTAAAAACAAGCACCTCGAACTTTGTGACTCTGAGGTGGGAAGTGAAATAAACTTCCGTCTTGGAGATGGCTGACACGCGTAAGGCAGATGTGAAAGACATGATCCATGGTGATATGCTGGTAGGCTCGGCTCTAAAATCTGAAAAGGTATGCGTTACACACTTAAAGATAACGTATGGCAGTTTGTTGGGTAACAGCACTAAGGTTAATTGCATTTCTATTTGACTGCATGTTCAAGTTCCCGATACACACGCTTGTCTCCAAGAGTGTGAAATTGAGCTCAAAAAGTCGGTGTCCCCTCTGCTTTGCGTGAGCAATGACCTGGGGATGCTTCGAGTGTATGTAAGGCTCTCCTCTGCTTTGCGTGAGCAATGACCTGGAGTTGTCCATACATACGTGCTTACAGATCATCATAAATAATATATGCAATTAAAATAAAAAAAAATAAAAAAAATGCATGTATACACCTCAAAAGATGCCAAAGAGCACAAGAAAAGAGACCCTCAAGAGTCCAAATCCCTCAGCCTTTGTCACTGATGAGAGCATTATTAAAATTGTTTCAAAAATTCAGTTGACTTTTTATATTATACCCAAAAAAAATCTATGTGATCTATTCTTTCTCTTCTCAACCCAATCTGGAGCTCAGTTTCAAACTTCTGGTTCAGGTTGTGAAAATATGTGGTAGGGAATTTATATGCTTGATATTGTGCAATAACATGTACCTAGGATTTGTTGAAACCCTCTTGCTGTTCATAATTAATACACAATAAAAGATAATAAAGTGACAAACAGCCTGATAAAGAAAAGGGTTTGAGTTTAAAGTGGATCAGTATATTGGCAATCACCTGGACGTGTTCGAGTAACAGAAGCTGAAAAGGGTTCCTCAGTCAGATTCATACGGTTTGATCCCATAGAAACCTTCTCGTTTAGAAATTTGGTATGATTGTTTTTATTTTTATTTTTCTTTTGTGTTATCTTAAGTTTTTATTGTTTATTTTATTTTTGTAATTTTAGATGATCTAGAAGTACGTAATCTGATACGCGTAAGGCAGATGTGATATCGTGTCAGCCATCTACTAATCGCTGTTAGCACTTTCGGAGGTGTTTTGTGCAGGTTACAACACGTGACAGAAGGTTCAGAAGGCTGTGCGTGTTATTTTCAGACTTTTCGACCCTACTCAACACTTTTCGATCAGGTTTTCTGATCGAAAAGTCCACTGTTGCTGTCTGATCGATCGAGAAGCCCCCCTTTTGTGGCTTTTCGATCCATTCTTCCTGCTCGAAAAGTCCCCTAAGTGACTTTTCGACCAGCCTGCCCAATCGAGAAGTCCCCTTTGTGACTTCTCGATCAGTTTCACCGATCGAAAAGTCCCTTCAGAGACTTTTCGATCCGACCCTTTCGATCGAGAAGTCCCCTTGAGACTTCTCGATCAGCCTTCCTTGATCGAAAAGTCCCCTGAGACTTTTCGATCCATTGTGCTCCTTGATCGAAAAGTCCCCTTTGAGACTTTTCGATCCAACCCACACTTTTCGATCAGTTCAGACTTTTCGACCCGCATCATCCCGATCGAAAAGTACTTTTCGATCAGCTTGTTTTAGCCGTAAACCCACTTTTCGATTTTGAAGTTATGGCCTTCGACATGTCAAGCCTCTCGAGTGCCACCTTGGAAATGGATTCTAAGATTGGGACATCTGCCAGACCGCCACGTCTGATGTCTGGCAAAGATTTTATAAGCTGGAAATACAGGTTCGTCAACTATGTCAACTACCATGATGCTAAGATCATGCGATCAATCGAAGTGGGAGATTTTGTCCCATCAACTCCAGGGGAACAGGGTCAACCTCCTGTTCCTAAACCTAAGAATAATTGGATTGATGAGGACTGGGAAAGGGTTGAACGAGATAGGAAGGCTCTAGCTGCTTTGACCATGGCTCTATCCCCAGAAGTTGCTGAAGCATTCAAGGAATACACCTCAGCAAAGACATTGTGGGATGCCCTTATAGAGGCTTATGAGGGAAATGATGACATGAAGGAATCCCGCAAAGAGAATTTGAGGGAGATGTTTAATGAGTTCAACTATGCCCCGGGTGAGAATATTGAGACGTTACTTCAGCGGTTTATCAAGATAGTCACTGGGATGAAAGATGCCGGAGTAACATACACACAAGTGGAGGTCAACAGAAAGCTCGTTAACTCTCTTCCACCTAATTGGGACAGCACTATTGAGCTAATTGAGAAGACAGTACAAATGTCCACCGCATCACTAAATGAGCTCATGTCCACAATCAGAGCATATGAGGAGAAGAAACAAAAGAGGGCCAGAAAGTCTGGCAATGGAGCTTTCATGAATCAATTAAACCAAGCTTTCATTTCTCAGCCAGCTGTCGCTCCAGCCAATCCACCCTCAACCCCAATGGGATTCATTGCACAAGCTACTGGTTCAAGCTCATCTGGAGCATCAAACATTGTCTCACTGGATGTAAATGCCCTAACCAAAGATCCCAGCTTTGCTCTTGGAGTGGGAATTATGAGTTGCTATCAGGCACTCGTGGCAGGCTCACTTCTTCCCACGGATCTGTCACCTGATGATGTGAATCAAGTGAATCCTGATGATCTAGAGCACATGGACATATCGTATCAGATGGGAATGTCTGCCCTTCGTGCAAGACAGTTCATGGCAAAGAAGGGACAGAAGGATTGGAATGGTGGAAAAGGAATCAAGTTGAGCTTTAATAAGGCTAATCTGAGGTGTTACAACTGCAATGAGTATGGGCACTATGCCAGAGAGTGCACCAAACCGAAGGTGGATAGAGAAGGCAAGACTGATAGCAGAAGTGAGAACATGAAGAAGGAGGCAGGAAAGAATGATAAGGCACTGGTGGTTCAGCATACGCCAGGATATGACTGGACATCTCAGGTGGAGGACCTCAGTCTTACACTTGACCATGTGGCCCTGTTAGCTGAAGAGGAAGCACAAAAGGAAGAAGCTGAGGAATATCAACATGCATTTATGGCAAACATCACTCCAGGATCCTCCGCAAGCAGCTCTGAGATAAAGGTAAACATGAAGCAGGGGTAATAAATTGCAAGGAGTCCACTAAAAGTCCCTTGAAGTCTGAAGTTGATTTTTCTGTTCAAAATTCTGTTTTTGAGAAAACTGAAACTTTTGTTATGTCTGAGTCAAACACCTCTAAGTCGTCTGAGTCTAATGATTGTGCTAAATTTTCTGTTAGAAAAAACAAAAACAAAAAAAAAAAACAAAAAAAAAAAAAAAATCAAAAAAAAAAATGTGTGTTGTTATTAAAAATCAAAAAGCAAGGGGAAGAATAGAAACGATGAAATTGTTGACCCCTCAAAATTAAATTGTGCTTTTTAATTTTTAATCTTTTGTTTTCTTTAGAAGGTGGGAAGTGAAATAAACTTCCGTCTTGGAGATGGCTGACACGCGTAAGGCAGATGTGAAAGACATGATCCATGGTGATATGCTGGTAGGCTCGGCTCTAAAATCTGAAAAGGTATGCGTTACACACTTAAAGATAACGTATGGCAGTTTGTTGGGTAACAGCACTAAGGTTAATTGCATTTCTATTTGACTGCATGTTCAAGTTCCCGATACACACGCTTGTCTCCAAGAGTGTGAAATTGAGCTCAAAAAGTCGGTGTCCCCTCTGCTTTGCGTGAGCAATGACCTGGGGATGCTTCGAGTGTATGTAAGGCTCTCCTCTGCTTTGCGTGAGCAATGACCTGGAGTTGTCCATACATACGTGCTTATAGATCATCATAAATAATATATGCAATTAAAATAAAAAAAAATAAAAAAAATGCATGTATACACCTCAAAAGATGCCAAAGAGCACAAGAAAAGAGACCCTCAAGAGTCCAAATCCCTCAGCCTTTGTCACTGATGAGAGCATTATTAAAATTGTTTCAAAAATTCAGTTGACTTTGTATATTATACCCAAAAAAAATCTATGTGATCTATTCTTTCTCTTCTCAACCCAGTCTGGAGCTCAGTTTCAAACTTCTGGTTCAGGTTGTGAAAATATGTGGTAGGGAATTTATATGCTTGATATTGTGCAATAACATGTACCTAGGATTTGTTGAAACCCTCTTGCTGTTCATAATTAATACACAATAAAAGATAATAAAGTGACAAACAGCCTGATAAAGAAAAGGGTTTGAGTTTAAAGTGGATCAGTATATTGGCAATCACCTGGACGTGTTCGAGTAACAGAAGCTGAAAAGGGTTCCTCAGTCAGATTCATACGGTTTGATCCCATAGAAACCTTCTCGTTTAGAAATTTGGTATGATTGTTTTTATTTTTATTTTTCTTTTGTGTTATCTTAAGTTTTTATTGTTTATTTTATTTTTCAAACATGGCCAGGTTAATTTAAAGGTTTTAATAAGTTTTATGGGTTTTATGCAAGAAAGTATCACCCCTCCAGAATCTCAGGGGGAGATAATGTGAAGAGTCCACGGGTTCAGGGGAAGTATTTGGTAAAATAATTCTAACCCGATAACCAGTCATCATGTCTGGTTAGTGTCTGTTTCATGTTGTGCATGACAGGATAAGTCAGAAAAAGAAAACTCATGGACAAGATGGTCAAGGACTCAGCTGACCGATGCACTGATGCTGTTACTGTTCGTGTTGAAGAACCAGCCGGAAAAGGACTTACCTTATGCTTAGGGGAAGCTGAATGAACAAAAGATGCAGAGCAGTCACAACAAGAAGTTCAAGAATGCCAAGATAAAGCAAGTTAATGGCAAGTCAAGACAATTACTGATGATTCAGCAAGGACTTAACAGTTCTCAAGAAAGAGCAAGTATTTAAGAATCCTCCTCTCATTACTTGTTTGTCATTTGAAGTCCAAGCTGATGCTGATTGAGAGAAAACTCCCAGAACTTGTCCGTTGCTGCCCAATGAAAATCGTTCAAGAAAAGAATCTTCACCAACCCATGCTCAAGCCAAGGAGAAGTCTACAACTTCTGAAGATTGAAAGTAGAAGACATTTAATATCACAAGCCAAGGGGAAGATTGTAAGGGAATAATTTGTGGCTTGTGTATTAAATCATCACTTGGCGGACTATTCAGAAGGCCTATGTGTTAGAATAGGTGAAAATTAGTTGGGTTATGGTTGTATTGGGTCATTGGGCTTTTTTAGACATGTGTGGGCTCAATATAAAAGTGTTTAGAGGGAGTTTTGTGGGCTTAGAAAGTCAAAACCGGGAATTAGAGGTTATTTAGGGTATTTAGTTACCGAAAATAGGCTAGCTTGTTTTCCAAGCTAAAATCCTCCTATTAATAGGTCTCTTATTCATTGTTTTAGGGTTGTTGATTGTGGAGTAAAGCTAGTCAGTTTGTGTGTGGAGGTGATCATCGAATTCTCCATAGAGAATTCGATCAAAGGTGTAAGCAGTAACCAGTGTTCAAGTCAATCGTGTTTCTACTAATCGGTTTGTTTCAATTGCGTTACATACTTTTCGATTACATTGATTTTTATTGTTCTTCTTGAATCATCTAGTTAAACCGGATTCCGCACGGTTTCACTAGACCAGATATCGCGTGAGGGTTTGTTTGATCCTTACAGGTCCAAATTTGGGTTTTGGGCCAACACGTGTTTGGCCCAAAGGGACAGTCTTTTGTTGGAGCTTCTTAGGATAATAAGGCTCATAAGGGCGGTGCAGGCAGTTTCTTGCCATGTGTCCTGGTTGACCACACACATGGCAGGACTGTTTCTTTGGATACACGGGAGCCTGTTGTTGGTTCCGCCCAGTGGATATCCAAGTTGGCTTTGAAGCGTTTTTATGGATCCAAAGGGTTTTACCATGGGGCTTTGTGGTCAGAATATACTCCCGTTGTATCGGTTGGAATTGGTCATATGCAGAATTGACTTCTGGGTACGGGACAAATTCCTGGGGTTTTGTGTCTCATACTTTCTGCATATTTTGAGTAGGACAGTTAACACGATCCTCAGATTTTTTCTCATTTCCTATGGGTTTAGGAACATCATTCTGCGGTCCCTTACCCCTTCTTAAAATTCTAACAGTTCTTAGGGGTTTCACAGGTTTTAAATTACATTTACCAACATTAAACACACCACATTCAGAAAGTTTATCACAAACATCAGACTCAGGAGTTATTGACTAAAACTTGATAGAAGTTTCAGGTTTCTCAAAATCAGAATTTTAAAACAAAAATTAACTTCAGACTTCATGGGACTCTTAGTGGACTCCTTGGAATTTACTACCCCTGCTTCATTACCTTTATCTGCACAAGAAGTAAAAGTATTAGTACGGTTAGAAACAGGAGCAGAAATTTTAATGGAACAGGCGGCCAGTTTCTTTTCTATCTCGGCCTTGGCTTCTAAGGAGGTCCTAGAACACTCATAATCTGAGATCATTTCATGCATCAATGGCATCGGTACTGTATGAGTGGATTTTTCATCTTTAACCTCAGTACCGAGACCCAAACCAGAGTTGGCTTTTAGATGTCTCATGCGAACATCTGTGTTATAAAACAGAGAACTAGCCTTCATCATTTCAGACACAATTTTATCATTGCGCTCAACTTTGGTTTGTGATGTTTCTAATTTACCTTTAAGTTGTTCAAGTTCAGACTTTAATGTGACAATCTCTTCATTAGCAATTCTTAGATATGTTGTTTTGTCACTCAAGTCCCTTTGAAGATTTTTTATGTCAACTTTGGCAGCTTCTAATTTCTCACTTAATGATTTAGACCTACCTTTGTATTCTCTCAAGTCTTTATCAGAAAGTTCACGATTTAATGTTTCATTGAAAAACTTACGTTGCCATTCTTGAGATTCATTAAGTATATTTTGATATTTAGGGTTAAGACATACCTCAGAACTGCTAGCAGAGGATCCTGGAGTTATGTCTGCCATGAACACATGATGGAATACTTCAGTTGCTTCTTTCTGAGCTTCCTCTTCAGCTAACAAGGCCACCTGGTCAAGTGTTAGACTTAGGTCTTCCACCTAGGGTGTCCAGTCATATCCTGGCGTATGTTGAACCACCAGTGCCTTGTCATTCTTTCCTGTCTCCTTCTTCATGCTCTCACTCCGGTTGTCATTCTTGCTTTCTCTATCAACTCTTGGTTTGGTGCATTCCCTGGCATAGTGCCCATACTCATTGCAATTGTAACACCTCAGATTTGCCTTATTAAAACTCAGCTTTATTCATTTGCCACCATTCCAATCCTTCTGTCCCGTCTTCGCCATGAACTGCCTAGCTCGCAGGGCAGACATTCCCATTTGATAAGAAATATCCATGTGCTCTAGATCATAGGGTTTACTTGATTCACATCATCAGGCGATAGATCCGTGGGAAGAAGTGAGCCTGCTACGAGTGCCTGATAGAAACTCATAATTCCTACCCCAAGGGCAAAGCCGGGATCTTTAGTCAAGGCATTAACATCTAGTGAGACAACATTTGATGTTCCAGATGAGCTTGACCCAGTAGCTTGAGCAATGAATCCCATTGGGGTAGATGGTGGGTTGTTTGGAGCTACCGCTGGCTGAGAGATGAATGCTTGATTCATTAATGCCCCGTTGCCAAGTTTTCTCGCCCTTTTCTGTTTCTTCTCTTCATAGGCTCTAATGGTAGACATGAGCTCACTTAGGGGCGAAGTGGACATTTCCACGGTTTTTTCAATCAGTTCAATGGTGCTGTCCAAATTAGGTGGAAGTGAGTTGACCAGCTTTCTATTGACCTCCACTTGTGTATACGTGACTCCAGCATCTTTCATCCCAGTGACTATCTTAATGAACCGTTGAAGCAGAGTCTCAATGTTTTCACCAGGGACATAGGTAAACTCATTGAACAGTTCACTTAGATTTTCTTTGCGGGATTCCTTCATGTCATCATTTCCTTCATAAGCAGCTACAAGAGCATCCCAAAGAGTCTTAGCAGAGGTGTATTCTTTAAAAGCTTCAGCAACTTCAGGGGATAAGGCCATGGTTAGGGCTGCCAGAGCCTTTCTGTCTCGTTCCACCTTCTCCCAGTCTTCATCAAGCCATTCGGTTTTTGCTTTAGGCACACGTGGTTGACCCTTTCCCCCAGCAGTTGATGGGACAAAATCTCCCACCTCGACAGACCTCATGATCTTAGCATCATGGTAGTTGATGTAATTGACAAACCGATACTTCCAGCTCATGAAATCTTTACCAGACATCAGACGGGGCGGTCTGGCATTTGTTCCGATTTTAGCGTCCATTTCCAGAGTGGCACTCGACAAGGTAGACATGTCAAAATCCATTGCTGAAGATCAGTTAAAAATGAATCAGAAAGGGGTTTACGGCCGGAAAAGGCTTGATCGAAAAGCACTTTTCGATCGGAAAGATACGGGTCGAAAAGTCTTGGGCGATCGAAAAGTTCGATTTGGATCGAAAAGTCACTAAGGGGACTTTTCGGTCGGAGAGCACCGTGAATCGAAAAGTCACAGGGGACTTTTCGATAAAGAGGGTGGATCGAGAAGTCTCGAGGGGACTTCTCGACTAAGATGAAACGGATCGAAAAGTCTCAGAGGGACTTTTCGATTGAGAATGCTGATCGAGAAGTCTCAAGGGGACTTCTCGATTGAGAGCTGCTGGTCGAAAAGTCACAGAAGGGGACTTTTCGACTGGAATTGCCTGATCGAAAAGCCACAAAGGGGGCTTTCTCGATCGAAAAGGGGGCAGAGAAGGGGTTTTTCGATCAGAGGCCTGATCGAAAAGTACTGGAAGGGTCGAAAAGCCTCTGAATCACGAACAAAATTCCACGAATACTTCTGTCTTGACTTGTAACCTGCACAAAAACACCTCCGAATGTGCTAAAAGCTGAAAATCACCACAAAACTCAAACCGTTAGTTGTCAAAAACTTGAATCGGATATCGCGAGAGCCTCGAAACTTGCGTTTCTTGGCTCTGATACCAATCATAAGGATCAAACTAACCCTCACGCGATATCAAAGACTAGCAAAACCGTGCGGAATCCGGTTTAGCTAGGTGATTCAAGTATAAACAATATAAGCAATAATCGAAAACTATAATAAACTAGGAAACACAAACCGATTGAAACTTGAAAGACCACTTCGATTAACACCCAATCCGAACCTGTGAAGAGTTCGCAACTACTTAGCACCAACAACCCTAAGTCGATATTAAGTGGGTCTATATATAGGAGAGATTGACTTGGTAAACAAGTCAATCTCTTTACAAGATTTCGAACCCTAAGCCCACATTAAACCAATCGGACCCCAAATCCACATTAAACCTACAAAAGTTAGCCCAATTACAAATAGTTACTAGCCCACAAGTATTAAAGATTTGCCTATTCTTGTGATACCCCGACTGACGACGAAAGACGTCAGGGCATGATAATTGTCCAGATGCACACAACACTATTATTAAGGTTGCGATATTCTTAATCAACCCACTTCATATAACATAAATAATCAATACAATATAATAAATATTTCAAAGAAACAAGACAAATTAAGTTGTTTAATTAGGTCACGCTAAGTCCGCATGAGATCATGTAAGGATCAAAATCTCTCCTCACGCGATATCAAGTTGACTAATCACCGTGCGGAATCCGGTGATTAGCGATGATTCAAGAATAATCAATATAATCGATGTAAAACAACTAGAAAAGCAATAAATAACACACAAACCGATTGAATCACTTCAAGACTTCGATTGCTAAACACCTTGAAAGCCGAAATTCTCTTAAAAATTTCGGAACACCTTTGATCGCAAATCACACACAAGAACACCAAAAGAGAAGCCAACCCTAAACCCCTAGACTAGCCATCCTTATATAGGAAAGCCAATGCTTGATCAACAAGCTACAAAATTCGGCTTATAGGGCCTATTTACGACCAACCACAAGCCCACACAACCCATTTACATGTTTTAACCCAATTACAATTCAACTAGCCCAAAAGTATTTCTAATGCAAAAGTCTCACAATTTATGGTCTCTACAATCTTCCCCTAGGCTTTAGCATTAGATAGCATTCACATACGGAACTTCTTGGATAAATGCACTATAGCTGGATCATACCATAGTTCTTTAGCAAAAATCTCTGCGACAACTTGAGTATAGATTTTTGCATATTCTTCAGTCTCTTTGGAACTCTCAATCTGATGCTTGGCCAGTACCAGTATATCTTTCTTAGGAAACCTCATCAAGTCATGAACTTCCATGACAATCATCGTCTTCGATTTGCAAAGAATTTTTGCTTCTCTAGAATAATCACTGTATTGATGCTCGATTCCTTTTTTAGCGCAGAATTCATCAATGGTGTGATTCTTGAATTCCGTCCCATTATCACTCCTGATGGCCTTCACCTTCAGCTTTAATTTGTTTTTAATGAGCTTGATGAATGCAATCAGTATACCTGCAACATCACTTTTCTTTGACAGAAAGAATACCCACGTGAAGCGGGAAAAATCGTCAGTAATAACTAAACAAAAGGCACATCGGTTAAGACTTAACATACTGACTGGACCGAAGAGGTCCATGTGAAGCAGCTCCAGAACAGACGATATTCTGTTGAACACCTTTGGCTTATGTGGACGTTTGTGCTGCTTCCCCTTAGCACATGCCACACACTTCTCCTTGAGCACAAATTCTTTGATTGGAAGGTCTTTAACAAGCCCTCCTCTAGCGAGTCGATTCAGGTTCTTCAGATTCATGTGCCCCAATCGTCTGTGCCACAACTGAGCGTGGTTCTCAGCAGTTTTAGAGAGGAAACAGGCCACCTCATATGTGGGGGGTTTCTGCATGTTAAGCACGTAGGAATTACCATATCTTGGTGTTCTCATCAACACCCAATCGTCAGGGATGGAGTATCCAGGTTTGAGAATGAGACATTCTTTATTGTTGAAGAGAACTGGATACTCCCGATCATATATTTGTGAAACACTTAACAAGCTGTGCTTCAAGTGCTCGACATAATTGACATCATGGAAACTGAGACATCCATTGCGTACTATGCCTTTCTGACTGATATATCCGACGAACGACACATATCCTTCGTCAAATTTTTCCAAGTCTTGCAGTAGAGATATGTCGCCCGTCATATGCATGGAACAACCACTGTCAACATACCATAGGTTGCTAACAGTCCTCCTTGGTTGTTCCTGCATTCAAAGGAGATTAGTTAGATTTTGGTACCCAGGCCTTAATTGGTCTGGGGGAAGTTGGTCTGTCCTTGTTTGGACTGAGAATGTCCTTTTTGTTGACATCTCTGAGTTGGTGATTTTCCTTCCCAAGCTCCTATTGTTTATTTGTTTTTGAACTTTTCACATCTTGGAAAGACATGGAGTGTTTTTTATACACTCCAATTGGCTTGAAAGACAAATTCACCTGTTTTGGAATGTTCTACCTTTCATCTTTCTTCCAACCATTTGATTTAGCTGAACCAACTGGATTTGGATGGAAGGGTGTTTTTGAAAAAGATTTGAAGATAGATTTTAAAATTGGTTTTGAATGAAAATGTGGTTTTGGAAAAGTATACTGCTTTGGGTGAGAGACAACTTTTGAGGGTTCAACAATTTTTGGGACCTAAGCAGGCTTTGTCAACGTCTTTGAAAGCTTTGGAGATTTTTTTTAGCATTTTGACTCACTTTACTTTTCACAGATTTTGGTTCTTGTTTAGGTGATTTGGGCTTTGGAATCCCTCTGTGCACCTTGGAGTGTTGGGGTAGGGCCTGCTGTACCATTCGGTGTGAAGGTACAGACCTTAGTGTTGGTCTAGCATGCAACTGTGTTTGTGGAGGTTGTGGTGCCAACTTCTGCACCTTGAAGTCTGAAGGTCCAGATTTTAGTTTTGGGCCAACATGAGTTTGGCCCAAAGGGATAGTCTTTGGCAGGACCTTCTTAGGATAATAAGGTTCATAAGGGCGGTGCAAGTAGTTTCTTGCCACGTGTCCTGGTCTACCACACACATGGCAAGACTGTTTCTTTGGATACACAGGAGCCTGTTGTTGGTTACGCCTAGTGGATATCCAGGTTTATTTTGAACAATTTTTGTGGATCTAAAGGGCCTTACCATGTGGCTTTGTGGTCAAGATGTACTCCCGTTGTATTGGCTTAAATTGGTCATATGCAGAGTTAACCTCTGGGTACGGGACAAAGTCATGGGGTCTGGTGTCCCGTATTTTCTGCACATTTTGAATAGGATTATTAATCTTATCCTTAGAAACTTTCACATCACTTGTGGATTTGGGACCAGCAACCTGTGGTCCCTTACCCCTTCTTAAAATTTTAACAATTCTTAAGGGTTTCACAGGTTTATCATCACATTTACCAAAAATAAACACACCTCAAAAGGTTTATCACACAAAACAGACTCTGAAGTTTTTTGACTCAGACTTAACGGAAGATTTAAGTTTCTCAAAATCAAAGTTTTTATAGAAAGCATCATAATTGGACTTCATTGGACTCTTAGGGGACTCCTTGCAATTCACTACCCCTGCTTCTTTATTATCTTTATCTGCACAATAAGTAGAAGTGTTAGTAATGTTAGAAACAGGAGCGGAAATTTTAATGGGGCATGCAACAAGTTTCTTTTCTATTTCAGCCTTAGCTTCTAAAGATGTCTTTGAACTCTCATAGTCTGGGATCATTTCATGCATCAATGGCATCGGTATTGTATGAGTGGATGTTACATCCTTCATCTCAGTACCGAGACCCAAACCAGAGTTGGCTTTGAGATGTCGTATTCGGACATCTGTGTTGTAGAAAAGAGAGCTAGCCTTCATCATTTCTGACACAATCTTATCATTTCGTTCAACTTTATTTTGTGATGTTTCTAATTTGGCTTTAAGTTCTTTAACCTCTGATTTTAATGTGTCAATTTCTTCGTTAGCAATTCTAAGATATGCAGTTTTATCACTTAATTGACTTTGAAGACTCTTAATATCTACTTTGGCTGTTTCTAGTTTTTCTTTAAATGTTTTACTCCTACCTTTGTACTCCCGAAGGTCTCTATAAAATAATTCACGATTTAGAGTTTCATTAATGAACTTACGTTCCCAGTCTTTACATTCATTAAATATAATTTGGCATTTAGGGTTAGAACATACCTCATTGCTACTGGCTTGGGACCCTGGAGTTATGTCTGCCATGAATGCATGATGAAAGACTTCAGCAGCTTCTTTCTGTGCTTCTTCTTCAGCCAGGAGGGCTACATGATCAAGTGTCAGACTCAAGTCTTCCACCTGAGTTGTCCAATCGTATCCTGGTGTGTGCTGAACCACCAGTGCCCTGTCATTCTTCCCTGTCTCCTTCTTCACATTTTCACCTCTGTTCTCAGTTTTGACACCTCTGTCAACCTTTGGTTTGGTGCATTCCCGTGCATAATTGTCACACCCCGCCATAAACTTTGCAGGAACATTTGGCGTGACGATCATGGATCACAACTATGATTATATCAAACGACAACTATATGATTTTAAAACCACTCTTCATTTCAATAGCTTACAAACAGTACTTTTGTTACATAAAACAAAGTAATTATAATGAGTTCACAACATAACGGGATTTTATTTAAAAACATATGCAAACAAATGCTAACACGAATCCCTCCCGACTGACTTGTCCTAAGTTGCAACGCCAACATCCAACGCAAATCAATTACCTGAGATTAGCATATTTGAAAGGTCAACATAAAGTTGGTTAATTCATAGGTTTTGATAACTTGATAAACAAGGGTTAGTTTCAAAACAATGTTTCCCGGTACATATACAAGTATCCCAGAGATTTATCGTGCTATTTATTATTTCAATAATAATACTAGTTATACTACCATGAGTCCTTATAACGCTGCTTGACCCTGTTTCCAGATTATTGCCCCACTGATGTTATATAGCACACATTAACCAGAAATTACTAATTAAGTACTCGTTTGACTACCCGTCACAGTTAGAGCGACTAACCACAAGTGGGGTCGTCACACCCAATGGATCCATCCTAAATTATCACGCTTTATTCATTAAATTTGCCGTTATAAGCTAAGGGGACTACGGATACTATACCAGATATCAATTCATGTAATAAGATACAACACTTGTAATATGTAAATCACGAGTTTTTATATGCAAATCTTCCTCAAGAAATATATTAAAAGAGGCCGTGAACTCACCTGTGCTTCTCTAAAAGTCCGTGAATTCTCTTGAAATTGTCCAAACTGAAGATACTTTTATGAGTGTCCTATAATACCTTATACGACATTAAGATAACATATTCTTCCAAGAATGATACCCCAGGTAGATTATTTTTTTAAAAAAACTTTATAAAAATTTGTTTTTGTCAGTTACTTGTTAATATATATATATATATATATATATAATATATATATATATATATATATTTTCACAAATATATATAAGTTAACTTCATAATGAAATAATGTCCCAACAAGATGTAATACACTAATATTTAACGTTAACATTTTAGAGTTACATTTTCTATCTAGAAATATATTATTAACGTTTCCTTGAGATTAAACCCGTTAGCCTAAACGTTTCAACTTACGGTTAGTACGAACTGAATCAATAATCATTAATTAACTCATTCTACTAGTTCGTCCTTTAAGATTTATAAATCTTAAATGTTTAGAAAGAAATAAATAAATAATCGAAATAAAATGTTTAATATACTAACAAGCTTGTTTAAAATAAATAAAGAAACAACAGAAACAAGCGTCGAACTTAACTTTATAATTCTAAAAGTTCCAAGGTTACACAAGTTGTATTTATCTTTCTTTGATAGTCTATTGCACATTATTCAATTGAAGTCTATATGTACGTACGTGTCATGGTAGGCAAGAATTTTGAGCCAACAAATTATATGAATGTATGCTTATGTACATAATTCATTTTTATGTATACTGTTATTCGGTTCTTAAATTTGGTCCAACCCGGTCCGACTAGTAAACTGATAAAATGTCCGGTTCGTTGTCTAGTATTCAGTTATACTAGTGTTCAGTTACGTCAATTTAGAATTTATCTAATCCAAGAATGTAGTTATGAAAATTAAAGAAGCACGTTGCTTTTATATTTTTATCTGAGCTCTTTTTATCCCCTCTTGGCTTTCTCTTTTATTTTTTATTCAAATCATAGGTATGAAAAATTCGTCCATAATAGCGTCGAGTAAATAAAGTAATGTTCCACATTGTTTTAGATTGGATGAACACAAGAAAAAGCGATAACTAATATTTGAAATAGTATAAGTTTTATACCTTGTGTTAGCTCCAAAAACTATGTGAGAATGATTGACGATCAATTAGTCTTCATGGCTAGGCTAGTGGTTGGTGTTTAAGTGTATAGGATAGCTGGTATAAACAACACAGTGGTTTGGCGGAGGGTCTTTCTTGTCGCAGAAAGAAAAAAAAAGAAAAGAAGGGATTTTGATTTCTTTAGAAAGCAAAAAGAAAAGATGGTGAATATTTGTGTGTGTGCGTGTTTGGCTCTCACGGAGGATACATGGAATTTATGTGAATGGTCATTTCATTCACAATAGGTTTGTATATTTATACAGTATGTGATAAGATTTATCTGTAAGTGGCTTGAGATATCTATCCAAATGTAATGATTATAAAATCAATAACTTTAATATTATACTTACAACTTGCAAGTTAATAAATGTTACAGTCGGTGAAGGAGGAAAAAGAAACAAGAAGTAAGGGATTTAAAACTTAAAACGACCAATATAGAGAGGTCGATTTGTTTAGGGCGGGTAGTGGGGCATTGAGCCTTGAACGTAATGTCTCAAGTTTTGATACAAATAGGTCGAAAATGAGATTCTTCGGGGTAAAAATTACTAGATTTAAGTGGTATAATTTATACCCGCTTGGGGTAGGAAACTATAAGTTTGAAGCGTGAGCGAGCAGGGTATATAAAATTGTCATCCGGGATTATAAAGATAGTGTAAAATATATACCTACTAATATAATTATAAACACTACACTTATATATTTTTCTACCCCTGACTACTCATATTTTGTCTTGAAATTTTGACTTTGTACACGCTTAAAAAATTAGAGATGTTTTTCCCGGATAATGACTAACCAAATATTTAATCAACCAAACCGCAGCTAATAAAGGCATAAACATACTTAAATTATTTAAATCATAATTAAATATTAACCTGAAATTTGAGATCGTCACATTCTCCCCCCGTTGCTGAAATTTCGTCCCGAAATTTGATTCAAGACGTCACTGATTTTTTTTTACATAGAGAGGGGTATCTCTTTTTCATATGATCTAGGCTCTCCCATGTAAACTCGGGTCCTCGCCTATAATTCCATCGGACTTTGACCAACTTAACACGACTACGCCGTGTCTTATGAATCTTTCAGTCAGTAATTTCTACTGGTTCTTCCACAAAATTCAATTTATCATTCACATGAATTTCTTCAATCGGTGCTGTAAGTGTTTCATCAGATAAACACTTCTTTAAGTTTGACACATGAAATGTGGGATGCACATTGCTTAGCTCTTGTGGTAACTTAAGTTTGTAAGCTATTGGACCTATCCTTTCCAAGATTTCAAAAGGACCAATATACCTCGGGTTTAACTTTCCACGCTTTCCAAATCTAGGTACACCTTTCCACGGTGACACTTTTAACAAGACCCTGTCTCCGACTCTAACTCTAACGGTTTCCTTCGAATCTCAGCATACTTCTTTTGCCTATCTCGCGTTGCTACTAGACGATCTTTGATTTTGAAAATCTTATCGGTGGTTTCTTGAATAATCTCTGGTCCAGTGAGCCGCTTTTCTCCGACTTCAGCCCAGCACAACGGTGATCTACACTTTCGTCCATACAAGGATTCATATGGTGCACACTCAATGCTTGAGTGGTAACTGTTATTGTAAGAAAATTCTACCAATGGTAGATGAGTATCCCAATTACCACCAAAGTCTATAAACACATGCCCTTAACATATCTTCGAGGGTTTGAATTGTTCGTTCACTTTGGCCATCCGTCTGTGGATGATAGGCCGTACTCATGTCCAATCGAGTACCCAATGCTTCTTGTAATGTTTGCCAAAACCTTGAAGTAAAACGACTGTCCCGATCAGAAATGATATCTTTTGTCACTCCATGCCTTGCCACAATTTCTTTGATGTATAACCTGGCTAATTTTTCCATTTTATTTATTTCTTTTATTGCTAGGAAGTGTGCTGACTTCGTGAGTCTGTCGACAATTACCCAAATGGTATCATGTTTTTCTTTGGTTGGAGGTAACTTGGTAATAAAATCCATAGAAATTTGCTCCCATTTCCATTCTGGGATTTCCGGTTGTTGCAACATTCCTGATGGCTTTTGGTATTCGGCTTTTACTTTGGAACACGTTAAACATTTACTAACGTATTCGGAGATTTCTATTTTCATATTCGGCCACCAATATAATTTCTTCAAGTCCTGGTACATTTTATCAGAGCCTGGATGTACCGAATATCTTGACTTATGAGCTTCATCCATAACTTGTTTTCCCAAATTTCCAAAACGTGGAACCCAGATTCTATTCATGAAATAGCGGGTCTGATCTTGGTGAATCTCCAACTGTTTATCCGTGCCTCGTAAGGCTGCATTCTTGACATTTGTTTCCGTAAGCGCCTCAAGTTGTTGATCACGAATCTGGGATGGTAGATTCGAGTGGATGGTCATGCCCAAAGCCCTTAGTCTTATTGGCTTGACTCGCTCCTCGTGAGTCAGGGCATCGGCCACCACGTTTGCCTTTCCTGGGTGATATTTGATTTCACAATCATAATCGTTTAATAACTCTACCCAACGCCTCTGTCTCATATTCAATTCCTTCTGATTAAATATGTGTTGTAGACTCTTGTGATCTGTAAAGATCGTACACTTTGTCCCGTAAAGATAGTGTCTCCAAATCTTTAATGCAAATACCACAGCTCCTAGCTCGAGATCATGAGTTATGTAATTCTTCTCGTGCACCTTTAGTTGTCGTGATGCATATGCGATGACCTTCTCCCGCTGCATCAATACGCATCCTAAACCTTGGTGCGACGCGTCACAATAGACGACAAAGTCTTGAGTTCCATCTGGAAAAGATAAAATTGGTGCACTACACAACATACGCTTTAATAATTGAAAAGATGACTCTTGCTTCTCGCCCCAGTCAAATTTTTTATCTTTCTGAGTTAGAGTCGTCAATGGTTTGGCTATCTTGGAGAAATTTTCGATGAATCGACGGTAATACCCTGCTAAACCCAAAAATTGTCTGATCTCTTTTGGAGTTCCGGGTGCTTCCCAATTCTTAATCGCTTCCACCTTCGTGGGGTCTACGTGAATCCCTTCATGATTCACGACATGTCCAAGAAATTGTACTTCTCGAATCCAGAATTCACACTTGGAAAACGTAGCATATAATTGTTCCTTCTTGAGCAGTTCCAAAATAAGTTTGAGGTGTTGCGCATGCTCTTCTTTCGATTTTGAGTAGATTAAAATATCATCGATGAAGACTATCACGAATTTATCTAGATAGGGCTTGCACACCCTGTTCATTAAATCCATGAAGACTGTAGGCGCATTTGTTAGCCCAAAAGGCATTACTAGAAACTCGTAATGTCCATAGCGAGTTCTGAACGCCGTCTTCGGGACATCTTCTTCTCGAACCTTTAGTTGATGGTAACCTGATCGAAGGTCGATTTTTGAATAACAGCTTGAACCTTGTAGCTGATCAAATAAATCATCGATCCTAGGGAGTGGATAACGGTTCTTAATGGTTACCTTATTTAGCTCCCTATAGTCGATGCACATACGAAACGTCCCATCTTTCTTCTTTACAAACAACACTGGAGCTCCCCAAGGTGATGAGCTTGGTCTAATAAACCCCTTGTCTAACAACTCCTGGAGTTGGTTAGACAACTCTTGCATCTCAGACGGTGCTAGACGATAAGGTGATCGTGCGATAGGAGTAGCTCCCGGTGTTAAATCGATTTGAAACTCCACCTGTCGTGTTGGTGGGATTCCTGGCAAGTCTTCAGGAAACACCTCTGGGTAGTCTCGTACAATTGGTATATCTGCCAATTTTCTTTCTTTCAATTTCTTCTCCGTTATATGTGCCAAAATGGCATGGCAACCCTTTCGTAGAAACTTTCGCGCCTTTAGACATAAAATAATGTTTAGCGTGGTTCCACTCTTTTCACCGTGAATTATAAGCATCTCATCGTTTGGAAGTGGAATTCGTACCTTCTTCTCATGGAAAATTATTTCCGCCCCAATGTTAGACAACCAATCCATCCCGACAACTACGTCAAAACTACCAAGTTCTACGGGTAGTAGGTCAATGCTAAAAGGTCGGTCACCTAAACTTATAGTACACCCTCGTACTATTTCGCCGGTTTCAATTATTTTTCCATCAGCTAATTCTATAGAGTATTTTTCACTTAATCCAGTGGGTTTAATATCAATGAATGGACAAAAATCAGCTGATATAAAACTCTTATCTGCACCCGTATCAAATAAGACCGAAACATAATGATTGTTTAAGAGGAACGTACCCGTCACAATGTTCGGTGCCTGGTGCGCATCTCCGGCGCCCATCACAAAGGCTCTTCCTCTTCCCCCATTTTGATTTGCCAGCTTTGGGCAGTCCCTCTTGAGGTGTCCTGGTGCGTTACACTCAAAACATTTCAAAACTGGCTTCATAGTTCCCGCCGAAGTATTTCCCACCGCAACATTTGTACAGTTCTTGGCCCAGTGGCCTGGTTTCTTGCATCTGCGACAGGTGTGACGGTCACATAGACCAGTGTGATGGTAGTTACACTTTATACACAATGGCAAGTTGCCGGTGTACTTGTAGCTTCTTAACTGGTGGTCCGGTGGCCGCGTAAGCCTTCATTGTTCCTTGATTTTGTTGCTGATAACTCCCTTGTCCTTTTCCTGAGTTTCCCTGATTGTTCACCTTGTTATCATTCCATTTTCTTTTGAAATCATTCCCCTTTTCTACCGCTTTCTTGATAAGTAACCCTTTTCGTACAGCTTGTTCGGTCAATTGGTGTGCGATTAGCACCGCACTGTTTATGGAGTCTGGACGAGAAGAGGTTAGATTTCCCTGGATCTGAGTTGGAAGTCCCCAGATGTATCTTTCAATCCTTTTGTATTCAGGAGTGACTAGTGAAGGACATAAAAATGCCAGATCATGAAAACGGTTGGTGTAACCCACAATGTCTGCACCCTCCATGGAATGCTTCCAGAATTCTTCTTCCAACTTTTGAATTTCGGTTCTCAGACAGTAGACATCACGTACTAGCCTCGTGAACTCACCCCATGCCATCTGATTGGCAGCTTCCAGTCCTATTGATCTGGTCACCGAGTTCCACCATGATAAAGCTCCATCTTGGAAGGTACATGCTGTGTACTTCACCTTGTTCTCCTCAGCACAATTGCTTATACTAAACACAGTCTCCTGCCTTTCTATCCTGCGTACCAAGCCAATGGCTCCCTCAGAGCCATTGAAATAACGGGGTTTGTAGCTAAGAAAGCTCTTGTATGAACAGGTTCGGTTTCCCTCTCCGCTTCCTGTTCACGACGTGTAAAATTTAATATATATTTAGATAATATATATATATATATATATATATATATTATTTTACGTTTGATAATCAGGAATATTGGGAGTATTTCTATATACCTCTATTAGTTCCTGATCCTCCAGTACCGCTCACATCAGCAACGACACGAGTAGCTTCATAGTTAGCTATAGCGGTAGCTACCTGCTCCACTACCAGCTGGTTGATTTGTTCCTCGGTCATGATAGGGTTTTCTTCCTGATTGTTTTGTCTCGTTGCTCGTTTTGGTGCCATGATTCTTCAATACATAAGGATAAGAAATAAGATAATTTTACGACGCAAATCTCCTTTTTTTATTTTTTTTATTTCCAGAATTATAAGTATGCATGAGTCACAGAATTAAGCAAATAACATTCATATATATATATATATATATATATATATATAGAACGACTCATATAAAGAAGTCGCTTGTCTAGTTTTGTTACATCTGGATCCCCGATTCCAGATTAAAGCAAAATTATCTGGATCGTCCACGTTCACAAATATAAAAGACATGTTAATAGTGTCCCGACTATCACTTAGTTGGCTGGTCATATCCTAATTTAATGATTCCAGATTAAAACAAAATTATCTGGATCATCATTTACTATTATCATTCAAAACATAAAGTTAGCATATCCGATTTTCTAGCCATCTAATGGCTAGAACAAAATTTGGGTCAATTTGGTGATTTAACCCTATGGGGGAAACTGATCATTTGGGGGAAACTGGTCATTTGGGGGAAACTGGTCATGTGCAGGAAATTGATCAGGTATGGGAAACTGTGTTGAGGAGAAATTCCCGACGGTCGTAAAAACAGAATTATGATGGGTCGCCATTTGATGTGTGTGCATCAAAAGCTGTTCCGTCGCGATTAATCTAGACTGGAGCCCATGAATCTCTGTATTATGACGTTCCTTCGCCATGCGTAGCTGAGCGCGTAGTGCTCCCACCTCCCTGTCGGTTTGGTCCATCCGCATCCTTAGCACATCCACACCATTTGCATACTCGTCTGGCCTAGCTCCATTTGTAGGTGGTGCGGTAGGGTGTGACGGTCCGCCTGCTTCAAATGTCGTTGGGATCATCCCAATGCTCTCATCATCAGAATAACTTGGCCAGTTTCTCATATTTGCCGCCCTTAGCTCCCTTTCAGATCCAGGTGATCCATGTAAGACTATTAGTGGCCCGTATTGAATTCGTGTGCTTCGTTTGGTGCTATTGTGTTTAGATTTTCCTGTACGGATCCCGTTGGGGATCTCGCATTACTTCTACCTTCCTGACTTCCCACCCAAGTATTGGGTGACACGAGTATTAACCTTTCGGGTTCCATCTGAAATATATTCAAATTCATAGATGTGTACCAGATAAAAATATATTTTTCAGGTAATATTTATCAAATAAACACTAACACGTATGACACTTCTAGATGATATGTGAACCAACTGGTTATAGTCTAGGACCTCTAATGCATGCTAGTTCTCTATAACCATTGGCTTTGATACCAATCTGTCACACCCCGCTAGAAACTTTGCGGGAGCATTTGGCGTGACGATCATGGATCACAGCTATGATTATATCGAACGGCAACTATATTATTTTAAAACCACTCTTCATTTCAATAGCTTACAAATAGTACTTTTGTTACATAAAACAAAGTAATTATAATGAGTTCACAACATAATGGGATTTTATTTAAAAACATATGCAAACAAATGCTAACACGAATCCCTCCCGACTGACTTGTCCTAAGTTGCAACGCCAACATCCAACGCGAATCAATTACCTGAGATTAGCATATTTGAAAGGTCAACATAAAGTTGGTGAATTCACAGGTTTTGATAACTTCATAAACAAGGGTTAGTTTCAAAACAATGTTTTCCCGGTACATATACAAGTATCCCAGAGATTTACCGTGCTATTTATTATTTCAATAATAATACTAGTTATACTACCATGAGTCCTTATAACGCTGCTTGACCCTGTTTCCAGATTATTGCCCCACTGATGTTATATAGCACACATCAACCAAAAATGACTAATTAAGTACTCGTTTAACTACCCATCACAGTTAGAGCGACTAACCACAAGTGGGGTCGTCACACCCAATGGATCCATCCTAAATTATCACGCTTTATTCATTAAATTTGCCATTATAAGCTAAGGGGACTACAGATGCTATACCACATATCAACTCATGTAATAAGATACACCACTTGTAATATGTAAATCACGAGTTTTTATATGCAAATCTTCCTCAAGAAATATATTAAAAGAGGCCGTGAACTCACCTGTACTTCTCTAAAAGTCCGTGAATTCTCTTGAAATTGTCCAAACTGAAGATACTTTTATGAGTGTCCTATAATACATTATACGGCATTAAGATAACATATTCTTCAAAGAATGATACCCCAGGTTCATCCGACACTCGACTCGTTGTAGATTATTTTTTTAAAAAAAAACTTTATAAAAATTTGTTTTTGTCAGTTACTTGTTAATATATATATATTTTCACAAATATATATAAGTTAACTTCATAATGAAATAATGTCCCAACAAGATGTAATACACTAATATTTAACGTTAACATTTTAGAGTTACATTTTCTATCTAGAAATATATTATTAACGTTTCCTTGAGATTAAACCCGTTAGCCTAAACGTTTCAACTTACGGTTAGTACAAACTGAATCAATAATCACTAATTAACTCGTTCTACTAGTTCGTCCTTTAAGATTTATAAATCTTAAAAGTTTAGAAAGAAAGAAATAAATAATCGAAATAAAATGTTTAATATACTAACAAGCTTGTTTAAAATAAATAAAGAAACAACAGAAACAAGCGTCGAACTTAACTTTATAATACTAAAAGTTCCAAGGTTACAGAAGTTGTATTTATCTTTCTTTGATAGTCTATTGCACATTATTCAATTGAAGTCTATATGTACGTACGTGTCATGGTAGGCAAGAATTTTGAGCCAACAAATTATATGAATGTATGCTTATGTACATAATTCATTTTTATGTATACCGTTATTCGGTTCATAAATTTGGTCCAACCCGGTCTTACCAGTAAACTGATAAAATGACCGGTTCGTTGTCTTGTCCAATTCTGAAAACATTGGAAAAATGCCCGTTAATTATACTAGTGTTCAGTTACGTCAATTTAGAATTTATCTAATCCAAGAATGTAGTTATGAAAATTAAAGAAGCACGTTGCTTTTATATTTTTATCTGAGCTCTTTTTATCCCCTCTTGGCTTTCTCTTTTATTTTTTATTCAAATCATAGGTATGAAAAATTCGTCCATAATAGCGTCGAGTAAATAAAGTAATGTTCCACATTGTTTTAGATTGGATGAACACAAGAAAAAGCGATAACTAATATTTGAAATAGTATAAGTTTTATACCTTGTGTTAGCTCCAAAAACTACGTGAGAATGATTGACGATCAATTAGTCTTCATGGCTAGGCTAGTGGTTGGTGTTTAAGTGTATAGGATAGCTGGTATAAACAACACAGTGGTTTGGCGGAGGGTCTTTCTTGTCGCAGAAAGAAAAAAAAAGAAAAGAAGGGATTTTGATTTCTTTAGAAAGAAAAAAGAAAAGATGGTGAATATTTGTGGGTGTGTGTTTGGCTCTCACGGAGGATACATGGAATTTATGTGAATGGTCATTTCATTCACAATAGGTTTGTATATTTATACAGTATGTGATAAGATTTATCTGCAAGTGGCTTGAGATATCTATCCAAATGTAATGATTATAAAATCAATAATTTTAATATTATACTTACAACTTGCAAGTTAATAAATGTTACAGTCGGTGAAGGAGGAAAAAGAAACAAGAAGTAAGGGATTTGAAACTTAAGACGGCCAATATAGAGGGGTCGATTTGTTTAGGGCGGGTAGTGGGGCATTGAGCCTTGAACGTAATGTCTCAATTTTTTATACAAATAGGTCTAAAATAAGATTCTTCGGGGTAAAAATTACTAGATTTAAGTGGTATAATTTATACCCGCTTGGGGTAGGAAACTATAAGTTTGAAGCGTGAGCGAGCAGGGTATATAAAATTGTCATATGGGATTATAAAGATATTGTAAAATATATACCTACTAATATAATTATAAACACTACACTTATATATTTTTCTACCCCTGACTACTCATATTTTGTCCTGAAATCTTGACTTTGTACACGCTTACAAAATTAGAGATGTTTTTCGCGGATAATGTGTGACCAAATATTTAATCAACCAAACCGCAGCTAATAAAGGTATAAACATACTTAAATTATTTAAATCATTATTAAATATTAACCTGAAATTTGAGATCGTCACAATAATGCCCATACTCATTGCAGTTGTAGCACCTCAGGTTTGCTTTGTTAAAACTGAGCTTTATCCCTTTCCCTCCATTCCAATCCTTCTTTCCTGTCTTTGCCATGAACTGCTTAGCTCTCAAAGCTGACATTCCCATCTGGTAAGAAATGTCCATATGCTCCAGGTCTTCTGGGTTGACTTGACTCACATCATCTGGAGTTAAATCAACGGGTAGTAGAGAACCTGTAATGAGTGCCTAATAGCAACTCATAATTCCTACACCAAGAGCAAAACTGGGATCTTTGGTTAGAGCATTAACATCTAAAGAGACAAGGTTTGATGTTCCAAATGTGCTCGACCCAGTGGCTTGAGCAATAAATCCCATTGGATTAGACTGTGGGTTGTCAGGAGCAGTAGCTCGCTGTGAGATGAAAGCTTGATTAACTTGGTTCATTAATGCTCCATTGCCCAGCTTTCTGGCCCTCTTCTGCTTCTTCTATTCATACGCTCTAATGGTTGACATAAGCTCGCTCAGTGGTGAAGTAGACATTCGCACCGTTTTCTCTATTAACTCAATAGTGCTATCCCAATTTGGCGGAAGAGAGTTTACTAGCTTCTTGTTTACCTCCACCTGTGTGTATGTGACTCCAGCATCTTTCATTCCTGTCATAATTTTGATGAACCGTTGAAGCTGAGTCTCAATATTTTCACCAGGGATGTAATTGAATTCATTAAATTGTTCTCTTAGGTTTTCTCTTCGAGATTCCTTCATATCGTCATTTCCTTCATATGCTGCTACAAGAGCATCCCATAGTGTTTTAGCAAAGGTGTACTCCTTGAAGGCTTCAGCTACTTCAGGAGATAAAGCCATGGTTAGAGCAGCCAGTGCCTTTCTATCACATTCCACCCTATCCCAATCTTCATCAATCCATTCTGATTTGCCTTTAGGTTTGGGTGGCTGACCCTGTACTCCAGGTGTCGATGGGACATAGTCTCCCACCTCAACCGATCGCATGATCTTGGGATCATGATAGTTTACATAGTTCACGAATCGGTACTTCCAACTCATGAAGTCCTTGCCAGACATCAGACGAGGTGGTCTGGCATTTGTTTCAATCTTTGCATCCATCTTAAGGGCTGCACTTGATAGACTTGACATATCAAAGGCCATTGTAACCACTGTGAGGCAAACACAAGGGTTTTCAATCAAAAGAGAGTGGGTCGAAAAGGGGTCTTCGGTTGAAGGAGGCTGGTCGAAAAGTAATTTTTTATCAGAAATGCACTTCTCGGTCGAAAAGTAGATGTGGGTCGAAAAGTCACAGTGGGGACTTTCCGATTGGATCGAGAAGCAGATCGAGAAGTCACTAAGGGGACTTCTCGATTGGGAACGACGGATCGAAAAGTCACAGGGGACTTTCCGATCAAACTGACAGATCGAGAAGTCACTGAGGGGACTTCTCGATATGGAGCGGCTGATCGAAAAGTCAGAGAATTTGACTTTTCGACTGAAGGTGGCTGATCGAAAAGACACGAGGGGTCTTTCTCGATCACTGGAAGGCGTCTGGGATGACTTTTTGATCAAGAGTTTGATCAAAAAGCTGCTATGCTGGATCGAAAAGTTCTCAAACTTAAGCAAATCACCTCGCAATCTCCTGTTTTGTGTCCAAACCTGCAAAAAGACTTCCGAGAGTGCTAAAAGCTGTAAAACCATCAAAACTCAAATCGTTAGTTTACCAAAACCTTGAATCTGATATCGCGAGAGCCTCGAAACTTGTGTTTCTTGGCTCTGATACCGATTGTAAGGATCGAAATCTCTCCTCACGCGATATCAAGTTGACTAATCACCGTGCGGAATCCGGTGATTAGCGATGATTCAAGAATAATCAATATAATCGATGTAAAACAACTAGAAAAGCAATTAAGAACACACAAACCGAATTGAATCACTTCAAGACTTCGATTGCTAAACACCTTGAAAGCCGAAATTCTCTTAAGAATTTCGGAACAACTTTGATCGCAAAACACACACAAGAACACCAAAAGAGAAGCCAACCCTAAACCCCTACACTAGCCATCCTTATATAGGAAAGCCAATGCTTGATCAACAAGTTACAAAATTCAGCTTATAGGGCATATTTACGACCAACCACAAGCCCACACAACCCATTTACATGTTTTAACCCAATTACAATTCAACTAGCCCAAAAGTATTCTAATGCAAAAGCCTCACAATTTATGGTCTCTACAGATCCTATGGTGTCGTCAGCAAGGCTATATCATCAAAGAGCACAACCTGCAACATGTATAAAATAAAGGTCAAGTACGAATAGTTGGTGAGTAAACATAGGTCTAGTATACTACATAGATTAAAGCATGCGAATCAATGAGTTACATGTAATCAAGTAGAGCAATCCAGTTAATGAGATAGAGCAAACAAGCTGCATGAGCCAACCCCTGACCTCAAGGTTTTCAATCACAAGGCGCCCAAGCCAAGGCATGCCAAGTGGGCTTGTCAAACCAATAGATCTATCACCATAACCCCATATTTTTACACTTAATGTCACGCGAGTATGAGTATGAGTCCAACCACAACATAGCACACATAAACACACAAGTTCACATACTAGATCACAAATAACAACATAGAGTTCGCATGTAGCTTTCGATTAAGAAAGTCGAGTAAGGGTTTTGAATATGATACATGTTGCACCCCAAAACGTTTAAAATGAAGTGGGGCTATGAATACTCACCTGATGGAGGAGACACAATCTGAGAGAAATGATACCACGAAACGGAGAAAGATAGACCCGATGATAATCTTGATGACTAGCGAGATAGAGGAAGAATAAATAAATAATTAATTAAATAATTAAATAGCTTGATTTCACGAAACAACTGACTCGACCACTTGTTGGTGATTTAATGAGATGATACATACGTAATGATAAATGGTTCAGTTTGGACGATAAGGGTAAAGTAATGGAATTCTAAATAAACCGATACTATCACGAAAGTCAAACAAGTTCAAAGTAACCAACATGCACAAGAGTATAAGGTTTTAACGATGTAAACCCTAGGTCTATCATGCGAGTCATAGATCTACTCACAATATAATATGAACTCGGTAAATTTAAACATTGAGGGACATACATGGCATGCACTTGGTCATAATACATCATACATGGCATGGATCTAGTCTTAACATATCGTACATAGAATGAAAGTCCAAACTTGATGCTCAATCCCGTAGATTTATTTCTAAATATCCTTCATGACATATATAGAGTCATTTTAAACCATGAAAGCTAAATCATGATGTTCAATACACATGGATCTGACCCTAGGTAAGATACATGATGAAGATCTCAACAAGTCATAGCATAAGATTCATATTCGGATAGCTAAATTCCCAAATCTAACCCTAGATGACATATACTATAGAGATCTAATCATTTCCAAGCATAAAACACCATCTTGATAATTAAAACCCTAGATCTATAACATATCATCATGCAAGAACATAGATCTAGCCTAATTCATCATAAAGTCCCAAATTTTAACCATGAATCCATAGATCTAGAGATTATCAATCATGAAACATGGAAGTCTATCCCTAATTCATCATAAAATCACCATCTCGATCATAAAATTAAAAGTCCAAAGATTATCATCATGCATCATGAAGGTCTAAAACCCTAAACATCATAAAGTCTCATGCTTTACAAGTTCACACATGGATCTAGCAAGAATCATCAAGAATATCATCGGTTTAACATAAATTTTATAAAAAATATTAAATAATTTATGATAAAATCATTAGATCTATAAGCTATGAACTTGAAAGGCTTAGATCTAATCTAAAAATCTGATCTTGATCATCAATACTCAAAGAGGTAAGAAAGGGGGCCTCAAAAAATGAAGATACATACCGAAAGGATGAAAACCGATACTTATCGGGGCATGAAAGCACATGATTTTTGCTTCAAAACCTTCAAAATTGATGATCTTGTAGAAACCCAGCAAGTTACATCTGTCATGGGTGTTTAGAGGTGATTAGCTCATGGGTGTTTAGAGGTGATTAGCGTTTGAGAAAATGGGTGTAATGGGGCTAAAAGATGAATTTATAGTTGAAAATGCCGTTTTGCTGAAAATTCCATTTTAGGCGTATAGCCTAGGGGTCTATATAGCTATAGCAGATACGCCTAGAGCTCCCTAGGCGGCCCCTTGTCTTTTCTCCTTGATTTGCGTACTCGTTTTGCCGTTTTTGATGTTTTTAGTCCCGTTTTCCCCCAAATTACTCAAATCATCATCACAACATGTTAACCACATAAAATCCACTCAAAATGATTATAAATACGTCACGTAACTCAATCGTATGCACAAATTAGGTCAAACATGCAATTTTGGTCGGTTTTGGCGTACATATCGATTTTGGGCAATTCACCTACGATTCGAGACTCGATCAAGCGTGTGATAACTCGTGACATGATAATTGATTATTAGACTCATAAAAATGTTAAATTAGATATACGGTGACCAAATACGAGATTCCCGGTAAACGACAAATCGCGTTCCGAAATCGCGTAGAAACCGGGATTGCTTTATTTTCAATTCGAGACATCCAATTTCATTTCAATTGATTGTAATTATGTATTTGGTTTTAAAATTGATTATAAATCAGTTAGATCCATTAATTAGGGTATAAACACCCGAAAATTCTTCCGGTTCTCAATAATTTGCAAATGGGTAATTTGTGAAAATTCAAAACAGGCTGGGTTTCTCAATCAGATAATTTGAAAATATTACAGCCTCCCCTACTTTAAGAAATTTCATCCCAAAATTAGAAGAGACTTAATTTTTTAGAGAAAATAGTAGTTAAAAGGGGCTTTACCAAAAATCAACACATTTTGACATTTGAAACCAACATAGAGACGACATAAGAGATTTCACCGAGGATAAGAATATACTCTCGATTACTGAATCAATTATATCGGCACCATATATTTACCCAACCGTAAGGGTTAGGTTTGGAATGGTGACTAAGGGGAATGGATTGTGATATAACCAATTATCAGAGACATACCCCCACATACACTATTCTTGGTCCAACTCCCAATGCACCCTAAAGTTATTACTGATGCTTATATATAGGGTGTACCGCAGCTAACCCACCACATCTTTAATACCTTTAGTGAGTACTGTTTGTCTTCAGAGAACATCCTATTCTACACCATAAATATTAGACAATCGAGCTTGATTCAATACTATAGGGCTATTAGCAGGAACTAAGCGATGGATCTAAGGAATACACAATGATCAATCCAGAATCAACCAAAAGACTAACCAATGATAATGGACCGTAGTCTCCCCTACTTTAGGGGCGAGACTAAGGGTTTAGGAGACTCAGCTGAGTAATGGATGCAACATGGATTTCTTTAAAATATCCCAACTCAATCACATAGATTAACATAGATTCACATAGGTCATTATAGAATAAACCTTACCAATACTAAAAATAATGATAAACAAAAAAATTGGAGCTTCAGACTTCTTATCCAAACAAAGTGTCAAGTTCTGGTGATCTAGATGGGTAGCGACCCACATCTGGTTTACCTTGCGAGACACGATATCTGGACCGAATCCGAATCAGCCCTCGCTAAAACCTAAGACCTATACCCCATAACCAATATCGATCATATGCTAAGCTAGCATCACACACAATAGTTGGTAGTAGCGCGTATGAGTCTCTGATTTAACAAGAGTAGAGTCATGATCAACATTCGAATTAATGATATGCAACCGTAGAATTCAAGTGATGAGCATAAAAAGGGATTAGAGCAAAAGATACCAAAACAAAATCGAGTACCATGAACTAAACAGAAAGCCACGCATTGGATGCCATGAGCTGGTTAGCACTCGCTCGGGTGTCACGACTAGCGTAATCTGAACGGTACATTTCAGAACAAGATGACTCCTCTGACTTGGAATGAACCGCATGATTCGTGGTGTATGAATTCGATGACATGAATTGAATTACATGATTCGAGGCGCATGAATATGATATCATGAATCGAATAGCACATCCTAAAATACATGTATTGATAACGTGATTTGAATGACATATCTCGAAGTACATGTACCAATAACATGTACCGAACAGCATGCTTCGAAATACATGCATTGATAACATGAACCGAACAGCAGGACTCGAAATTCATGTACCCGATGTTATAGACCGGATAGCATGACTCGATATACATGAGCCCGATAACATGGAACGAATAGCATGACTAGAAATACATGAGCCCGAGAACATGAATCGAATAGCATGACTCGAAGTACATGAGCCTGATAAGAAGAACCGAATAGCATGACTTGAAGCACGTGGGTTCGATAACGTAAATCGACTATCACGACTCAAAATACATGAACTCAATAACATGGACCGAATATCATAACTTAAAATGACAGAATCCTGATAACATAAATCAAACACCATAACTTGAAAGGCGAGTAATCTGATAATATAAACATATCTTGAAATTAAGATAACTTGATTAATAGTGATTACCGGTCACATCCACCCATAGTACCCTCCAAATGAGGCCAAAGATTTAGAATTAAATGATACATCCGATGAAATAGATTCACGAACCAACAACGGGCACATAATGATAGAGTGAAGAAAGACTGAGGGACAACCGAAAAAATCATCAAAGTTATACAACAATCAGGAGCCGAAACAAAGGATCGAATCCATAAAATGATGGATACTGAGTCTAAAATTAGACTCATGAGTCAATGGTAAAGCAATGCTAGGCAAAACTGGGCATGAAATGGCACAGATCAATTCCACAAACCGACTATTGAGTAAATCAAGAGCCGAATCCACTAACCTAACTAGCCAAAACACCTCGGCGTTTTCTGATCTAAGTACAATGAGTTTCCCTATGATAGAGGTCAAGGATGAGAAATGAGCATATTCAGATATCGCCTATGAGGGCGATTATGAATTTGAATAAGGGTCACGAATCAGATACAAACAAAGCTGAGACACATAAAGAGAACATATTAGGAGAGTTAACACAGTGGCCAAGATAAAACCCATAAGGAGAAACGGGCACGCAGAGGCGAACGGTTCCCCGAGGGTTAGAGACGATAAGGTGACTGGCATCTGGAGTCGCGCATGCATATAGGCAATGTGAAAGTCTATTTGGTGAATGAGAGAGAGACCCGATGTGACTTCGAAGTCTTCGATTCCCCTTTCATTATGATGAACTTCCACAATTTGGGTCCTAGATGAATGCGCTCCACACGCAAGTAATAGTGGATATGATCCCACAGACTGGTTTGTCGTCAAGGGTTGTCGGGATGAGAATCCGGTGGGGTACAAATGATATCCTTAAAGCATACGGATTCATAATGATAACTGAAATAAAACCACGAAGGTATGCTGAGATAAGAGGGAAAGGATCTGAAGATGCTAACGGTGAACAATGCTGAAGAACGAACATCAACGAGTTAGGTCGCGAAGCAGACATAACACAATGTTCATGAAGACCAACACATTCGAACGAATATATTCGATACCGGTACGTGTATAAGGTTATCTACTCGAAAGGTCGTAAAATCATAAACTCATACACATGTAATCCCGTAAACATGTGGATTTATAAACTCAAAAATTTCCAAACGGGTAGACTCCCAGACAAACATACCCAGAAGATACAAGAGATATATCAAACGAAGGTATTTTAAAGAGGTTAAGTGAAATTGTCAATAACACCGGAGAGTCATGTGCGCTTAGGCTCATAACCCGCTTATGTGCCCGATTGTTTGCAATGTATGTGTGTAATCCCGTAACCACACAACCTGTAAACTTGTGAACCCATCAATGAGAATTCACCCGACGTACACATAATGATAATGATTATATAAGGAATAAACGATTCTGAAATCTAAACGAGACAAAACATAACCGAGTACATAAGTGCATAAAAGAAATAGAGCAATAAGGTTTCAAACGACATCAAAATAAGGAAGTCACTACATAGAAAGTCAACGATTTCAAACAATTACAAAGCATTAACATCTGACTCATCAAACAACATCTGAGCGGGAAGGTCCAACATGGGGTCCACGAACAGCATCGCCGTTGACAGCATCATTGATGGTAGCTAACATTGGATGCGCCAAAGGAGTGTGATCAGGGACACCATAGTAATAGCAATCATAGATGGAGACAAAAGCTGTCTGGCGAACAACAAGGGCTTAAGTTGGCATGGGCACCACAGGTTGAAACATTTGAGGCTGAGATCGAGCTAGCTGGTGACTGGTGCTCCCGAGATGGTTGGATCGGTGGCAGATAGCCACATGATGACCCAAATGTCACACCCCCAAAAATCCACGCGCGGATTACAACCGCAGGGAGTGTGAAAAATAAGGATCGCAGTCCATTAGTTACACCAAACGACCAGTCATTAATAAAAAAACATTTCATATTTCTTTAAATATAAATTCAGAGTTTCACAAATGCGGAAGCGTAAATACAATAAAAGTATCTAAGTGAAAACATTGTCACCCAAGGTGACGTGACTTGCCCAAAGACACTAGAAGTGTTTCAAGGACTCATGCATGCGTACTCGTGATACTCGGACGTCTGCAACCTGAGAATTAACATGCTAAAAGTGTCAACACAAAGGTTGGTGAGTTCACAAGTTTATCAGTTCAAAAATAGGTCAAGTTCAGTTTAAGGTTGACTGTTCAACAACAGTTCAAGTTGTAAGAGCATAATCACTAATATATATCAGATAGCTAGCTAGGCTATATACATGAAACTTTGCACGTGATGGTCACCGAAGCTGACAGTTGTTTATAGTTTGCCTTGTTACGTTGAGGACGAATATAACACCCGTTCGATGTCCAATCGTGTCAGCGCGACTGACCCAGGTTGGGTTTGTCAAACCCAGTAGTACTACAATATATTTCTCGTTATCATCACCATGAGAAGGACTTTGTTGTCTAGTGTGCCTCAGTAATCAGTAATCGTATGATATATAAAAGTCTAAGTATCTCAGTTGTGTAAATCATGCATGTTAATCTCCCCCAACAAGATTTAAAAAAAGTAAAATGGGGCCATGAAACTCACCTTTGGGTGCACAGCAATTCCAGATAAATAACCACAGCTAATAGCATATAATGGGTCTTGTGTATCCTACCAATAACGAGCATATACATATATATATATATATATATATATATATATATATATATATATATAAGTGTGTGTTCGAACGAAGAACAACTAAGTCTAGACCAATAGTGAAAATGATGTCAAACTATGACTGGACGAAAGTTTAAATAATCCAAAACGAGTCGAAGGTTGGCACATCGCCAAAATCTTAACAATTATGAAATTCGATGAAAATATATTATAAAGAAATAACATTCGTTCATGAGATCGGGATAATAAGATGTGTATATATATTTAAATATATACATAACCAAATATACACTTATATGTTTATAGAACGAAGTATTAAAACATATATATATATACTCAATGTTTAAAATTATTAATATCTTAATAACGATAAATGTACTATTTATATAAGCATTTTCCCAATATATAGTTAAAAAAAATACTCGGTTTATAACCACCAATATTTATATATAAGTATATTTTCCAAACGTCTCTATTTTATGTGTCTATAATTCATTTCAAATTCTCCAACCATTATATATATATATATGTATATATATATATATATATATGTTTATAAAACTTGTGTTTTTTTATAAAATAACAGGTTAACTATCAAGATAAACTATTCCTACGAGGGTTTCACGGGTTGAAAACAACAATAAAACTAAAACCGCCAAAACTTGTTCTAGAAAAAAAACCATTGGGTTTCACGGGTTGAAAACAACAATAAAAAAAACTATTCCTACGAGGGTTTCACGGGTCCATCAAACCGCCAAAACTTGTTCTAGAAAAAAAACAAAAATAAAACTAAAACCATTGGAGGTCACCGGGTTCGAATCCGTGACATCCGGTTCCTCTACCAAGGTTAATTTTGGTTAACAACTGAGTACAATTGTCTTTAGACCGTAATAGGGACATGAATCCGGTTTAAAGAAAAAGAATAAGTAAGAAAAAGGCACAGGCCGGGACTCGAACCCTGGACCCCTCGGATACGAGTTCACAGCTCAAACCATTGTGCCAACTTGGCGATGTGTATTTTACCCGAAAGGAAAGTATATATCCCAAACCCGATCGATGTCATCTTCTTCCTTTAACCTCAAACCCGCCGGAACTCGACACCAGTCGCCGGAAAAATGTACAGAACGTGAACAGAGGATGGAAACACGATAAAAAATCACCCAAAATCAACTATAGGGGTTTTAGGATTACCTTGACTATTAGTGACGATCGAAATGAAACTCGAACTCGAACGCGAACTCGAAACACACCACTATTCGGTCTGTGACGTTCGACTGCCGTGGCTGACCTTCAACGATCGTTGCTCGGAGAGGAATCGTGTGGTGGCCAGAAGGCTTCCCCGATTGTGTGTGATTGCTGGAGAAAAAGAAAAAAACTAAAAACTCTTCCGATGGCTTTTGTTGCTGACAGAAACAGGAGCGAGAGAGATATGCGTGATTGCTTGTTGAAACAAAATTGAGAGGAGGATCAATGATGGACCTGATAATTGCAATTGATTGCTTGCTTGTTGAGAATCCGTAACTGATATTGATTTGAATGTGAAATCGAGTTGTCTGGTTCCGATGTGTAAACCGTCGGGTGCCATTAAAGTCATTAAATTGACTTTGACAATATGGCAAAACTAATCCCTGCATAGTTTACATAATTAAAGGCCGGGTTTGGGTAATTACAAAGTGAGTCCCTCAAGGTTTGTTGAAGTAGAAACAAATTCCAGAAATTATCGGATAGACCCCTCAAAGTTTAAACAATGTTAACGAACACTTGACGGAGTTAACAAACATAACTTTAACGATGATTATACGAATATATATCAACACAAGTTTAGCGTGTGACGTTTATAAAAATAAAACCTTAAATAACCACATAAAATAATAAACAATAACCCATAATTATTTATTTTAAGTTCACATAAAATCATAGATTCAAATCTATTCTTGTTTGTTTAAACTCACATAAATTCATAAAACGATACGTATAATTACGTGATATGTTATCACATAAAATCATAGAATAAATTACGTGAAATCATAATGTACGATTTACATAAAATCATAGAAATATGTTTACATAAATTACGTCAAACATATAAATATGTTTACACAACATTTAATACAGTTTACGTAAACGTTCTCATGACATTTATGTCAGTTTAGGTTTATATAAATCAGCAAAAGACGGGTTGTCACAGTATCCACTTGTTTAGGAATTTTCGTCCCGAAAATTGAATAACGTGGTTAACAAGTTGGTCACAAAAGAAAGAAAAATTTCTCAGTCGTCACATCATCCCCTTGTTTAGGAAATTTCGTCCCGAAATTTTAATAAACCTCAATTGTTAGAAGAATCAATCTCAACAGTAATCTATTGAAAGAATCCGAGTTCTCTACTCCAAGAGCAATGATGGACATTATGTTCAAGAATGTATACAAGGCTTTGAGGAGATGTCAAATGTTTAAAAGGTCTTGAAAGGAATTCATATCAAAAGCATAGAAAGTGGTTTCTTTGATCATGCATTTGCACAAGAAAGGTCAAATAATTGTCTTACCGGAATCGTGTCGAGTGGCAAGGTCGAATAGAATGACATGATAACATAAGTACCTGAACATTTTAATGTACAGAAGGGTCCATAATATGTCCGAGTAGCCTCTAGCTATTGTGCCCCACGCTAAGAGCGAGATTCCCATTTTGTGTCTCGTTTTCGCTTAAGGGATTCGCATTCACTAATAACCCAGGTGAATTGAAGAGAAGGGAATTTGAGTAGGAGAAAATTGTGTGTGCATCCAGTCAAAGAGTGTTTGTTTAATTGACTCATTGTCTAACGAAAACGTAAACATCTAAATTTGCCTACAAACTAACAATTAGCATATAATTACACACGACTGATCAAATTAACATGAGGACCCATTGGTTGCTTTAGTACCTTATGGAGTTATGATCGATTAAGTTCACATGATTCATAATGACAATGAAACTTACATTTCATGCAATAATGGTTCAGATAACGGTTGATATGGTCAATGCATACTAGCATGCTGTCTATCGCGAGGGTTTTACCATACAACACATACAGTTGTCCCAACATCTAATATAATACCATATGAACCTAACATGGCATATCTCTAGCATATAAGTTCACAAACCAACCAACACAACCCATACAGTGCAAAGTCGACAGAGAAACTTCACACAGTCTTGTCATTCCCACCGGGGTAGGAGACTTAGGACCTTGTATGGTGTATGGTTTTCATACTAAACCAAGTTAACATAGTAACAACACGTCACTTTCTGGTTCCTAACAAATTTCATACGCATAACTAATCATGCAATTCTATGCAACTTATGTTTAAACAAACACTTCAATAATTACTCAGTTTTTGTACCCTAAACATAGAATTAAGTTCTCAAATTTAGCATGCATAAACATATATGTTTCACAAATATTTCTCATGAGAAGTTCAAAAGTAGCAACTATTTATCATGGTTAAAATGGTTTAACAATTTCTCACATAATGAAACATAGCTGGCAGCATACAAATTTTGTGATAGTAGAACCGAGGTCCAGATAGTAATCAAATCGACTGCTACCATTACCTTTTGAAAGATAACACGTAGAAGTTTGTTTCTAAAAAAAATTACCAAATTCTGCTAAGGGTTATCCAAGTAATCATGTAAACAATTAGGTTCAAATTATACTTAGGTTCAAATTCATACTGGGTTTCAACATCGTACAACATATCATCATACATATTACCTTGGTAAGGGTCCAAAAATAAGGGCGAAAGTTCAAGGAAATAAAACTGTAAACTATGAGGTTCTAGTAATCAACGATGCCCGGTAGAACGATGCATGGAATCAAGTATGAGGATAGCAAATTTAAGATGAAGAGAACCAACGGCTTAGTTCATGAGTTCAAGTGAGTGTTGTGATGGTAGCGTATGGTAATCGCAATTACACATTCTAATGTATGACATGTGAGTTTAGAATTACACCGGTTGAGATACAAACTAGGAGAGTTAAGTGACGTAATAGGTAGCGTAGAGTTCATAGAGGATTATCCAACATGCTAGGCGGAATTTGGCAAGAAATCAGCATCGATCGGTATCTAGGTGAATGTGTCAGCGGTTATACAATTCCATGGAGTAAACATTTGGTTAAGAAGGGTCTTCATTGCGTAAGTTCACATGTGTGCCCAATCTACTTAGGTTTCTCGCACCTCATGCGATATGGATTCGTTCTTGCGAGAATATTGGTTGAAACAATGTTTTAAAATATTGTACGACGTGAGTATGAAATAAACGTGTGTCCTCGATCGAACTCAGAGCATCCGGAAATTCAGAAGTGGTTTTGGCTTTGGACGGTTGCATGTATGAATATTGATGGCCAGGAAGTTTATCAAAAAGGGACAGCCGATTCAAAAGTAGTTTTCCCTTAAAGAGAGGTCAACCTACTTCTTCACACATGCTTCTAAAAGTTAGAGTTGATCATTCGATCATGTGGTTTGTCATTCATAAGGGAAAATCTCTGATTTTTTTTACACGTTGATGTTCATCTGGGTTAGAACTCACATCTGAATCGTGGTAGGAAATTCTCTTTAGGAGAGTGTTTTCTCTTAGACTCGGAAAATTGAAAACACGGAGTTTGATTATTTCTGGTATGTCTCTCTTGGTAGAAGTACATAAGAGATATCTGCACTCTCAGAGAAAGTAGCATTACAGTTTTTGTCGAGGCTTAGTCTCGTTAGATGGAGTTTCTCAAGATGAGGTTCTTGTGTATGACTCTAAAGTCTATCCTTGGTCCGGTACTGGTCCCACATTCAATATACCACCAATGTTTATATATATAGGGTGTACCATAGCTAACCCACCACACTACCAGCACCTTGAAGGCGTACCAGCTACCTACCATTACATCACATTGGATATTTTATAGAGGACGTCAAGTTTCTCCCACACGTTAGAATGTGAAGGGGGTGAGAGATTAAAACCTCAATATGTTATGCATACCAAAAAGGTGTAAGAGTTTTCATTCACAATACCAGAAAGATGCGTAAGGTTTGCTATTCTAGTGAAGGTCTCGAAGGTTGGCACGCGTAGTGCGGATATCATAGAGCTTCAGGTTTCAATACGATCAAAATTTAAATAGGCCACAAGGTTTAAGTTTAAGCTGGGGGTTCATCAATGAAAGTTTTCTGAAAAGGACCATGAGGATTCGCACACCAGAAATTTGTCGATAGTTTCTATGACAGGAGTGTTAATATATATACAAAATGTATGGATAACTTGGTGTACTCAAGGCGTAAGATGGGAAAATGTAGATCGATCATACAATTAGCTATTGATAACAAGAGGTTCATCCTCGATGGGTGTAGATAGAGTTTTCATGATAAGCCTTGTATTGTTACCACGATTGAGGCACAAGGTAGTCTCATCATTAATGGTGTTAACTAGTTGAAAAGCTAACCAAAAGTGTAACACCTTCCGCTTCAAATATTAAAAGCTTGTCCAGGACATGAAGAATTACTAAAGCGCGAGAATCAGAAATCGTTGGTTGTTAAATCGTAAAAGGTTCGAGTCATGAAGACAAAAATCAATCGCCCAGGTTCAAAAGGTCAATCGGAATAGTCGTTGCGTTAAAACAGGAAGTCATTAGTTTGAAAATCATGAAGGCTTTTCACTAACATTACCCCATTAGAGAGAAATATGTTTGTGGTGAGGTAAGTAGTTTGTACAATCATAACGATGTTACTGGCAACAAGCTATGGTTCGCACAACTAAAATCAACAGTATGAATCCTCAGAGGGAACTTCACAAGAGTTTTCAGCCAAGGAATATGTTCTAGTGCCCGTGATATATGACTTATATAATTTGTTTATCCAGTGTCATCTGGGTTTTCATATGGTTAAGGTTCATCTAAGTTGTCTCACAATCGCAAAGTTCCAGGGATTGATGTGGTTGATAAGGTCGTAAGAGTCGAGTTACGATTCATGATGAGTTCGAACCAATCAAAGGTTTCGTCGAGAGTGCTCGTAGTTAAGGAAAACTGACCATTGAAATATACGAGTGAAATGGTGTCCTCCCAGGACTAACATTCCCAATATACTTATAAAGGTTCTCAAACGGATCAGAATCCATATGTAGGAGAGATAAGATCATGCGCGATAACGTTTATAAAGATAGATGACTTCGATCATCCTGTTCAACATTCAATGCCACTAGGAAATTTTTTTTACAGGAATTTGGTCTCAATACGACCATTGGCTTGCCTAGTAGGATTCTCCAGGATTTTCATATACCGCAAATTACATTTATGCGTGCACCTGTAACTGTGATTTACTTTATATGATCACCCTAGTTCCTCTTACTTCAGCTACCAGGTAATGGTATGGTCACTGACCCATGGTTATCTTGACCAAAATTTGTTAAAGAGATATGTTTTGAGAGTAAAATGTTCGCTTTAATTAGAATGACCCACTCGAAGCGAGTTAGCCAGAATTTTAGCTCAATAGGATTTGAATAGAGTTTATCACGCATACCAACTTGATCACAATCCAGTACATAAAAGAGAAAACTTTAGTTGGCCCACATCAAGTACCGTTGAGTTTTAAAGAGTTGTTCTCAAGTTGTGTCATCTCGACGCACAACGCGATAGAAACGAGAGGATGAGGATCTTAAAAGATCAAGGCAAATATGAAGACGATGAGGATAATGAAAGTTGATATAAGTGCCCCATAGGCAGCTACTTGAATTCATACCCTGCTAACTCTAGTGAAGCCAAATAATCGCGCTACTAGCACATCGAGATAACATTTCCTGAACGGACGAGTTTAGAGATATACGTAAGGCAAGTATAACAAGAACCTCCTAAGCTAAGATAGAGGTTTAAGGACAAGAAGATGTATTACACCACCTTCCCTATGCAGCATACATCCATAGTATGGGCACTACGCCCAGTTGTTTAATCCGAAATAATCCCGAGTAGCATTCAACTCGTCAAAAGTATAAACGTGATCCTTCAATCTGATTCGACGTCTCGTCGTACATGAATGTTAACCAAGAGGTACACAACTTAAAGTGGTTAAGAAAAATGACTCAAGAATAACTGGCTCCTCGCCGTGAGTATAAGGGGATTGGATGATGTAAACGACAAATCGTAAACCAGGTGAGTGTATGAGTGAGTATCACGTTTCATGAGTAAAAAAATGTTTAAGTGCAACTGATGCAAAACAGTTACAGTCTAAGACGAATCTTAATTCGCTGTAACCAATGGCTCTGATACCAATCTGTCACACCCCCAAAAATCCACGCGTGGATTACAACCGCAGGGAGCATGACAAACAAGGATCGCAGTCCATTAGTTACACCAAACGACCAGTAATTAATAAAAAAATTTCATATTACATTAAATATAAATTCAGAATTTCACAAATGCAGAAGCGTAGATACAATAAAAGTATCTAAGTGAAAACATTGTCACCCAAGGTGACGTGACTTGCCCAAAGACACTAGAAGTGTTTCAAGGACTCATGCATGCGTACTCGTGATACTCGGACGTCTGCAACTTGAAAATTAACATGCTAAAAGTGTCAACACAAAGGTTGGTGAGTTCACAGGTTTATCAGTTCAAAAATAGTTCAAGTTCAGTTTAAGGTTGACTGTTCAGCAGCAGTTCAAGTTGTAAGAGCATAATCACTAATATATCAAATAGCTAGCTAGGCTATATACATGAAACTTTGCACGTGATGGTCACCGAAGCTGACGGTTGTTTATAGTTTGCCTTGTTACGTTAGGGACGAATATAACACCCGTTCGATATCCAATCGTGTCAGCGCGACTGACCCAGGTGGGGTTTGTCAAACCCAGTAGTACTACAATATATTTCCCGCTATCATCACCATGAGAAGGACTATGTTGTCTAGTGTGCCTCAGTAATCAGTAATCGTGTGATATATAAAAGTCTAATTATCTCAGTTGTGTAATTCATGCATGTTAATCTCTCCCAACATGATTTAAAACAGTAAAATGGGGCCGTGAAACTCACCTTTGGGTGCATAGCAATTCCAGATAAATAACCACAGCTAATAGCATATAATGGGTCTTGTGTATCCTACCAAGCACCTAACGAGCATATATATATATATATATATATATATATATATATATATATATATATAAGTGTGTGTTCGAATGAAGAACAACAGTCAAGACCAATAGTGAAAAGGATGTCAAACTATGACTGGACGAAAGTTCAAATAATCCAGAACGAGTCGAAGGTTGGCACATCGCCAAAATCTTAACAATTATGAAATTCGATGAAAATATATTATAAAGAAATAACATTCGTTCATGAGATCGGGATAATAAGATGTGTATATGTATTTAAATATATACATAACCAAATATACACTTATATCTTTAAAGAACGAAGTAGTAAAACATATATATATACTCAATGTTTAAAATTATTAATATCTTAATAACGATAAATGTACTATTTATATACGCATTTTCCCGATATATAGTTAAATAAAATGCTCGGTTTATAACCACCAATATTTATATATAAGTATATTTTCCAAACGTCTCCATTTTATGTGTCTATAATTCATTTCAAATTCTCCAACAATATATATATATATATATATATATATATATATATATATATATATGTTTATAAAACTTGTGTTTTTTTTATAAAATTAAGATTAACTATCAAGATAAACTATTCCTACGAGGGTTTCACAGGTTGAGAACAACATATAAAACAATCAGTGTAGGTTCTGGGTCCGTCAAACCGCCAAAATTCGTTCTAGAAAGAAAACAAAAATAAAACTAAAACCATTGGAGGTCATCGGGTTCGAACCCGTGACATCCGGTTCCTCTACCGAGACACTTACCACCAGGAAGAAGGTTAATTTTGGTTAACAATCGAGTACAATTGTCTTTAGACCGCAACAGGGACATGCATCCGGTTTAAAAAAAAAGAATAAGGAAGAAAATGGCACAGGCCGGGACTCAAACCCTGGACCTCTCAGGTACGCGTTCACAGCCCAAATCATTGCGCCAACTTGGCGATGGGTATTTTACCCGACAAGAAAGTATATATCCCAAACCTAATCGATGTCATCTTCTTCCTTTAACCACAAACCCGCCGGAACTCGACACCAGTCGCTAGAAAAATGTACAGAACGTGAACAGAGAACGGAAACACGATAAAAAATCACCCAAAATCAAATATATGGGTTTTAGGATTACCTCGACTATTAGTGACGATCGAAATGAAACGCGAACTCGAAACACGCCACTGTTCGTTCTGTGACGTTCGACTGCCGTGGCTGGCCTTCAACGATCGTTGCTCGGAGAGGACTCGTGTGGTGGCCAAAAGACATCCCCGATTGTGTGTGATTGCCAGAGAAACAGGAAAAAACTAAAAACTCTTCCGATGGCTTTTTTTGCGGATAGAAACGGGAGCGAGAGAGATATGCGTGATTGCTTGTTGAAAAAAAAAATGAGAGGATGGACCTGATAATTGCAATTGATTGCTTTCTTGTTGAGAATCCGTAACCGATATTGATTTGAATGTGAAATCGAGTTGTCTGGTTCCGATGTGTAAACCGTCGAGTGCCATTAAAGTCATTAAATTGACTTTGACAATATGGCAAATCTAATCCCTGCATAGTTTACATAATTAAAGGCCGGGTTTAGGTAATTACAAAGTGAGTCCCTCAAGGTTTGTTGAAGTAGAAACAAATTCCAGAAATTATCGGATAGACCCCTCAAAGTTTAAACAATGTTAACGAACACTTGACGGGGTTAACAAACATAACTTTAACGATGATTATACGAATATATATCAACACATGTTTAGCGTGGACGTTTATAAAAATAAAACCTTAAATAACCACATAAAATAATAAACAATAACCCATAATTATTTATTTTAAGTTCACATAAAATCATAGATTCAAATCTATTCTTGTTTGTTTAAACTCACATAAATTCATAAAATGATACGTATAATTACGTGATATGTTATCACATAAAATCATAAAACGCTACATATAATTATGTGATATCTTGTCGCATAAAATCATAAAATAACATGTGAACATATATATATATATATATATATATATATATATATATATATATATATAAAGTTCATTGTAGACACCCTCATAAGTGTAGACATGTAGACACCCTATTTCACCATTAGATCTCTTGATCTAGTGGTTGTGATAATTTCATTTTTTCCTTTTTTTCCTTTTTCTAATTGTTCAGAGCATTTCACATGTGAAAAAGAGCTATTTCACATGTGAAAGTGTCTACAATGAACCTCACCCTATATATATATATATATATATATATATATATATATATATATATATATATATATATGGATTAGGATCGTGTGAAAACCCATTTATTTTGTGAAAACGTGAAAACCACTTTAAAACTTTTATAACTTTTTCATACGTTAATGTTTTTTCATGAAATTTGCGCCAAAAGTCTTAGAATTACGTTATCTTTAATTCTATAAAAACCAAAAACAAAAAAAAACGTTTTTTTATTTTTTTTTATTTTTTTTTCCCTTTTTGGTACACATGTGTACCACAATAAAAAAAACTCAAAATTTAATATGAGTTACTAATAGTTTTAAAAGAAAATTGCACCCTAATTATTATAGTTTTATTATCTTTATATCTAAAGAAAAAAATAACATTTTATGATTTTTTAAGTATTGCTACACATGTGTACTATGTTTAATTATCATTCGTAACATAAATGTTTTATTGTTTTTAGTATGTTTTTAATATTTTTTTAACATAAGGAGTGTTTTTATACTTTATAATTCGTTTTTTGTGTAGTAGTAGTGATGATGGTACACATGTGTACCAAAAACGGAAAGAAAAAAAAAACGTTTTTTTTATAAATATTGTTTTCCAGAGTTATAGATAACGTAATTCTAAGACATTTGGCGCAAATTTCATGAATAAACATTAACGTATAAAGAAGTTATGTAGGTTTTAAAGTGGTTTTCACGTTTTCACAAAATAAAGGGTTTTCATAGGATCCTTCCCCTATATATATATATATATATATATATATATATATATATATATATATATATATATATATATATATATATAGGGTAAGGATCATGTGAAAACAACTTTTATTGCGAAAACACGAAAACAAATATTAAAACCTTTATAACTTTTTCATACGTTAATATTTTTTAAAAAAATTTGCACCAAAATCCATAAAATTATGTTAACTTCATTTCTGGAAATTTTTTTTAAAAAAATCAAATTTTTTTTTTAAATTATTATTGCACAAGTGCAATAATTTTTTTATTATTATTATTGCACATATGCAATAATATTAAAACCTTTATAACTTTTTCATATGTTAAAATTTTTTATAAAAATTTGCACTATAAATCTTATAATTCTTTTATCTTTAATTCTGGAGAAAATTAAAAAAAATCAACGTTTTAAAAAAAAAATTATTATTGCACATGTGCAATAAAAAATTATTATTGCACATGTACAATAATATTAAAACCTCTATAATTTTTTCATACGTTAATATTTTTGATAAAAAATTGTACCATAGATCTTATAATTCTGTTATCTTTAATTGTTGAAAAAATTTAAAAAAAATTAATGTTTTTTTGTTAATATTGCACATGTGTATTATAATTAATACGTATTATTGCACATGTGCAATAATAAAAAAAATCACGAAATTTTATATGTTTAATTTTTTTTCCCAGAATTAAAGGTGACATAATTTTAAGACTTTTGGTGCAAATTTTTTAAAAAATTATTAACGTATGAGGAAGTTATAGAGGTTTTAATATTTGTTTTCGTGTTTTCGCAATAACATCTTTTTTTATTTGATCCTTCCCCTATATATATATATATATATATATATATATATATATATATATATATATATCACATGATATCATAAGTTAAATTGTCATATAAAATGACACATTGTTCACATGAAATAATAATGTACGATTTACATAAAATCATAGAATATCAAACATCAAACATATAAATATGTTCACACAACATTTAATATAGTTTACGTAAACGTTCTCATGACATTTATGTTAGTTTAGGTTTATATAAATCAGCAAAAGACGGGTTGTCACACCAAAAGCCACAATTTGTGCACTGCCAACATGGAAGGTGGGTAGGGTGATGATGGTTGCACCGATAGCATAAAGGGTGAAGTCTCAAGTGTTGGAAATAGGGTGTCCTGACCCGAAGAATTAACGAAGCCGATCGATATTGACCCGTAAGAGTTACACCCGGGTCAACAGATTATAAATCTAATTACCGAATAATTAGTATTAAATGAACTGATTGGTGAATTAAATAAATAGCTGATTATTTATTTAATTCCATGACAAAACTAATTCGGCTAAAAACGCTCAAAAATAAATAAAAAGGACTGATCAGTTGTTACCGGATTAACAGACTGATCAGTATGGTAGACTGGAGGAAATCGCGACCGGGCCCAGTCCGTCAGAGCCCCGGTCCGCGATTTTTAATTAAAATTGGGAGAGAGAGGGTTAGTTAAAAAAAGTCAGAAAACCCTAATTCTCTGCATCTCTCTCTCTCTCTGTGTCGATCCCCAGCCGGCTCCCCTTAGCCGCCGCCCCCCTCCGTTTGGTGCCACCACCACCACCGTGATCCCTCGCGATATCCCGATGGATCCCCGTCTTGCCAGCATCTATGCTCGTCTCGAGAAAGAAGCCGCCACCGCCCGAGCCGAAGCCGTAGCTCGAGCCGAAGCCGAAGTCGCGACCCGAGCCGCAGCCGCGGCCCAAGCCGCCGTCGCTGCTGCGTCCGCCGCACCGCCGGCCGATCGCCGGCCGGTGGTCCTCGCGCTGCCGGTGCAGCCGAGGCCACCGCGCCCCGTCCCCTCGTCGTGGCCCGCGCCGCTCTACTCGCCGGCCACCGCCACCGAGTCACTGCCTGTCGCTGGTGACGAGATCTATGTAGGGACCGTTCCTGTCGCGATCCCGTAGGAGAAAGTTTTGTCACCACCACACGTGGTTACTTTACCACCGCCGCCACCAACGCCGCCGCCGCCGCCACCGTTGACGATCTGTCTCGCAGGTTCGAGTCGGATGTCTCAGTTCGTACTAGCGAGAGTCCGTTGAATCAGGGTGTCTTAAGCAGTTGCTCGAATCCCGCCAAGGTATATCTAACTCGATTAGATATTAATTTTATTTATTTATTTTAAATAAATATTTTCAGTGTTTGTCGTGTTCCGGTGATTGAACCTGTTACAGTTATATCCGCGTGTTTTATTCAAATCTTTCCGCTGCTAAATTAATTTGGCATTAATTTATATATTAAATCGGCTTTCAGACCCAAGCACAAGTGCAAGCGTTCGTAGGAGCGAAAGGACGCACAGAGAGCCTGAAAGATACCTTGGCTATCATGAAGCCTTTGACGTTCTGTTAGTAGCCGATTCTAACGATGATCTACTAACTACAAAGCTGCTATGTCAGATCCGGAATCTGATAAATGGCTTGAAGCCATGAACGCTGAGATGCAATCCATGCGTGACAATCATGTCTGGGACTTGATTGAGCTACCCCTGGTACACGGGCAGTAGGGAGAAAGTGGATCTTTAAAAGAAAAACTAACATGCATGGAAATGTACAAACCTACAAGGCACGGCTTGTAGCGAAATGTTTCACTCAAACCCAAGGGATTGACTATGATGAGACCTTCTCGCCCATTGTCATGATCAAAACGAGCAGGATTCTCCTTGCCATAGCCGCATACCATGATTATGAGATATGGAAAATGGACGTCAAACCCGCTTTCCTAAACGGACAACTCGAAGAGGATGTCTACATGGTTCAGCCTGGTTGTTTTGTCAATCCAGAGAATCCAAACAAGGTTTGTAAGCTAAGAAAGTCCATTTATGGACTCAAAAAAGCATCTCGAAGCTGGAATCTTCGTATTGATCAAAAGGTCAAAAAGTTTGGTTTTGATCAAAATAAAGATGAACCTTGTGTTTACAGAAAGGCAAGTGGGAGCGCTGCATCGTTTCTCGTACTGTACATAGACGATATACTAATCATAGGAAGATATTGGAGAAGCTGCTTACATTCTGGAAATTAAAATTCACAAAGATCGATCTAAGCGCCTTTTGGGTCTCAGTCAAAGCACATACGTTGATAAGATCATAGCTCGGTTCAACATGAGCAACTCCAAGAAAGGAGCCGTTCCCATGACTAAGGGAACAATCTTGGACAAATCTCAAGCACCTAAAACGGAGCAAAAGATAAGCCAAATGGCATCGATCCTATTTGCATCTGCTATTGGATCTATCATGTATGCCATGCTCTGCACACGACCGGATGTCTCGTATGCACTAAGCGTGACTAGTCAGTACCAACAGACGTTAGGACTAGCTCACTGGATGGCTGTAAAGAACATATTGAAATACTTGAGAAACACCATCGATATGTTTCTCGTATACGGAGGTGTTGATGAAGAGCTCACTGTAAGGTGTTACACTGATGCTAGTTTTCAGACTGACCGAGATGATTCTCGCTCACAGTCGGGATTTGTATTTACTCTTAACGGAGGGGTTGTTTCCTGGAGAAGTTCCAAACAGCCAGTAGTAGCAGATTCTACTACTGAATCCGAATACATAGCCGCCTCAGAAGCTACTAAGGGAGCTGTGTGGATGAAGAAGTTCATATCCGATCTCGATGCCATGCCAAGCATTAGGCAGCCAATCGAGATGCTGTGCGATAACACAGGCGCTATAGCTCAAGCCAAAGAGCAAGGGTCCTACAAGAAGGCCATGCACATCCTGAGGAAATTCCACTACATAAGAGAAGTAGTCGACATAAATGAAATTAAAATAAGCAAAGTATACACAGATCAAAACTTAGCTGATCCCTTAACTAAGCCTATGACTCAGGAGACTCATGTACGCCACAGAGAAGCGATAGGGCTTAGATTAGCTAAAGACATGTTTTGATTTAGTATTTGGATGTATGAACACCACCAATTATCTATATTATTCTTATTCCATCTGTTTTATGCAATAATGAATTACATAACTGCGTTCAATATTATTACGTTTAATCCTTGGACAATAAGTTCTTGTTCTAAATGTCCGTAGTCGATTAGTTTAGTGGGAACTATACTAAAGTAAGACTATTGTGACTATTTGAACCTTAAAGCAGTTAAACGTTCAAACTCACGGACCTCATTGGTGAATGACGTTGAACGTAACTCGCATCATGCAATGCAAACATGGAAATCTTTCTTGCTTGATTAATGCATGCTCTAATGTATCCTTATACCTGAGACGCATATTCGAACTTCCCTATACTAAAGAACATTCTTTGATTGTAGCCTAACATTGTCGCGTAACTGCCAACCATAAAGGTTACTTTTGGGAATGGCTCTGAGGTATAGTGGGAGCTGTATGCCTCAAAAAGGAATTCTGTACTCTTACTTCGGCAACTGTTAGACATAAAGGCGCCCTCGTTGGTTCCAAGTGATAAGTGTGAGGCCTCACCCAAACTTACTGTATGTTTGTTGGATCAGTTCGAATTATATCGAGAACAAGAATCGATGAATCATATATGAGAGTCCATGTCTCATAATTCATCAATGTCTTATACAGAAAGGAAGATATGACAATGAATGCACAAGTCTTAAGCCTGCTTGATCGTCAATCAGATATACTTTGGCTGACGACTTAAAGTGTCAATATTGGTTGGTGTAGCCATGCATAGCTAGAGTGCCTATGAATGCGCTCATTAAACTGACCCCGACGAATTAACGAACCCGACCGATATTGACCCGTAAGAGTTACGCCCGGGTCAACGGACTATAAATCTAAATTCGGAATAATTAGTATTCAATGAACTGATTGGTGAATTAAATAAATACCTGATTATTTATTTAATTCCACGACAAAATTAATTCGGCTAAAAACGCTCGAAAATAAATTAAACGGACTGATCAATTGTTACCGGATTAATAGACTGATCAATATGGTGGGCTGGAGGAAATCGCGACCGGGCCCAGTCAGTCAGAGCTCCGGTCCACGATTTTTAATTAAAATAGGGAGAGAGAGGGTTAATTAAAAAAAAAAGTCAGAAAACCCTAATTCTCTGCATCTCTCTCTCTCTCTCTCTCTCTCTCTCTGCGTCGATCCCTAGCCGGCTCCCCTTAGCCGCCGCCCTCCTCCGATCGGCGCCACCACCACCACCGTGATCCCTCGCGATATCCCGATGGATCCCCATCTTGCAAGCATCTATGCTCGTCTCGAGAAAGAAGGTGCCACCGCCCGAGCCGAAGCGGCAGCTCGAGCCGCAGCCGCGGCCCAAGCCGCCGCCGCACCGTCGGTCGATCGCTGGCCGGTGGTCCTCGCGCTATCGGCGCAGTCGAGGCCACCGCGCCCTATCCCCTCGTCGTGGCTTGCACCGCTCTACCCGCCGGCCACCGCCACCGAGTCACCGCCTGTCGCCGGCGACGAGATCTATGTAGGGACCGTTCTTGTCGCGATCCCGCTGGAGAAAGTTTTGTCACCACCACCCGTGGTTACCTTACCACCGCCGCCACCATTTTTGCCGTGGCCGCCAATGGCCGCCGCCACCGTCGACGATCTGTCTCGCAGGTTCGAGTCGGATGTCTCAGTTCGTAATAGCGAGAGTCCGTTGAATACGGGTGTCTCGAGCGGTTGCTCTAATCCCGCCAAGGTATATCTAACTCGATTAGATATTAATTTTATTTATTTATTTTAAATAAATATTTTCTGTGTTTGTCGTGTTCAGGGGATTGATCCTGTTACAGTTATATCCGCGTGTTTTATTCAAATCGTTTCCGCCGCTAAATTAATCTGGCCTTAATTTATATATTAAATCGGTTTTAATCGGATAAAATTAAAATCGGTAACCCGGATATCCACTGTAAATCCCAACACCAAGTAGGGATTCTTAGCTTGCGGCACAAAGGGAACACCTTGAGTGGCAGGAGGTGCGGGAATATCAACATCAACTGCAGCCTCAAGAGTTGTGGCCTAGCAGTAGGCTTAGTCTTTCTCTTCTTCTTTTCGGCTCTGGAAGAGGAGGACCCAACACCCGGGTTCCTTTGTGTCAGGTCGGTAAGGTCCCTAGAGTCTTTGCACATAGAAGAATCGCACGCCTTACGACATTTGAAAGAACATACGGGTTCTGAAGCGGTGGCATTGTGTAACAACTGCAACTCCCTAGGTTAACTCCGTTAACTTTTTCCGTTAGTCCCGTTAGTTCCGTTAGCGAACCCGAGACCCGTTATTTGAATGATTTCGTATTTATTTATGTTTACTTGTTAGTTGACTTTAGTAACTTGGTTTGTAAATTCGTTTCGTGACTTTATGTGTTAATAATAAAAAAAAAATTACATTTTTATGCGAAACCGAGCTTCGTGCGTAATTTGGATTTATTGTGTGTAAATGATATTTACACTTGTCCCAACCAAACATTTCATGCCAAACGAGTTTAAAAACAACTAGAAACATTTTTAGAATTTTTACTTGACAAGTTTTTAGTTAAAACCCATCTAATTGAGTTTTATGACTAATGTGTTTAAAATAGAACTTTGAGGGACCAAATATGTAATTATACCTTAAAGAAATCTGCCCCCAAAACCCACACCCTCCTTCACTTCACACATTTTCTTCCTCCCTCTTCTTCTTCACGGCTCAAACACACACACACATCCACACTCACGATTTTGGAGAAATCAAGCATCTAGGAGGTGAAATTCAAGGTTTTGAAGCTTCCAAAGGCTCCAAGAACACAAAGGAAGCTCCTTCTTCTTCTCCTCTCCTCCTACCCGCGATCTCTCCTCTCAATTTGTAAGCCCTAGATCTTGAAAACTTGAAATTGTAAGTTGCATGTGTGTTCTTGAGTGTTTATGTGCTAAATGGAGTGATATGATGTTCATGAACCATGATTTAGGTTAAGTTATGTTAACTCGTGATTTGGGACAGATTTTAGGATGATTTTTAGAGCTGGAAATGTGAGCTCAAATCTGCCATGTATGTTCTTGTATGTATGTGGGGTGTTTGGACATGGAAATTGGGTTTATGTGCTTAAATGCTAGTGTGATGTTGAGATTTTGCTATGATTTTGGTATGAACATGTTAGGGACAGAAATTACATGTTGAAATGGTTATAATTATGTTAGTAGGTGTTGGATGACCAAATTGTTGCTCAAAATTAGAAAACCGAAATTTTTGCAAACTATAAAGTATGGACAGATTCGTCCAGATTTTTAGGCCGACTTGCAGAGGTCATAACTCACTCAATTTTTATCAAAATCAGTTGATTCTTTTTCCATAGTAAATTTTCATGTCTTAGATTTACAACGCCTACTCACACACTTTCTAAAACCTCCGTTTGGTCATCCAAAACACAACTGCAAGTTAGGTGTGCAAAGCTGTCATTTTCTGTGAAAAGTAGACTTTTCAAATTGGTTAGGCATGCTAATCTTGTTATATTGACGAGTTTGAAATTTTTAAATGAGGTTTATATATTTAAAGTAAGATCTGGAAGGTTTGGTTCATAAATTCAAAGTTTTAAGTGAGTTATGCAAGTTTTCGTTTTACTTTGACTAATTTACTACATGCTGAAAATGCTAACTTCCAACGTGCATAACTTTCTCATTTCTTAACATTTTTACTTGATTCTTTTTGCAACATTTCCTAAATGATGTGTAGTATATGACTGTAAAATTTAAAGAGTTAACTCCAAGTAATGTGGATTTTAGCTATGTCACTAGTTAGGTGCTCGAAGTTTGACTTTCTGGGTCAACTTTGACTTAAGTTGCAATTACTTGATTTTCTCCCAAATTGGGACTCTTATGTGCATTATGTGACTTGTATGATCGCATGAAACTTGTTTAGATGCTTATGTGTTACTATTCGTCTTATAGACAACCTCTAATTCGGTTAGACCATATTTACACAAAATAGGTTATTCATAGCCAATCTTTAAAGTCAAGTGCCGCGTACCAGTGCACCCTAAGGTGAGTTTCACTTACTATTTTTGTTGCATCCGGTAAGGGATGGCAACACACGGTAAAGGTATTTCTTTACTTGAGTAGTTATCCCACATATATCACATGTTTCACTGAATTGCTTTTAATATCAAAAGTCCTTACTTTATCGGGCCATTAATATAGAATAGCGAGGTAATGTTGAGTAGTACTACTGGGGATTGACACCCCCGCTCAGCGGTGCACAGGATGCACCCTCCCGACTGGCGGTCGGACTGAGACCAATATTAGCCTAGGACTACCGTGATCGGGAAAGACACGGGGAAGGCAAATTACATAGGTAAATACCTATCAAATACATTGTCAGCTTTGGTTTCGAACGTTCAGGTGAGCATAAGCATAGGCTAGCTACCTATTGATACGGATAATACTTGCAACTTGTATAACTAGAGTATGAATTGTTTCCTTACTATTCATATGCATTTTTGGTCTACATGGTGTTGTGTAGACTGTTTTAGTGAACTCACCAGCCTTTTAGCTGACACTTGATTGTTGATTACTTTTCAGGTCGTTAGGTGGATTCATGGATGGCACGGATGGCGGCAGTACTCAACTAGCAAACTTTTGGGAAATTTACATTCCAAAACCCCTTAGAACTTGTCATTTTGTATATCAAACTTGTAATCACTAAATTGCTTTCCGCTGATTTTCTAAACTAACTCATGATTCTTGTAAGACAAACTTTACTTCATTTTGTATAAACGTGCTGTATCTTTTATTAAACTACCGTTATGGCTTGGTTGTAACTAAAGTCTTGGATCCTGGTCTGGTTCACACCCCACACGGTTATACTCCGTTAGTGGAAATTGGGGGTGTGACACATTGGCATTGAGAGCTTACTAGATTAAATCAGGGAGGACAGCCGTCACTTGACGTACAACCTACTGAGCCACTAGACGGTTGCGGCGACGAATACGACGATCCATGCTGAGAAAAGAGAGAAGCAATCATGAGACAATGGGTACGACCGATTTAAAATCCTGAGATAACTTGTTTTGATAAATCATAGAATACAAAGAATCATAAGAGAAAACCATAAAATCACCAACATAATAAACGAGAAATTAGGCTGAAATTCATTAGGACATAAAAGGTTAAGTTTGTGACCGTGAGATGGTGTAACTCAGATTATCATAGGTTATTGAAAATTTGACATACAACACGTAAAAAACGAAATCAAGTGATTTTTGAAAAACATACGGAGAATGGAACTCATTTCCCGAGTGGGAGACTACAACAATGGCTGATCAGAGTAAGATCCTAGTGTTTGACATGCTTTGGCCTAATAGCTTTCGACACTCTCATCGGGGCGTCCCAGGTGAGTGTCCGTGTCCGTCAATTCGAGTTTGTATGCAACGCTTTTCTAGTCAGAGACCCCGACTACCGGTGCATCCACCCTTCAAGTCTACATGTCAATCACTAAGACTACGTGTCTGACGAGATCATAAATCGAAAATCAACATCCTAGATGGTACGTAAGGCACCATTTCTAAGGAAAGAGGCTAAGAGGCCCAAGTGGTTCGTGTATAAGTGCGTGCTACTCGATAAAGGCAACAATTAAATATGCAAGATTAAGAGGCAATTATAGGACATATAAATCATATAGGCATGCTATGCATGAGGCACTGATGCAGGACACCTAAGGCATAAGTCTAGGTCAAGCCGGTTCTAATAACCTAGATCCCTATAGCAATGGCTCTGATGCCAATCTGTCACACCCCGACCGACGATGGAATACGTCGGGCATGATGATTGTCCAGATGCATACAACACTATTATTAAGGTTGCGATATTCTTAATCAACCCATTTCATATAACGTAAATAATCATTACAATATAATAAATATTTCAACGAAACAAGACAAACTAAGTTGTTTAATTAGATCATGCTAAGTCCGCAAGCAATCCTATGGTGTCGAACGTTCAGGTGAGCATAAGCATAGGCTAGCTACCTATTGATACGGATAATACTTGCAACTTGTATAACTAGAGTATGAATTGTTTCCTTACTATTCATATGCATTTTTGGTCTACATGGTGTTGTGTAGACTGTTTTAGTGAACTCACCAGCCTTTTAGCTGACACTTGATTGTTGATTACTTTTCAGGTCGTTAGGTGGATTCATGGATGGCACGGATGGCGGCAGTACTCAACTAGCAAACTTTTGGGAAATTTACATTCCAAAACCCCTTAGAACTTGTCATTTTGTATATCAAACTTGTAATCACTAAATTGCTTTCCGCTGATTTTCTAAACTAACTCATGATTCTTGTAAGACAAACTTTACTTCATTTTGTATAAACGTGCTGTATCTTTTATTAAACTACTGTTATGGCTTAGTTGTAACTAAAGTCTTGGATCCTGGTCTGGTTCACACCCCACACGGTTATACTCCGTTAGTGGAAATTAGGGGTGTGACAGATTGGTATCAGAGCCTTTGGTTACAGTGAACCAGAAACATTTTAAAACTAAAAATTTCTGAACTGTAACTGTTTTTGAAAAACTTTGGTTACAACCCATTCCCCAAGAGTACTGCCCCGCGTGCCGAAGATGATCCTCATTTAGAATTCCTGTCTTGTATCAGTATAAGAATTGGAATTTTGGGTAGGAATTTTTCTTTTCCGAGGCTTAGAAATTTCTGAGTTAGAAAATTTTTTCTAAGTATAAAGCTTAGCGTACTTGTTACATTCCTTCTTAGCGAACTTCATTTTGCCCTTAGCGGACTAGAATTGCTCTTAGCGGACTTGATGTTAGCGTACTTGGCCCTTGTGCTTAGCGGACTTGATTATGATTCTTAGCGGACTTGTTAGCCTTAGCGAACTTGATGATGCCCTTAGCGAACTTGTTGCCCTTAGCGAACTTGTTGGCTTCTTAGCGGACTTGATGAGGTGTTTAGCGAACTTGTTTATGCTTAGCGGACTTGAATGGTGCTTAGCGAACTTAAGTTGTTCTTAGCGTACTTCAGCAGAATTTAGTGGACTTAATTTGTGCTTAGCGAACTTCAATGGGACACCCGGAAGAATTTACAAGAATAGGTGTAGAAATTGTTTGTACCACATGTTAGAATGCTCATTGCCCATTGTGTAGTGTATACAGGACCATCGAGAACCCTATTGGGGTAAGACCCACCTAGGATGCATTCAGAGAGGATTTCCTTTTTAAGCGTGTATTCACCATCCTTTTTACTTGGCTACATCAACAAAACTTGAATGATTAATCGTAAGTGCTTGTAGTTATGCACTAGCCTCACGAATAGGGTAAGATCCATTATTAGGATGTCGATATCTTTAAGGACTTGTTTAACCCTTAACAGCATTGTTTATTCTTAATGACCTTGGTAGGTATACTTTTAGGCCTAGATCATGGTAATCTAGACTCTAAGACAATGATCCAACATATCCCTAGCTTAACTGATTATACTCTCTTATAACACAAATAGGAATCGTAGTAGATCCTATTCGGGTAGGACACCCATTAACACCCACACCGGGAGTACCTTTATCGTAGTGAGTTAGTAAAGAACACCGTTTAGCCTTGTGTAGGGCAGCACTGTATAGAATCGGATGATTTCTCATAAGATACTTGTAACTGTATTTGTTACCCTAAATGTGTTGACACCCTTTTTCCTTGGTCAGTTTAGACCTCACATTTTAAATTGCATAATTGTTGTGTGATAATTCAGTGTGAAGGTGACTTTAATAACATAAATGAAATCAGGCATGTGATGATTAAGAATAATATGATATTCTCTCTGTGTATATATAAACATATGTGTGTATAACGGATACGTGATCGATTCGGTCAATAACTACTCTATGTCTTTAGGTTAAGTTAGGGGCATTCTAGCATGCCCTACCCATACTCCTATCGAACCACTTGCTTACCAAATTGTACCTACGATAAACTCTAAGTTAGATCAGCTGTTACTCTCAGAACTTGTCTCCTTGGCAAATCCCAGTCAGTTACTTTTGATTTAATGACCACATTCTCGATACTTACCCTTGGGAACCACATACTACCCCACCGAACCTGGTAAGCTAAAGTAAGAAGAACCAGCGTGACCATACAAGGTGAATTACAGTTACGGGTGCACACGTAAATGTAATATACAGTGTATGGAAGCCCTGGGGAAATCCTACTCGGCAAACCATTAGTTATGAGGGATACGACCTTTCATTTCAGAACTCTCATGACATCAAATTTCCAAGCCTATGGTCTTCGACCGTATTCTTTGCGCTATCACATCTATTCTCATTTCTCCTATATATGATTTCCAGCCTATCAAAATATTTTAAAATGCTTGTGCAAATGAAAACCCTGATAAGACATCCCATCCCTCACACCATCTGGCGATAAAGATCTCCCCTCGCTGCGAGCGAGTCGTGGTTGAACTCTTCACTAATTCTGGTTTATCCGCGATGCTAACTCTACCCCTATGACGTTAACTACTACAACCCTCCTTCAAGCTCTCTCAATTGTACAACAATTCCATAAACTCTAATCTGATGGAAACCCAGACCTCTTTAATGGACAGTTACACCTCAACCTTTGGAACCAACCTTTCGGCAGGAAAATCTTGTGAAGTTCTCCCCTCTTGACTAGTAATCTCCTCATGATTTTTAAGCACTTTATACCTCACTACAAATACAGTTGCGCCCAACGGAGTGATCTAGGTTACTTCTCGAACCCGTACGATCTGCTTTATCTTCAAACACTCGATTCGTTTGTGAACTTAACTACCAAGGAACCTTCTACTGTAAAACCACGAGACGATCTTACTACTGCATGATTCCGTAATCAGAGAATGAACACGATGTAAATAAAGCTTTGCTTTATTGATTCACAAAGAGTTACAATGTAGAGAGAGAAACACACTCAGTTTACACACAGTTAAGATGTTGCAAATGACAGAACTGACTAACTCTCTCTAACACGGACTATTTATAGTCACTTAGTCACAGGCCAGCAGACCACCAGCGGACCATCTGGTACACTGTACCAACTGGTCCGGCGGACCATGTGGTCCGGCCAGATGACTATCTGACTCACACAGATGCTCTTGTCTAGATACAATACACGAGACACACGCTAGCATAGGAATATGCTTTTGCAAACTCCCCCTTAACGTGTAATGTATCTATATTCTAACTAAACTTCAGTCTTCAATCTTCAACAATGTTGTATGTGATTGACAACTTGAAATCTTGTCAGAAATAGAGCTTGCATGGCTGGATCACTCTTCAATCACCTTTGAACTTCAAGATCCACTTGTGAAAGATATAACATACTCCCCTTATCACCATGCTTGAGTTGCCTCACTCAGATAACCTGCAATTTCAGAAGACAGAAACGCAGCTTTCCTTTTCTTTTGAAAAATAATTTAATCTTGGCGTAAAACTTCTCTTCGAGAATCCAAGATATAGTTTTGAAATTTTGAATTTTGTATCAAGTATCGATCGGTCGAAAACAAATAAGAAACAAAATCTTTTTGGCTTTTTGAAACTTTATGCTAAAACACACCTAAAATCTTTTTGGATTTTTCAGATATGAAACATAAATGCAATACAGAATCAGACATTATTTTTGTCTTTTGCGAGAAAGATCACAATTTGGGATCATATTGATCATGACATGCTGAACTACACTTCAATTTCAATTACTTCAGCACACAAGTCATGTCGATTACCGGTATAATTTGTCCATCTTAAACTCAGGCACAATCATACTCATACCATCTGGATATGTTATTGAATTGATTAAGTTTGCTTTGACCAGTGTACCCCACACTATCAGACATACTCAGATATGTTTTTGCTTTTTATATCACACTTTGTGATTTCATTTTTGATTTAATCACATAATGAATGTATTCATGATTCAGTCAACTGTGTTCCATGCAAAAAGAAATAAGAACATTAAATCGTCTACCTTAAGGTCGGTCTTTCGATACGCAGATAAGGCCTCGGATTTAACAAAATAAGAAAATAAAACAAGTTGAAATTGTATAACCCAACAACAATCAGGTCGGTACTCCCGTACACGCAGAGAAAGTCCGATGAGTTATACGAAACACCAAAGAAAATAAAGCAGAACGTCAAACGGACAACAATCAGGCCGGTCTTTCGACACGCAGAGAAAGTCCGATCGTTTGACAAAATAAAGAAAATCAAACAAGTTTAAATCTTTGCAAAATGAACACATGTATACACAGTGACTTCTCATTTTCTTTTTCACATATCTTTTCTTGATATATCATGAGATATGCATCTAGATGTTGTCCACTTGGTCAAGCATTAGTATTTAGTGTTTATCACATCTGAATACTTTCTGATTTAATGTCGAGCCTACCAAGTACATCAAACAATGATCTTAAGGCTTTTTCATCTATTTTATCCATGAGTCAGACACGTAAGCCAATGTACCATCATTTCCCAATCATGTCGGATCAATTTCTCCTTTTTCAATGTTTTTGTATTTTTCCATTTTTCGATGTTTTTGTATTTTTCATTTTCTCCCCCTTAAAATGAAAACTCTATTTTTGGATTTTCATTTTAACAAAAACACAAAGACACTATTTTTTGCTTTTCAATGTTCTCTCCCTAAACTACATACGAAATGTAAAAGAAAGAAATGACCAATCGATATTGATACCGTTCAGTTTAAGCGTTCAGAAAAACTTTCAGTTTGAGATATGACTCATTCAATTTAAGTTAAGAACGCAGGATACTCCTCCATCAGCAACTTTGCAATTACCAACGGGTCTTCTAGGAATACCTGCACACTGGTTATAAAAATTAGTACTCAAATGACCCGAAGCACACAGCTTCTGGTCGACCAGTGTCTACCACAAAATCAGTTGCAGCATGGCTGACCACTTTAGGTCGCCACTGCATCTTTGCAGGTGCAGTTTTCACAGAAACATCATCTTGTGATGAATCACCAACACTAGATTCACTTTTGAAATGTTTTGATTTAAAATGTGATGTTGGTGAGTCAGTAAAAATTCTGCCGGATTCATCAATTATCGTGGCAGTTTTTCCAGAAAATTTTCTTTTAACAGTGACAGGACAAGCTTGTGCTAAATGTCCCTTTTGACGACAATGATAGCACAAACGATATGATCGTTTAAATTGTGACTTGTCCTGAACTGGATGACATTTATCAGAAAATTCAGACTCATCAGAAACATCATCAAAAACCTGAAATCGGTTAGAATGTACCCATTTCGAAGTAGGACTCTGAGGTGTAGCATTAGAACCAGATGAAGAAGATTCGTTCGGTGAACTTGCAGAGGAAACTTTCTTCTATTGCTTCCCTCCAAATCCTTTCTCCATTGTTGAAATGAATACTTGAGCTAGATGATATATTTGCTCCAGGCTTGTATCCTTCTTGTCCTTCTTAACCGTCTTTGGCATGTTCTACTGCTTTGGAACCTTCTTGCCTTTACTACCCAACCCAGATTGTTTGTAACCAGGCAATTTAGATACATCTATTGTAGCCCCTGAAGAACCAGATTTAGAAGACTGTGTAAATTTAGCTTTAATGCCTTTCAAATTGTTTTTTTCAACCAACTTAGCATCCACTTCTGCTTCATTCAACGTCTTTTCATTCTTCTCAACTTTTTCGCCATCAGATATTTCTTTGGCAAACATACCACCTTCACTTGAAACAAATTTAACAAACATAGGTGTATCAGATGTTGCAGAGGTTACCTTTTTGTTGCAAAATTTTGAATTCTTTGCCTCCAAATTCTCAGATACAAAATCAGAGTAATCTTGTTTTACCACTGGAGTGCTTAAATCAACAACAGACTCTGTTTGAATCACTGGATGAGGAATTTGATTAAAATCATCACCGCCAAATACCTTCTTGAAGTTGTCATCTTGACACAAATAACTTGTAAAAGAATAAGAATTCTTCAAGTTATGCAATTGACGATTGAGATCTAGAATTTCAACATTCAAATCAGCTATGACCTTTTGAGCTTCAGCAAGAACTTTTTCTGATTGAATCAATTTCTCAGATGTGGTGTTGACTAATGATTTTTCTCGTCTCATCCCATCATGAGCAGCATGCACTTCTTTGGTAACTTTATCCACTCTTTCCTTATAAATCTCAATATTCCTTGTTAATAAATTTTTGTCTTTCTTCAAAGAAGTGATTGTATCTTGCAATTCAGACTGAACAATCTGATATTGAGTTCTATCAGCAGTAACTTCATTCAATGCCTTCTGAAGTTCATCATTCGAAGGCTGAAGTACTTCAACCTTTTTGATAGATTTTTGAAATAACTGTTTAAATATCTTCACTAACATCTTGAGCTTGAGACTTATATTCTGCAACCTCCTTGACCAGCTTTTCATTGATCGAAGTAAGCCTGACAATTTTTGACATGAACTCCTCATTCTCGTGTTGAAGTTGTAACTTTTGTTGATCATTCTGAATACAGCTTTCTGATAATTGTTTCTGAACAGCAGCTAATTCTGTTACCAACACACTCTTTTCTTTGAGTAAATCTGCATTTGTTGTGCAAACTTCATTAAATTCCTGACATTTCTTGATGAAACTCTCCAATTCTTCATCCTTTCGTTTGATTTCAACAGATTGACATTCTATGTCTTTTATCAAACCTTTAATTCGACTATCCTTTTGTGAACAAAATTCACACACGGATTCATAACCACTCATTTCGGAATCAGAATGACTAGAATCAGATTTACTGGTCTCAGATATATACCCACTCGATTCAACCTCAATATTTGCCATCAATGCATAACTATCTTGAGAATGAACTACGAATGCAGATTCATCTGGAAAATCTTTAGCCCAGTCATAACCTTCATCAGTTTGAGATATCATAGCTTTAACATCTTTATCTTGACCATTCTTATTGGAAATATCCTTGTCAGATGACTTGGTAGGACAATCGCGAGTAAAATGTCCATGTTTGGCACATTTAAAACATTTAATCGTTTTTCTATCCAAGCCAAGTGTTTGTCCTTGAAAAATAGATGTCTTACCATGTTTCTTCATAAATCTCTTTCCTTTTTCCACGACCATAGCAAATTGCCATTCCAAATCGAGTTTATTCAATTGATCGTCATCCAGATGATTTAAATCCTCGCCATACAACCAAGACTGACCAATTTGATGAAATATAGCTCCAGATGAAGAAGATATAAAGGCAGCTAACAGAGCAGCTAGATCTTCGGTTGCTTGATTAGAAGTTGATTTGCTTGATGATTTATCAGGAATAGTAAAACTGCATCCTGAAGAATACCCACCATTATCTGACTTTCCATCAAGAAATGCTGTTACTGGTGGATTACTGCTTGAAATAGAATTTGATTTAGCTTTAGCATGGGCAGTTGCAGAATTCTCTCCAAAATAAACTGCAGGATTCTGAACTGATGGAATTGCTGACTTCTTTACAAGTAATTCCATTTCTCGAGCTTGTAACTTGCTTAATAATTGATTGAAAGTCCAACTTGAATAATTTGGATCATTAGCAAGCATCATAACAAAATTCTCCCATGTTTCTGGTAAAGCTTCCAGAAATTTTTCCTTCAAGTCATCTTTTTCCTTCTGGACTCCTACAACATCGAGTTCATTAATCAGATGAGAAAATCTAGAAATCAAATCAGCAATACTCTCCTTTTCACAGTGCTGAAAGTTATCAAACTCCTTTAACAACACTTTCTTTCGACTCTTCTTATATTGCTCGTTTCCTGCACATCTATCCTTCAGTGCATCCCATAATGTTTTTGATGTTGTGCAATTTTTGAATTGATGCAAGAGTTCTCTTGGTAATGCCATTGTGAGATTTGCATAAGTTTTCTTTTCTCTGGCATAAACTTTCCTTTGATCTTCATCAAGATCACTTCGTGGAATTGGTTCTCCATTTTTCTTAGGATATGTATAATCTTGTTCAATAGAAATCCACAAATCAATGTCAAGAGCATTAACAAATGATTCAAATCGTTGCTTCCAATTCTCATAATCCTCCAATCGAAGTAACTTGGGAACTTTCTGGGTTGTTCCTATCTCGTTATCATAGTTCAATATGGCTTGCATTGATGATTGAACAGCTGAAAAAGCGTGAAAATCGCTCATTTTGAAATTTCAATACCGAACACGAAAACTTAAAACTGAAAAACGGGCGTCTTCCAAGCAGATTTTGGGGTTCAAACTGGGGGGGGGGGGGTACAGACCTTTTTGGTGAGTACACGTCTATATCTCGGAAAGATGAACGTTTTGGCTGGTATTGGGTTCCGTAACTCCAAACGGTTTGCAAGTTACGTCAATTTTTGTGAAGATATGTTTTCTGCCAACGGACCAACAATTTCAGCGAATCAATCTCCGGATCAGATAAACCAGCGGATCAAATTTGCTCACCAGATCAAAATACTCTCAACGGACCAATTATGTTCCAGCGGACCAGATATCTTCGACGGATCAGATTTTGATACGGCGGACCAAAACTGGTACGGCAGACCAGATTTTTCAGCGGATCACACTGGTACGCTGTAACTGCCGCGGATCAGCTGATGAAGATTGCCGGAGCAGATCAAACAGCGGATCAACTGTTCAACCGGCGGACCAAATTCAAACGAAGCTGAAATCGACTGATTTTCACAGATTTCGACAATTGAAACTAGAAACTGAATCAGTATGATGCGAAAACACTCCAGGAACATCCAGAAATCATTTTTATCCTCGGAATCACTCATAATTATGAAGAATTGATGAAAAACGTAGAAAACCCAAACTTTTTTCTCTCTAGAATCCGAAAAACTTACCAAAACACAGCAGTAGAGCAACCTGGAATGCTCTGATACCACTTGTAGAACCACGAGACGATCTTACTACTGCATGATTCGGTAATCAGAGAATGAACACGATGTAAATAAAGCTTTGCTTTATTGATTCACAAAGAGTTACAATGTAGAGAGAGAAACACACTCAGTTTACACACAGTTAAGATGTTGCAAATGACAGAACTGACTAACTCTCTCTAACACGGACTATTTATAGTCACTTAGTCACAGGCCAGCGGACCATCAGCGGACCATCTGGTACACTGTACCAACTGGTCCGGCGGACCATGTGGTCCGGCCAGATGACTATCTGACTCACACAGATGCTCTTGTCTAGATACAATACACGAGACACACGCTAGCATAGGAATATGCTTCTACATCTACTCTTTTTATCTAGTGTGACTTGGAAGCTCCTCAAGCCTTGAGCCATCACGGCTAGTTAACCCCATCAATGACTTTTTCATGCACTCCTTTGTCAGAAGCTCTCGTACGACAATCGGTGATGGCCAGCAGTAAGCAGCGGTATGCTAGGAAAGCTCCACAACACCATACATTGATACCCATTGTCCTCATTCCTCCCTCTTTAGAAAAAAAACTTTCGTCGGTAACCCCTGTTTCATAACCAATGGTGACTGAACCAAACGATTGACTCGAACCCTCGATAACACGCGTCAGGAAGTAGATTGACTCCAGATTTGACGAAGACACGTTTGAATTTACCGTATATGCGGCGAGCTACCCGAGGATCACTGAAAGCGACCAAAGTACCCGATATTTTTACATCTTATGCAATGCGGCTTTTCGATACGCAATAGACCTCGCGAAACCTTAACTACGATTCGTATTTACACTCATTTACAGCCAGGTAGTATTTGAATTCCTCACCACTTGGTATTTCGGAAACCCACTCTTACTACACGTTTTCACTTTTACTTAAACTTGAGGGCCAATGTAAATTGGTGTCCTATCCTTTTGTACGGTACCCCCGTCGACGCAATCACATCCATATCAGTCGACCCAAAAATCATTTTCTCCGTATTTGCGTCAATCGTACCGGATGACTCTCTTCGAAACATATAGTTGCAACTACCCTACACTAGCTACCTCGCCCTTCATCCTGAGTCTGTATTCCCTTACTTGATATCATTTATGCTTCTACAAAGAACTTTTCGAACGTCACCCTTATTTTGGATCTTTACCGGAGGGTAATATGCGTAACGATATCTCCCATGTTGGCGAACCTCATTTTAAACCTAAGCGTTAAAGACTACCTTCTCTTTTGAATCCCCTTCAGAAACTCAAAGTGTATTCGCGTTGCGTCCACTAAACTCTTAATAATCCGCACCATAGACGAAGACCCCACCTACCGAAAACCTTTTTGTTGTAAAATTCAAAATTTTCACATGTTTGCATGGTTTCAAATCTTTCACTCCCCTTCAACTCAAAGCACCAGGAAACAACATAAGAAACCTTATTTTCAAGTGTATTATCTAACGAGATTTGTCAAAAAGCCAGGAATGGCAAGGAAACTGGTACACCCTCAACGTGCTGGTAGTGTGGTGGGTTAGCTGCGGTACACCCTATACATAAGCACTACCGACATGTGGAAGGTGGGATCAGTGCTGAACCCCAGATTTACCCTGAAATTTATGAACAAAAACCCTATTTTGAGAAACTTCATTTAGTGGGACAGCGCCCACCATAAAGAAAAATTTATATCACTTTCGTTGAAATTTCGCATGTCCCTCATACAGTTTAATCAAATGAAACTTATTATTATTATTTTTTTTTCTCCAACTCTCTAAATTAATAAGAACTATCCTGATATAAATTTTGTCAAATATAGGTTATGACCTAGATGAACAACAACGTATTCACAACTTAAGTTTTGTATTATAAAAGACAGATCACATGTTCCTTGGAGCAACCCCGTGACTTTTCCAGGACCCTTATCAACGTTTACTCATCCCAGATCCGTACTCGTCTTGGTTCACCATGTAAATTTGTGAAATATTTCAACTGGTCCTCTAGTTATTACATTTCTGACGTCCCCCGACTTGTTACTTCTTTATGAAATTACCACGCTTACTCGCCGTGCTATTGGTATTATGATACCTTGCAGCGTCATCTGCCTATACTTTTTCTGCGAACTGTAAGAACCAACCAATCCACCCCCCCATATACGTAACATTCGAACCTTTTGCAGCACTTCTTGCCTCTACCGTGTCATTTGACACAATACTTTCTGTTATCTTATTGGATACCATAGCTGAAGACTACTCGGACCTATGGTCACTTCGTCACATTAAATACTTCGATTTCGGATATGGTGTCATCGTGACACTCGTTAAACCTAACCATGCGATGCGATTCAACTCACTCACGAAAACGTTCATTATAGGAAATCACTCTCTGTACGCTCATGCGAAATATCCATTCGATGCTTTCTAATCGTGTACCGTTCATCACTCCCCTCAGATTCTCTCGTAACGATTCGTGAAACACTTAGCACTACGACAAATTTTCTTGTTTCCATTCTCCTTCATCCCATTCAATTGGCCCGAACACTTTGGACCTCATGCTAATTTTCGGGACGGAAATTCTTTAACATGGGGAGGCTGTAACAACTGCAACTCCCCAGGTTAACTCCGTTAACTTTTTCCGTTAGTCCCGTTAGTTCCGTTAGCGAACCCGAGACCCGTTATTTGAATGATTTCGTATTTATTTATGTTTACTTGTTAGTTGACTTTAGTAACTTGGTTTGTAAATTCGTTTCGTGACTTTATGTGTTAATAATAAAAAAAAAATTACATTTTTATGCGAAACCGAGCTTCGTGCGTAATTTGGATTTATTGTGTGTAAATGATATTTACACTTGTCCCAACCAAACATTTCATGCCAAACGAGTTTAAAAACAACTAGAAACATTTTTAGAATTTTTACTTGACAAGTTTTTAGTTAAAACCCATCTAATTGAGTTTTATGACTAATGTGTTTAAAATAGAACTTTGAGGGACCAAATATGTAATTATACCTTAAAGAAATCTTCCCCCAAAACCCACACCCTCCTTCACTTCACGCATTTTCTTCCTCCCTCTTCTTCTTCACGGCTCAAACACACACACACATCCACACTCACGATTTTGGAGAAATCAAGCATCTAGGAGGTGAAATTCAAGGTTTTGAAGCTTCCAAAGGCTCCAAGAACACAAAGGAAGCTCCTTCTTCTTCTCCTCTCCTCCTACCCGCGATCTCTCCTCTCAATTTGTAAGCCCTAGATCTTGAAAACTTGAAATTGTAAGTTGCATGTGTGTTCTTGAGTGTTTATGTGCTAAATGGAGTGATATGATGTTCATGAACCATGATTTAGGTTAAGTTATGTTAACTCGTGATTTGGGACAGATTTTAGGATGATTTTTAGAGCTGGAAATGTGAGCTCAAATCTGCCATGTATGTTCTTGTATGTATGTGGGGTGTTTGGACATGGAAATTGGGTTTACGTGCTTAAATGCTAGTGTGATGTTGAGATTTTGCTATGATTTTGGTATGAACATGTTAGGGACAGAAATTACATGTTGAAATGGTTATAATTATGTTAGTAGGTGTTGGATGACCAAATTGTTGCTCAAAATTAGAAAACCGAAATTTTTGCAAACTATAAAGTATGGACAGATTCGTCCAGATTTTTAGGCCGACTTGCAGAGGTCATAACTCACTCAATTTTTATCAAAATCAGTTGATTCTTTTTCCATAGTAAAGTTTCATGTCTTAGATTTACAACGCCTACTCGCACACTTTCTAAAACCTCCGTTTGGTCATCCAAAACACAACTTCAAGTTAGGTGTGCAAAGCTGTCATTTTCTGTGAAAAGTAGACTTTTCAAATTGGTTAGGCATGCTAATCTTGTTATATTGACGAGTTTGAAATTTTTAAATGAGGTTTATATATTTAAAGTAAGATCTGGAAGGTTTGGTTCATAAATTCAAAGTTTTAAGTGAGTTATGCAAGTTTTCGTTTTACTTTGACTAGTTTACTACATGCTGAAAATGCTAACTTCCAACGTGCATAACTTTCTCATTTCTTAACATTTTTACTTGATTCTTTTTGCAACATTTCCTAAATGATGTTTAGTATATGACTGTAAAATTTAAAGAGTTAACTCCAAGTAATGTGGATTTTAGCTATGTCACTAGTTAGGTGCTCGAAGTTTGACTTTCTGGGTCAACTTTGACTTAAGTTGCAATTACTTGATTTTCTCCCAAATTGGGACTCTTATGTGCATTATGTGACTTGTATGATCGCATGAAACTTGTTTAGATGCTTATGTGTTACTATACGTCTTATAGACAACCTCTAATTCGGTTAGACCATATTTACACAAAATAGGTCATTCATAGCCAATCTTTAAAGTCAAGTGCCGCGTACCAGTGCACCCTAAGGTGAGTTTCACTTACTATTTTTGTTGCATCCGGTAAGGGATGGCAACACACGGTAAAGGTATTTCTTTACTTGAGTAGTTATCCCACATATATCACATGTTTCACTGAATTGCTTTTAATATCAAAAGTCCTTACTTTATCGGGCCATTAATATAGAATAGCGAGGTAATGTTGAGTAGTACTACTGGGGATTGACACCCCCGCTCAGCGGTGCACAGGATGCACCCTCCCGACTGGTGGTCGGACTGAGACCAATATTAGCCTAGGACTACCGTGATCGGGAAAGACACGGGGAAGGCAAATTACATAGGTAAATACCTATCAAATACATTGTCAGCTTTGGTTTCGAACGTTCAGGTGAGCATAAGCATAGGCTAGCTACCTATTGATACGGATAATACTTGCAACTTGTATAACTAGAGTATGAATTGTTTCCTTACTATTCATATGCATTTTTGGTCTACATGGTGTTGTGTAGACTGTTTTAGTGAACTCACCAGCCTTTTAGCTGACACTTGATTGTTGATTACTTTTCAGGTCGTTAGGTGGATTCATGGATGGCACGGATGGCGGCAGTACTCAACTAGCAAACTTTTGGGAAATTTACATTCCAAAACCCCTTAGAACTTGTCATTTTGTATATCAAACTTGTAATCATTAAATTGCTTTCCGCTGATTTTCTAAACTAACTCATGATTCTTGTAAGACAAACTTTACTTCATTTTGTATAAACGTGCTGTATCTTTTATTAAACTACCGTTATGGCTTGGTTGTAACTAAAGTCTTGGATCCTGGTCTGGTTCACACCCCACACGGTTATACTCCCTTAGTGGAAATTGGGGGTGTGACACATTGGCATTGAGAGCTTACTAGATTAAATCAGGGAGGACAGCCGTCACTTGACGTACAACCTACTAAGCCACTAGACGGTTGCGGCGACGAATACGACGATCCATGCTGAGAAAAGAGAGAAGCAATCATGAGACAATGGGTACGACCGATTTAAAATCCTGAGATAACTGGTTTTGATAAATCATAGAATACAGAGAATCATAAGAGAAAACCATAAAATCACCAACATAATAAACGAGAAATTAGGCTGAAATTCATTTAGGACATAAAAGGTTAAGTTTGTGACCGTGAGATGGTGTAACTCAGATTATCATAGGTTATTGAAAATTTGACATACAACACGTAAAAAACGAAATCGATTGATTTTTGAAAAACATACGGAGAATGGAACTCATTTCCCGAGTGGGAGACTACAATAATGGCTGATCAGAGTAAGATCCTAGTGTTTGACATGCTTTGGCCTAATAGATTTCGACACTCTCATCGGGGCGTCCCAGGTGAGTGTCCGTGTCCGTCAATTCGAGTTTGTATGCAACGCTTTTCTAGTCAGAGACCCCGACTACCGGTGCATCCACCCTTCAAGTCTACATGTCAATCACTAAGACTACGTGTCTGACGAGATCATAAATCGAAAATCAACATCCTAGATGGTACGTAAGGCACCATTTCTAAGGAAAGAGGCTAAGAGGCCCAAGTGGTTCGTGTATAAGTGCGCGCTACTCGATAAAGGCAACAATTAAATATGCAAGATTAAGAGGCAATTATAGGACATATAAATCATATAGGCATGCTATGCATGAGGCACTGATGCAGGACACCTAAGGCATAAGTCTAGGTCAAGCCGGTTCTAATAACCTAGATCCCTATAGCAATGGCTCTGATACCAATCTGTCACACCCCGACCGACGATGGAATACGTCGGGCATGATGATTGTCCAGATGCACACAACAATATTATTAAGGTTGCGATATTCTTAATCAACCCATTTCATATATAACGTATATAATCATTACAATATAATAAATATTTCAACGAAACAAGACAAACTAAGTTGTTTAATTAGGTCATGCTAAGTCCGCAAGCAATCCTATGGTGTCGACAACAATGCTACATCATCAAACAGCACAACCTGCAACATGTATAAAATAAAGGTCAACTACGAATAGTTGGTAGGTAAACATAGGTATAGTGTACTACATAGATTAAATCATGTGAATCAATGAGTTACATGTAATCGAGTAGAGCAAACCAGTGAATGATATAGAGCAAACAAGCTGTATGAGCCAAACTTGACCTCAAGGTTTCCAATCACAAGGCACGGCGCCTAAGCCAAGGCAGGCCAAGTGGGCTTGTCACGAAACAACTGACTCGACCACTTGTTGGTGATTTAATGAGATGATACGTACGTAATGATAAATGGTTCAGTTTGAAAGATAAGGGTAAAATAATGGAATAATAAACCGATACTATCACCAGTGGCGATCCCAGAAAATTTTCTTATGGGGTTCGGAAATTTTCGGAGTATAATTTTTTTTGATCGTTATACAAATTTTTTTATCGTCCACCCTATATACATATAATTATTTAGACCGATTCGGTTCGCGTCGGGTCGGTGACGGATCAATCGGCATTCGAGAATAGTGGCTAAGTAATTGATTACTTTCAATCAGTGGCTAAGTAAATGTAATGTTCATATACATGTTCAAACAGTGGCTAAGTAATTGATTATTTTCAATCGGTGATTCAGTGGCTAAGTAATATTCATATACGTGTTCAAAGAGTGGCCAAGTAATATTCATAAATTGACTAAACAATTGAAAAAACATAAATTGAGTTTAATAGTTTTAGCAAAGCACCTACCTGGCTACCTCTTATGACTTATCCGATTTTCAACCTCAAAAGAAGAAAAATTGCTTAAACACCTACCTGTTATCCGATTTCAATTTTCAACCTTAAAAGAATACAAATTGCTTAAACACCTACCTCTTATCTGATTTTAATTTTCAACTGCAAAAGAAGACAAGTGCGGGCGTGCGGTGCGGCTGCGACTCCACGACTGCGATGATTGATTCTGGAGAAATCACGTAGCGTCGTCGTGTGGATCACAAATTCCGACTTGATTCCGGCAAGAAAACTGAAGCGTCGATCGTCTATTCGTCTGATTCGTCTCTGTCACATTCTCCCGTTCCTTTGCCCATGCGCAAGTTGTAACCCACTGACCCACACAATTACACAAACCCAATAACCTATTTTTTTAAAAAGTTTTTTGGGCTTTCTATAAGTTTTTTTGGGCTTAAACCTTGTTTGGTTTGAGTTAGTAATAAACTATGATTTGGGCTTTTTTTTTGTTTTTTTATAGATTTTTAGTTTATTATTATTAATTAGTAGTGATTAAAAATAATTTAAGTTCAAAAAAATTTAAGTTCAAAAAAATTTAAGTTCAAAAAAATTAAAACTTATATTTTTTTTAAGTCGAGGGTCGGTGTAAAAATTCTATGGGGTTCGGTCATAAAATTTCTTGGGGTTCGGTACGTAAAAAATCGGAAAATTTACCCCGCCGCCAAAAAAATTCATGGGTGTCGGGCGAACCCGTACCCACCAACATAAGTTCGCCACTGACTATCACGAAAGTCAAACAAGGTCAAAGTAACCAACGTGCACAAGAGTATAAGGTTTTAACAATGTAAACCCTATGTCTATCATGCGAGTCCTAGATCTATTCACAATATAATATGAACTCGGTAAATTTAAACATGGAGGGACATACATGGCATGCACTTGGTCATAATACATCATACATGTCATGGATCTAATCTTAACATATCGTACATAGAATGAAAGTCCAAACTTGATGCTCAATCCCATAGATTTATTGCTAAATATCCTTCATGACATAGATAGAGTCATTTTAAACCATGAAAGCCAAATCATAATGTTCAATACACATGGATCTAACCCTAGGTAGCATACATGACGAAGATCTCAACAAGTCATAGCATAAGATTCATATTTGGATATTCAAATTCCCAATCTAACCCTATATGACATATACGATAGAGATCTAACCATTTCCAAGCATAAAACACCATCTTGATAGTTAAAACCCTAGATCTATAACATATCATCATGCAAGAACATAGATCTAGCCTAATTCATCATAAAGTCCCAAATTTTAACCTTGAATCCATATATCTAGAGATTATCAATCATGAAACATGGAAGTCTATCCCAAATTCATCATAAATTCACCATCTTGATCATAAAATTCAAATTCCAAAGATTATCATCATGCATCATGAAGGTCTAAACCCTAAACATCATAATGTCTCATTCTTTACAAGTTCACACATGAATCTAGCAAGAATCAGCAAGAATATCATCGATCTAAAAAGATTTAATCTTTCATGAGAAAATCATCAGATCCATATGCTATGAACCTGAAAGGCTTAGATCTAATCTAAAAATCTGATCTTGATCATCAATACTCAAGAGGTAAGAAAGGGGACCTCAGAAAATGAAGATACATATTGAAAGTATTAAAACCGACACTTATCGGGGCATGAAAACACATGATTTTTCTTCAAAACCTTCAAAATTTATGATTTTGTAGGAAAACCCAGTAAGTTACAGCCGTCATGGGTGTTGAGAGGTAATTTGGGATTGAGAAAATGGGTGTAATGGGGCTAAAAGATGAATTTATAGCTAAAAATCTTGTTTTGCTGAAAAGTCCATTTTAGGCGAATCACCTAGGGGTCCATATAGCTCTAGGCGATACGCCTAGAGCTCCCTGGTCGGCCCCTTGGCTTTTTGCCATGATTTGCGTGCTCGTTTTGCTGTTTTTCGATGTTTTCTTGCCCTGTTTTCCCCCAAATCACCCAAATCATCATCCTAACATGTTAACCACATAAAATCCACTCAAAATGAATATAAATACATCACATAACTCAATCGTATGCATGTTAACCACATAAAATCCACTCAAAATGAATATAAATACATCACGTAACTCAACTGTATGCATAAATTAGGTCAAAACATGCAATTTTGGTCGTTTTTGGCGTACGTATCGATTTTGAGAAATTCACCAACGATTCGCGACTCGACCAAGTATGTGATGACTCGTGACATGATAATTGATTATTAGACTCATAAAGATATTGAATTTGATATACGGTGACCAAATACAAGATTCTCGGTAAACGACAAATCGCGTAGAAATCGGGAATTGCTTTATTTTTAATTTGAGACACCCAATTTCATTCCAATTGATTGTAATTAAGTATCTAGTTTTGAAAATCGATAACAAATCATTTAGATACATTAATTAGGGTATAGACACCCGAAAATTCTTCCGGTTCTCAATAATTTGCAAATCGGTAATTTATGAAAATTCAAAACGGGTTGGGTTTCTCAATCGCATAATTTGCAAACGTTACAATTCCAATTTCCATAGGGTCCAAATTGCCAACAAAATGATCCCATGCACCACTCTTTTAAGAATCTTACCCAACCCCCAATCTTCGTGAATCCAAATTAACTCCCTAATCGAGGCTACGCGGCCAACCGACACTTTACACCATTGAAAAATACACCGCCACACATCATCCACCCTATTACATTTCACCAATGCATGATCAGCAGGCTCACACTCCACATCACAAATAACACATCTAGGATTAATATTCATACCCCTCTTGTTTAATTCAACATTGACCGGAATTCGACCTAGACTCGCCTTCCAAGAAAAAGCATTAACTTTAATAGGCACCATCGGGTTCCAAGGAAAGCTTGCCTCTTGATGAGTCCAACCTTGCCTTGAATAAACCTTCTAACCGTTTTAACATCAAACATCTGAAAAGATTCATACCCCCAACCCCACTTATCCCTCTCCGAGGATAACCTAATGTCCTCCAACATGATTTCACAATCCACCTTAACCCCCTCCAAGTCTCTAAGTCCATCGACAAGTTCCCACCTTTCCAATCCTATGAGAAGTTTCGGACTCCCCCACTTCAGCAATCCTCAATGCCACCTCACATCCCTTCTTGTTCTCCAACTTGTAAAGCTTAGGGAAAATATCGTCGAGTCTCTTTAAACCAGACCAGTTATCATGCCAAAATAACGCATCCTTACCATCCCCAAGATTACACCTATTCGTTTCAAATCCTCAAACAATTTAACCACATTCTTCCATGGTCCACGAATCGATTTATTGCACACAACAGATTCAACCCTGTGTTTCCCCCATGAATCCCATAAATCACATGGGCCCATAAAGCTGACTTTTCTGATTTAAGCCAGTAGATCCATTTAAGAATCAAACTGACATTTGCTGCTCTGATTCCTCCGCTACCCAACCCACCCCTTTTTTGTTCGCGATCATCCTATTCCGGGAGGCCCAGTTGATCTTCCTAGTTCCCAAATCCGCCCCCCCCTAAAATAAAACGCCTACGAATGGCTTCTATTTTCTTTTCAACTTTTAAAGTCATTCTAAAACAGGATAAATAGTACTTGCGGATTGCCCCTGGGACCACTTTCGCTAAAGTAACCCTACCGCCAAAGGATAACATCTTGCTTTTCCATCTTGACAATTCTTTATGAATCTTACTGACAACTATCTCCCAATTTCCACAACATGCCATATTTAAACCCAAAGGCACCCCCAATTACGTAGATGGAAAACATCCCACCTGACAATTAATCAACCTGGCCATTTGGCTCTACCGAACCTGAGCCACCCCGACTCCAAACAGAAAGCGCTTCTTAAAACAAACCTTGAGCCCTGATGCCAAATTAAAACACCTAAGGATCCGGGCAAGATTAGCAACATTTTCTTCTGAGGCTTCCCCATAAAAACCGCATCATCTGCAAAAAATAAGTGTGTTAGCAATGGACCATTATTTGGAATTTGAATACCTTTGAATACCCCCGCCTCTCTAGCCCTCATTTCCGTGACATGCAACGCCTCCATGATGATTGTAAACAATAAATGTGATAAAGGGTCCCCTTGTCGTAGTCCCCTTGAAGGCGAGAACTCCCTCGTCGGGGAACCATTAACCAAAATCGACGTCCTTCTAGAACAAAGACAACTCCAAATCCATAGTCGCCATTTCTTAGGGAAACCCCTGTGCTTCATAATGTCCATCAAGAATTTCCAATTCACCGTTTCATAAGCTTTTGCAAAGTTGACCTTGAAACACATCGCATCTTTCTTTGAATTTTTGAGCCATGCCAACGTCTCATTTACCATCATTAGCCCATCTAATATAAATCATCCTTTCACAAACGCAAATTGCGAGTCGCTGATGATATTCCCAAGAACCAAGCCTAACCGATTTGCCAACATCTTCGCAATAACTTTATAAACCACCCTAACTAGACTAATGGGCCTGAAATCTTTCACCTTCATGCGGTTTTTAACTTTAGGAATCAGACACAGAAAACTGGGATTACATCCCCGCGTAATGACCGCACTAGCATGAAATCGATTCAGAACCTTCTTGAAATCATGTGCAAAATAGTCCCAATATTTTTTAATAAAAGCAAAAGAAAACCCATTTGGGCTGGGACCTTTAAAACTTCCACAATCCCACACTGCTTTTTTGATTTCCAACATAGAGAACAGGGCAACCAAAGATTCCGTCTGACTCTGATCTAGGCGTTTAAAACCACCACTCTCCATATCAAGACGAGACACCAACGGTTCAGATAACCTATCTTTAATGTACTTAAAAGTTTTTGACTTTACCGCTTCCGCACGCGACACCCAGTCTTCGTTCACCAACAAACTCGAAATCTGATTATTGGATAACCTACCATTCACAATGCCATGGAAAGGCCTAGAGTTCTCGCCGCCTTCTACAGCCCACTTAATCTTAGATTTCTGCCTAATGTCAAGGTTCTTTCTACTTATGATTTCCAAAATTTCCCTCTTCTATTCCAACCTATCCTCAAGCTCAAATAAAGTTAGTTGTCTAACATTTGCGAGATCCTCCAACTTATCCAATTTAGTCTTTAACTCCTTTAAATCCCCTTCATCCTTAATTTTTGTTTCCACCCACCACAACCTTAAGCTCTTCTTAATAGCCACTAGCTTATACACAATTCTTTGCCCGGACGACCATCTCCCTGACCCAATGCATATGCTAACCTGACAGCACCATCAAAACCTTCACGATTAAACCAAGACTTTAAAATTTTGAAAGGAATGGGCCCATAATTTTATGTTTTTACATTAAGAACTAAAGGGCAATGATTAGGATGTTTCCTGGGGAGAACAACCACCTCCGAGTTCGTCCATTTATTAAGAAAGTTCCTGCAAAACAAAATGCAATCAATTTTGCTTAACTTGTCACCCTTACTTGACATATACGTGAACTGATGCCCGCCAGTCTTTGGATCCATAAGTTCCATATCTCTGATAAAAGCATTAAAATATCTAGCCTTAATTCTACAAAATTTCGAGTTCACCCTTGCTCCCTCTGATCGAACAGCATTGAAATCACCCGCAACTACCCAAAGCCCAACCCTTTCACTTTTGAGAGATATAATTTCATTCCACAGCAGCCTCTTTGAACATGCTTGCTTAGGACTGTACACATTCAACACAAAAACATCATCTTGTATGCCCACAATTTTCCCCTTTATCAACAAAAAATTCTTCTTACTCACAACCTCTACTTTGCTAAACACCATTGGATCCCACATGCTCAGCAAACCCCCCGAACGACCCTCCGCCTCCACAGCTTCAAATTCAAAATCAGATATGTCCCACAATTTATCAATAGGTATACGAGCCGTATTTTCTAACATGGTTTCTTGAATCAAAATAAAAGAAATTTTGTGCATTCTCTTTAGTTTATTCACCCAGATGTGCTTGGCACCGTCCCTAACCACCCCCCCTGATATTAAGCGGCAAAACATTTATTGGGGGACATCATTTTCCCCTTCTTCCTTGACGAGGATCCGAACCTAATCCTCGAAGCCATTCATACCCAACTCGACTGATCCTCCCACTTTCACAATATTAATGATCTCCTCCCTATTCCTACTTGGTTTTCGAAACATACTTGACTTTCCCATAGATGCAGACCTACCTTGTCCCGAAGATAAAGCTCTGTAAAGCGAACCCCAAATCACCGACTTGCTAACCCCGCGCATCATTCTTCCTTGGTATTTTACCACCTCTGCCCTAATTCTTTTGTTCACTTTGTTCACCCGCCAGATTATAGGTAGCGACATAATTCTTTCATCCACTCAAGTTCTTCATCGTATTCATTTGATTGGTTATCTGGATCAGCCTCCCCAACCCCAAATTCGCAAAGTGCCGAAGCCGATTTATTAATTTCCTCAAGATTTTCTCCCTCCCAAGTATCCCTAACCATTTGCTCAAGAGCATCAGAGGATATCCTGTTGACACTCGCCGAATCATTAGTATCTGCTGACGAAACCAAATCCACAGGCCGGCTGGGTCTATTCTCGTCACCCGCTTGGGGCCCAACCACTCCACTCTTACTACAACCCAAGTCCACTTGAGATGGTTTAATCCAATCCTCTTGGCCCAATACATATTTATCTTCACCCTTCTTCGGACTCATAATCGCCAGAGGCGCCAATGATCCTTCATCAAACACCACTGCATCCCTCTTTCCTAAGTCGGCCTGACCAACACGAGACACTTGCTTCACACCCTCCCGATTTTTTGATTTTCCAACCTCATTATTATTCATGTTCCCACAGCCCTCCTTCCTAGCCACTGATTCCGGTGAGTCCATACCAGCCGGCTTCGATATTGATTTTTGATCTTCATTAATCCCGGTGGAGCCTCCACCGCTCACCGGAGTGAGGAATTTTTTTGGCGGGCAATTTAGCACCGGGGGCTCCCATTGACCTGCTTCTTCGATGACCCATACAGAAAATTTCCTTTGTTCCCATTCCACATCCACCGTGTCCTCTATCCAGTTCCTCGTCTTCGTAAGAACAAAGACCCACCCACAAGCATTGTTATCGTTCATCCACCAAAACTCAATATGCTTTACCACAGGGCCGAATCTTTTCCGATCTGCTCATACGTGGCCTCGTCTCTAAGCATGACCGGAACCCCAACCACTTTCAAGCATGCTACCCTTGAAGTATCCTCCTCGGATCCATCCCATACCCATAACTTCCTAAAAAAGTTTGACTATTCCGCTTTATGATCGACAAGGAACTTCTAGGCAATAACATATTCTTTAAAAGTCAGCAGTACCCTCACCCCTCCAACATACGAAATAGCTGCGGTCGGATATCCTGCGTTGCATAACATCCTTCTCAAAAGCTCCATTACCTCCAAATCAACAAGTTCCCCCATTAGTGACCTTCTCAGAAAATGGACCGGGTACAATGCAGGTTTATTCCTCAGCACCAAGACCTTTGGGTCCCTTTCCGATTCCCAGTTATAGTTTATATATTCACGTCCTCCTTTCACATGTTGATTATTTCCGCTAAGAACCTCCTTGTATGAAGCTCTACCAAGATTCCTTGACAACTCTAGATTCCTAGCCCCGGAAAAGGCCACCACCCTAAAAAACCAGCTATGCCATTCCCATTATGGTGCACCCTACCTGCATCTTCTTCTCTCCTGAACCCCATAGTACTTTGAACCTCCTTCCTCGGTCGTCCGCTTACAACATATCTCCTGTAAGGCATTCCATATACGCCATGTCTCCTGGAATCTCTCACTAAACGTTTAAGATCCCAGCTACGAACCGTCTCTCTCAACTTTTCCTCCCCATGTATTTGCTTTTTTTCCACATAATCTTCACTAGATTTCCTGAACTTTGAGACGTAAACTCTTACCACCATGCCATCCAGTCTTATCTTCCTTAGTCTTAGTAACATTGTCTCCACACATTTTACCTCTTTGAATCTCACGAAACCAAATGGTCTTCTCCTCCCATCCACATTTTTTGGAAGAAAAGCATCAACCAACTTGCCAACACCTTGGAAACATTCCCAAAGATATGTGCTTGTACATCCCGAAGGGAGGTCCGCCACATAGAAAGTGACAGCTTCATTGCTCCTCCGTCGCGAAACATGCATCCAGTGCTCCTCTCCGGCCGTCTCTCTGTCTTCTCTCCGAACGACATTTGCTCTCCCTTCTTTTTCTCTTTCCATTTGATCTTTGTCTCTCCTGAACCCCATAGTACTTTGAACCTCCTTCCTCATCGTCCACTTACAACATATCTTCTGTAAAGCATTCCATTTACGACATGTCTCCCGGAATCTGTCCCTCGACGTTTAAGATCCCAGTCATGAACTGTCTCTCTCAACTTTTCCTACCTCAACATTTATTTGTGTGTGAGTGTTCACTCCTATCAAAAATCGAAAATAATTAATATAGTTGCATGTGCTCTCCACGTGCTTTGCTGTTTGCTCCATTATTTTTGCCATTTTGATTTGAAATCCACTAAAATTGTTGTTCAAATTGCACAACATATTATTTCTAATTACATGCGTTGTTCACAAATGAAACTAATAGTTTGTTTAATTAATTTTGTTTTAAACTTTCTCATTTAATTTAAAATAAATGGAACTAACCATTTTTTTTATAAAGATAGTTATGGAGCTTGACTTGTTATCCTGTTATGATTCTATTTCAACTTAACACTAACAGTAACAAATCAAGCTTAATTACACCATAACATAAAAATTATAGAAACCGAGTAAAATAATATATGTATTACTCTCATCGGTGCATTTAGTATTGAATTAGTATGAAATGTGTTGTGTTTAGACACCGCTCATCTGTTCATAATTGGGGGCCATCTTCTACTATCCCTCGTCCTGCTGAATAATTTTTTACGCATGATATGGAACATTTTTAAATTTAAAAAAACGTATTTCCATTTAATTAAAAAGATATTTTTTTCTTATTCTAGAATATGTGTTCCATTTCTTTTTTAATACGTGTAACAAAAATTATTGTATTGGTTTTTTTTTCGAAATTCATTATTTTATTTTATTTTGATTTCTTTTCTATAAAATGTTTTTAATACATTAAAAACAAATAAGCTATTTACATTCCTTAGTCAGCTCTTACTCAGTCAACAACTATTAAACAACCAAGTTTCAGGCAGAGCTTCTTACTCAGTCAACCCCTTACTAAGCTAGCTCTAACCTAGCCAGCTCTTACCCAGTCAACAACTATCAAACAACCCCTTAAACTTTTTTTGTATGTTTATTATGTGCTCTCTCTTGTTTTATGCACATTGACAAAGTTTGCTTTCTCAAGTTTATGGTTTTGGGGCAATTTTAGCTTTGCATCAAATGGTAAATGCCTTATAACAACACCCGTGAAGCAGCATGTCACATCATAATCAACATCTGATTTCATGTTCATATATACTAAGCATGTCAAGGTTTCCCGATTCGATCCCGAAGCAACCCAGAATTGTAATTCGTAAACTTCTTTGAACCGATACGAACAACCCGGATGAGTCGTTGGTGGAGATGACACTGGTTGACGACATAGATGGTTTTAGTGAGGTGGAATGGTATATTTTGGAAGTGGAATTTTGAAATCTTGTTGTTTGATGGCATAGATCATGTATAGTGAATAACCTTTTTTTTGTAATAGGAGTTAACAGATGATTAAAAGCAAGGTTAAGTCTTGTAAAGTTATATGTGAAATAAATAAATAAAAATTTCCGTAAAATTTAAAAATTTAACCTCCGGTACAAGAGATATTTTTAATGGTATCAAATTATCAATGAAATATTACACTCTATAAGCGGTTAACAGGGACAAATGGGTATAATCTAGTATACAAGAGGGATAATCAAACATTTCAATTTCTTTGAATAGAATGTGAAATATTTACTTTTGTTTAGATAAATATATAATTAATAATATTAAAAGGGAGAAATATGTAAATATAAATAAGGGTAGAATAGTCATCTAATAAGCTATTTTAAATGAATTATGTAAATATGTAATATATATGTTTTAGGGAGGGGATATATGTAACTAAATTTTGGACTTGGGTAAATATGTAATAAAATCGCTTAGTAGGGGTATATATGTAAATGCCCCCTTTTTCTAGGGTGATCAGTATTTTTTCTAGGGTGACAGGATGGTGATTTGGAATATGACATGGAAGAACATCAAAAAGTTAAATAAAAAATACATGTAAGCATGCCACATCACCAATCTTTTAATGGTGTTAAAAAACTTAACGGGGAGAGCATCAGAAAAAATAGATGAAAAGGTAGGAAAACCAGAAAAATAAACTCGGGTGAGATTATTGTAGGCCAATAGTTAATAGGTTGGATTATTAAAATCCAATTTTCCTTTTCCATAATGTTTTGGTTGCTGAAAAAGCAGTTGATTCATGACAGCAAGCTCGTGAAGGAAAACATGGAAATTTATAAACAGAAATGGGAGCAGATTACAAAAGAATTGTATGATGAGTTAGAAGAAAGGAGATTGCAAAAAGCTGAGAGAAACAGAGTTGCCAAACAATTAATAAATACTGAGAAAGAGTTGGCAGAAGCTCAGCAAAATATTTCTGAATTAAAGATTCGCGATATTGATGCTCAACGGAAGTTAAATAATGTGACGAATTCACAATCATTCACAAGTTTTTTCTCAAAAATGAAATTTTTTGAAGATTTTGTGAGAAAACTGTTCCTCCACCGGTTTCATCACCGAACCTGTGAATAGTTTGGATACAAAGGAAGAAGCTTATTATTCGAAATTTGATGAACCTAAGTCTGAGGAGGAGAAGGAAAAGAAGAGAAAGAAGTCAAAGATGAATGGAAACAAAGTTGCAAAGTCATCTAAGATTCTTAAATGGTTTCAATTTGTTTCTGGTTCTACATCTTCTGTGGGAGAAAATCCAGGTATACCAAAGGAAAAGATCATTACGCATACATATATTAATGAGTCAATATTTTATGATTATTAGAAAAATATTCCAGAGGTTAACGCTGAGTTTTCTCGTTTAGCCAAGAGAGGACATGAAGCGTTCATTTCTAAAAGTAAACATTCTGGACAACAAACAGGGTTAGGTTTTCAACAGAGTGTGAGTGATGCAGGTAGGGCTGAACATCTGAAGAAGATAATTTTTTTTAATGTTGATCAAAGTGTTGAAGAGATGGTTAAACAAAAATTAAAGCAACCTGGACTGAAGCAAGGTAAGAGGGAAATGTTCAATGCTGAAAAGGTTTAATCAGAAAGATTTTACAAATTGAAGGGTTCGAAGCGTGTTTGTTCTGATACATATAGAGTTTCCGCTATATTGCGTTGAAGCTCATAAAATTGCTCAAGTTTTTGTGTTGTATAGAGCTAAAGTGAATTTGAAGAAAAAGGTCTCAAACTCTAACCGAGTTTGTCAAAAGTCACCTTATTTTTCTTCAAATGGTTCATATTCAACTCCAAGAAGCCCGACATCTCAATGGGTGCACAAACATCGATTCTAGGTTTTTGATGATTTATGTGATAATTTTGGTTTCGAGAATGTTTGTGATGATGTGCAAGGCTTAAAACAACAAACTAAATTAGTAAGGCGTTTATGCTATCAATGCCATAAAAGGGATATCTTGCTATCAGTTATCCACAACAATTGAAGTTTGTAGGTGGTGTTGAAGGTCAACCATCTGGTGGTGCATATGCCCGATTCGGGGTTGCACTTCTAAAATTGAAAATTTGATGAACATAATCTACTAGCCTTAAGGCTAAGCAAAAACATTTTTCTCAACTAAAATTGACAAAAATGTAGGTTGTTCTTCTAATGCTAATCAGCATGGTTCATCAATAACTGCTATACCACAAATACAGAGGAAGCCTAAGGTGGTTTCCAACGGAGATCAAAACACTGGTGGACGTGGAGCCGGGGCTCGAGTCAATTTAAAAATTGATGCTTTTGTCTAGTGTGTGCCGGTACTTCAAGAAGACCTGTTGGTGATTGAAAAGTTGTTGGTGGTGAAGTATCATGCTTAATTTATTCTAAATCAAGCAAAATTTTTCTGAACATTTAAACTGAAAATATCCGTGTTGGTTGGTCAATTGTTTTTCTTTACATCCCGTCTAGTTTTTAGGGGGAGTTTGATAGTTTAGGGAGGAAATATTGAAAAAGCAAAAAAAAGTGTGTTTTTTCATTTAGAAAAATGAAAAATCCAAAAATAGAGTTTTTCATTTTAAGAGGAGAATATACTGAATACATGCAAAATATATAAAAAATGGAAAAATGAGAGAAATCGATCCGACAAAATTAGGAATTGATGGTACATTGGCTTACGTGTTTGACTCATGAATATAGTAGATGAAAAAGCCATAAGACCATTTGTTTGATGTGCTTGGTAGGCACGGCAAATCAAAACTATTCAAATGTGATAATCATTAAATAGTATGTTTGACCAAGTGGATAAGATCTTGATGCGTATTTCAAGATATAGAAAAAGATATGTGAAAAGGAAAATAAGAAGTCATTGTTATACATGTTCATTTTGTAAAAGTCTAAACTTGTTTGATTTTCTTTATTTTCTTAAATGATCAGACTATCTTTGCGTGTACGTGAGTATCGACTTGATACTTGTTCATTTGAGGTTCTGCTTTATTTTCTTGGTGTTCCGTAGACAGTCTCTGCGTGTCCACAAAACCAACCTGATCATTGGTGGATTAAACGATTTCAACTTGTTTTTATTTTTCTTACTTTGTTAAATCTGAGGCCTTATCTGCATAAAGATCGGCCTTAAGGTAGACAATTAAACTTTCTTATTTCTTTTTGCATGGAACACAGTTGATGGTATCATAAATACATAAGACTTTATGAAATTCACAAATATTATCCCATGAAAATATGTGAAACATATCTGAGTATGTCTGATAGTGTGGGTACACTGGTCAAAGAAATCTAATCAATAGTTTAACATATTCTAGATGTTATGAGTATGATTATGTCTGAGTTTAACATGGAAAAATTATACTAGCAATCAACATGGCTTGCATGCTAATATTAGTTGAAATTGAAGTGTTGTTCAGTGCGTTATGACCAATATGATCCCAATTTGTGGTCTTTCTCACAAAATATAAAAAATAGTGTTTGATTCTGTATTGCATTCATATCTTCTTCTAGAAAATTCAAAAAGATCCTAGGTGTATTTTAGCATAAACTTAGAAAAATCAAAAAGATTTTCGATTTGTTTTGATATAAAGTTTGGAAAAGCCAAAAAGATTTTATATCATATTTGTTTTTGACCGATCGACACGTGATACTCAGCTTTCAAATCAATATATTGGTTCTCCGAAGGAGATTTTTGCCAAGATTAAATTAATTTTGATAAAATGAAAAGGAAAACCATACTTTTGTCTTTTAAAGTTGCAAGTTTCACCAGACTTAAGCATGGTGAAAGGGAAGTACTTGAATTATTTTTCATAAGTGGTTCGAATTATCAAGAATAGATCCGGCCATGTAAGTTCTACTGCTAACAAGAAATTTCAAGTTGAAGATCTGATGCAGATATGTTGAAGATTAGATATTAGAGATTTTGTTAGTGTAGATACATCACACGTTAACGGGGAGTCTATTAGAGCATAACTTGTATCCATCTTTATGTCTCATGTGTTGTATCTAATAGATCTTGAGTTTTGTGTGTCTTAGTCTCAACGAACCAAGGTCCGAACCAATGGTTCGTGGGCAACGAACCAAACGGTTTGTTGCTGGCCAGTTCGTTGGACAATAGACTAGTATAAATACTTTGTGTTTAGTTCATTTGAGAGTGATAGTGGAGAGAAGTGTAGATCTGAGAGTTGTCAAGTCTGAGTGTTCTTTGTGTCTATGAGGTAAGTAGAGAGCGTGTAATTGTGTCTTCTTGTGATTCAATACAACACATTCTTATTTACTTGTTTGTGTTCATCTTGATTATATCATATCAGTTACTGATCCGTCACTCGTCATCGTTCTGTGTCTTTTCATTTATTTTACTAAATTCTATAGTCATCTTCAAGAGATGTCTGATCGTCATATCTTGTAATCATGGTATGAGATTATGATTATTAATATTTTGATCTAGTGTGATAAAAAGCAAAGGGCGACAAGATATTATCAGAGTTAACACCTTTGGGTGATTGTATCTTTCGCAAGTAGCCGTGCCATATGAGTTTGAATGTCTTATGCATATAGCAAGTATATGTGGCATCTCAGCGTTCATGGCTTCCATCCATTTTCAAATTCTAGATCTGATATTGTAGATAGATAGATTAGCCAACGGGGCAATCTACTGAATGGATTTTGGAAGCTTCGAGATAATCAAGATGTTTATCAAGTTCCATTTAAATCTTTTTCATATCTGCAAATGCTGGTGTTTATATCCTGACTAATGCAATAACCTTTTTTTTGGTCAAGTATGATACGCACGGTGGACTGCAGTTCTTGAGCCATTTCAATATCAATGTCTTTTACATCTTGTTCCAGTTTTGTAACTAATAAACTTTACATTCCTTTTAGAAGCTAAGGAAGTATTTCATTCCTATTAAAAAATACCATATGGATGGTAGAAGTATTATCCACTGCTAGTATCTTGCGAGAGCAATTTCTTGTTGTGAAAAGACTTTCGATACTAGATTTATTAGGCGATTGATGACGATGAGAGTGATACTTAAAAGGGGTTTATGTGGCAAATATTTCCTATATATCATTTTTCAAATGTTAACAAGTAAGGTTTGATTCCTTTCACGTGCTCATGGCATAGGACTGTGCAGGTAGGATTGAACTAGTGAAACACTTTTCACATCTTTCAAGATGATGTTTAAGTGCCTTAAGATTTGGGTATTGACAACTGTTATCATAATGGAATGCCATGATCGTTTCGTCAAGCTGGTTCTTTGACTTCATTGTGAAAAGCTCTTGAACAAGTCAAGAGTTTTCATTATTTCTTATAACCATAAGCATATTTACTATGATCACTTTCATAGTTATGAAGCATCTCTTATGAATCTTGATCTATGGTCTTTCAAGGTTTGTCTACACAAAAGTGTCTAACCCTATAAGGACCATTTATTAGTTCACTCAAATGAGTGAAGGATATATGAGTATGTTATTAGATCATAGGATCCACTTGGATTAAATTTTTTTATGCATGTCTTGCTCATATGACTGAGCTATAAAAGAGAATCATTAGAACCAAGTATCTTTCGTAAAGAAACGTTGTTTATTTTATTATATTTTTTATGATCTTAACCATGTATGCATGAATAAAAATGTTATTCAAAGCGTACTTGGAATTTAGTTCAAAATCAGTAGAAAAGCAAAATTTTATCTTAGATGAGCTAGGTCAAAACAACTAAATGTTTTAAATACTATCAATTAATAATCAATTATCATGTTGTAGGGCTATATTATGTAAGGCATGAACATTAGTTGGGCTTTAGTTATTGGACTTAGTCTAGTTTAATTAATAGGCTATGTGGGCCATTTTGCTTGTTTATGATTGGGCCTAATCGTGTTTATGATTGGCCATTTTCTTGTAATGAGGTGGTATAAATACCACCTCATATCTTTGTTGAATGCAAGCATTCCATTTGAGTTCACGACATCTTCATCTTTGTGTGTGTTTACGATCAGATCTCTCGGTTGCTTCTAGTAGACGGTTTTACATTCAAGGCTTCATCTTTTCACTAGATCTAGTCTATTTCTTCTACTATTCTCTTGAATCAATCACATTTGAGGTTTCCGCACTCATTTGTGATCAAATATCGTGTTGACGGGTTTATTTCGGACCTACAATTGGTATCAGAGCCAAGAATCTTAGATTCGAGGCTCTCACGATATAGATTCAAGCGTTTTCTGGGTTGTTGTTCGTGTTTGTTTGAAGATTCGAAGGATTCCAGGTGTTTACGACAGTGGCTGCTGCTGTTCTTCGAGTTTCAGTGGGTTTACGACTGCATTTTCTGGGTTTCAAAGGTGTTTACGACTGAGTTCATCAAAGATCTGCTGGGTTTAAGTGTTTCCGACATCAAGATCTGATTTTTACGGCATTTACGATCGTACTTTGGTCGGAAACAGTGTTTACGACCCGGAGAAAAGTGTTTACGATTGTACTTGTTGAGTGTACTCGTGTTTACGACTTTGCATAGTCGTAAAAGGTGTTTACGACTGAGTTTTTATCGGAAACGGCTGTTTACGACCACCGGAGTCGTAATCGGATATCGTAATTAGTGTTTACGACTTTCTTAAGGCGGTTAAGTGTTTACGGTGTGACGTGTAATCGGAATCAGTGATTACGATCGTAATCGGTTATTTGGATCGTAATCAGGGTGTGTTTGATCGTAATCAGTGTTTTTTGGACGTTTGGACATTAGTTTTAAGTTTCCCAAGCTTTTGAAATGGATTTTGAGCCGAGTATGTACCAGAAATTGGATTTCGAGATCGGATCTATAACTCGCCCGCCAAGACTAACTTCAGCGGATAATTTCTTAGAGTGGAAATACAGATTCGAAAATCATTTAAAGAGTGTGGATCTGAGGTTATGGAGGGCTGTTGTGAATGGACCATTTACACCTACTCACGCAACAGGAACAAATGCAGGGAAAGAGAAGAAAGAAGATGAGTATGATGATGATGACTGGGAGAGGTGCAACAAGGCTGAGAGGGCATTTGCGATAATGACTATGGCCCTAACTCCAGATATTGCTCAAGGATTTAAACACTGTAAAACAGCAAAGCAACTGTGGAATGCTTTGATTGTTGCTTATGAAGGGAACCCTGATATTAAGGCTAGTCGGAAGCAGATGTTGAAGCAGAAGTTTAACTTGTTCAATCATATTCAGGGTGAATCGTTTGAAGCTCAAGTTCAGAGGTATGTGTCACTGATGGCAGAGATGTCAAGTTATGGAGTAGAGCCAGATACTGAAGACAAGAATTTGAAGTTGCTGAACAGTCTGCCTAAGTCTTGGAACACCAATATATCAATCATCAAAGACAACAATAGGCTGAGTGAAGTGACTTTGGATGAATTAATCAACAAGCTGAAATCCAAGATGATCGATGATAAGCAGAGAGAGCTGAACCACATAAGTTCTCTAAGTTTGGCTGGAAAGTTGAATCAGGCTTTGCTATCGGAAGAAGTTGAGGGTAAGCATGAAGGAAAGTTTACAGGGAGTGGATCAAGCTCAGCTCCTATGTCTAGTGCTTTTGTTGCACAGCCTCAAGGTAGTTCAAGCGGAGGTGTCAACTCTGAAGATGTCAATGATCCTAACTTTGCCCTTGGTATGGGTTTCATGAACAGCTATCATGCCCTTGTAGCAGGGAATCTTGTGCCTTCTGATATGGTGGCTGGTGATCTTAATCAGATAAATCCTGAGGACGTGGAGATGCTGGATGTCTCTTGGCAAATGGCCATGGCTGTCTTCAGAGCCAAGAAATTTATGGCCAAAACGGGAAGGAACGTCTGGAAGGATCAGGATAAGATCAGAATGGGGTTTGACAAGTCGAAGCTAAGGTGCTATAATTGTGATGAGTATGGTCACTTTGCCAGGGAATGCACGAAGCCCAAGAAGGAAAGAGCTGAAGAAAAGAAGGTTGCTGAAGTGAAAGGAAAGGGTGATGCCAAGGCACTGGTGGTTCAGGAAGGTGGTGGTTATGACTGGAGTTCTCAGATGAAGGATCTTAGTTTGTCACATGCTTTGATTGCTACTGCAGAAAAGGATAATGAAGAAAATCATGCCTTTGTGGTCACTGATGAAGGAAAGCCTGAAGAGACTCAGATAGAAGACAAGGAAGCGTTCGTTGCTGATGCTGAAAACCTAAAGGTATGTTCTGATCCCACTTGTGCTCGTATTATTCCTGGTCTTAGACAAATCTGTAAGAATTATCAAATAGAATTGTTTGAGGTCAAGTGTGAGAGGAGCTCATTTAAGGGTAGATGGGTAAAAAATGAGGAAAAGGTTAAGGCACAAAAGCTAGATATAGTGAAGTACCAACAGATAGCAACTGAGAAATCTATCCTGTATGATAATGCCAAGTTAGAAATAGCTGACCTTAGAAAACAGGTAGATGAATTGACTCATAAGACTAATGGGATGCAAGTTCAGTTAGATATGAATCAATTGAGAAACAAGAGAATGCTTCAGGCAGGTAAAGAACTATCTCAGGCAGTTATTTGTGGACAAGTAGGAAAACACACACCAGGTTTTGGGTCAGAAAAGTCTGACAAATCCATGGCCGCAAATGTTATAATTCCCCCACCTATCCCTAGAGATATCATAGGAATGCTCTATGAGGAGGACCAGGTAGATAGAACTAGATCAGGATATCATGAAGCAGGTCCTCCTATAGATAGCTTGATGGTTGGTGTGACCCCTATGACAGAAGTAGAGAAAGAACAGGAGAAACTTGGTTTATATAGGACAGGTAGTCAGAACAATGTAGTTGACCTCACAACTAAACCAGGTTCTTCCCAGGAATCTTTAAACAATAATGTTAGTTCTTCTAATGTTTTTGTTACATGTGCAGATGTTGTAGGCATTGAAGATGTATCTGGGGAGGATGCTGAATGCTTGAGGGTCAATGAGTGTCATGAGTCTAGTTGTTCTGTTTTTAGTTTACCTAAGGATGACGTTCCAGCATCTGTGTCAGAACTTGAAACATCCAAGTCCAATCAAATTATCTTGTTAAAACATGTTTCTAATCCTAATGAAGTCGTTAGTTCCTTTAAAATGCGTGTTCCTAACACCGGAATGGAAGTCGTCTTACCCAAGACGCTCATACTTGTGTAGCAACGTCAATGGGCCTAGACAAATGAATTGTTTTCAATGTGGTCAACCAGGTCATTTTGCTGCTAATTGTATGAACAGACCCTATGAGCCATATTATCCGCAGAACAAGCGGACAACTATGCTTGAGAAAATGATGAGGGGTGAGAACAGAACTCAAAAACAGCAAGCATCGTCACAGGGGAAGCAAAGTTCTGAACCAATGAAGACTCAACAATCTAAGGTTCTAAACACAAAGGCCCCAGTGACGAAGCCTGTCAATGAAAGGAGAGATGTGGGCCAAACTTCCAAACCTGCTTATGCAGCTAAAGGAGTTTTCAACAAACCAAATAAATTGAAAACAAAACCTTTTGAGAAACAAGTACCTAAAGTCCATCAGGCTGCTAAACCTAAGGGGAAAGCAGTTATAGAACAACCAAAAGTTGTCACTCAACCAAAGCAAATGGTTTATACCAAATTAAAACTTGAGTGGACACCTATCATCAAAACAAAAGGTAAAAAGGCCACATCTCCTCCAAGGAATGTTTCACCCACAAAGAACTCTGCTAGTAGCTCTAACTCACAAAAACAACCAAATTGGAAACCAAAAATTCATGCTAAAGTTTTAAACGAATCCGAATCAAAAGCAGGAATGTCTTTCAAGATGGTTAATTACACTGACTCCAAGGGAGTGCCCAGATCTGTTATGACCTGGGTACCTGACTCTAACTGATTTATGTTTTGTGTAGGGACAACCGAGAAGATCTGTCAACAAACTCTGGTATGTTGATAGTGGTTGTACCCGACATATGACCGGAGATCTGTCTTTGTTAGATGAGGTTGAAGATTTCAATGGAGGAAGTGTTTCTTTTGCTGGAGGTGTGGGAGGAAGAATTTCAAAGAAAGGAGTTGTGAAGAATGGGAGTCTGACTTTTTCAGATGTGCATTATGTAGAGGAGCTGTCCCACAGCTTGCTAAGTGTGTCACAGATATGTGATCGAGAATACTCTGTGATGTTCAACAAAAAGGAATGCATCATTCTTAAGCCTGGTGTAAAAATTCCTGAAGAATGTATCTTAATGCGTACACCAAGGCACGGGAATTCTTATCAATTGAACATGGGAAAGCCTCCAACATCTGAAGCAGCTTGTCTAATTTCAAAACAGACTGAGAATCTTGCATTGTTGTGGCATCGTCGTCTGGGACATGCAAACATGAAGAATCTATCCAAGCTGGCTAAAGGAGAGCATGTCAGAAATCTTCCGATCAAAGACTTCTCTTCAGTGGAGAAGTGTGTGGCTTGTGCTAAGGGGAAGCAGCACAAACTGCCACATCGTCCAAAGGTTACAAATTCTGTCTCTTCTGTGCTTCAACTCTTACATATGGATTTGTTTGGTCCCATGCAGGTACAAAGTGTCAGCAAGTTTTCATACTATCTCGTGATAGTGGACGATTACTCGCGGTTTACTTGGGTCTTTTTCCTGTCAAACAAGTACGAAACTCCAGCCCTAGTAAAGCAGTTTGTGACGCTTATTGAAAACCAGCTGGATAAAAGAGTGAAGGCAATCAGATCTGACAATGGGACGGAATTCAAAAATGCTGAGCTAAATATGTTTTGTGGTGAAAAGGGGATTGAAAGGCAGTTCAGTGCTCCTTACACTCCTCAGCAGAATGAAGGTGGGTTATTTCAAGACGTTTGGGTGTCCGTGCACGGTGCTGATTCAGTCCGATGTAGGGAAATTCGAAGCGAAGGCCGATGAATGCTATTTTGTGGGTTATTCTCCCAATAGTGCTTATCGTGTCTATAACAAGACCACTGGGTTGATCATTGAGGCATTCAATGTAGATTGGATGGAGGACAATCCTACTGATGCGGGAACTGGACCTAATTGGATCTTCGACTATGGATCATTGTTTGAGGGATTTAATTTCTCGAATGTTTTCCACAATTTGGGCGAAGAAGAAGACATTGTAGCTCCTAGTGCAGATGTAAGACCTCATGTGGATAGAGCATCAGCTGAATCTTCTAGGAATGCAACTGCTGATATTCCAGAATGTTCAGGAACACGTGATGCCCCAGTGGATTCTCAAGGCTCAGGTATGTCTGAAAATGTTGTTAATACTAATCTGCCTGTTAATGTTTCAGTGCCTGATGTCCAAGAGAGCAGAATCAACAAGGATCATCACTGAGTAATGTTGTTGGGCCAGTGACAGCGGGTGTCACCACAAGAAGCCGCACAGGACACATCAACTTTTGTATGTTTTCCTGCTTCATCTCCCAGATTGAACCTCCCAATGTGATGGTTGCTCTCAAAGATCCAAACTGGATGGAGGCCATGCACAATGAACTCAATCAGTTTTCAAAGCTGGGAGTGTGGCGTCTTGTGAAGCGGCCAGAGGACAAGAAGGTGATTCCCACGAGATGGTTGTACAAGAACAAAAAGGATGACTCGGGGATCATTGTGAGAAACAAAGCAAGGTTGATAGTACAAGGGCACAGGCAAGTCCACGGTATCGACTATGATGAGGTTTACGCTCCGGTGGCAAGATTGGAAGCAATTCGGATCTTTCTAGCTGTGGCTTCGTATCCCAATTTTACCGTACATCAGATGGATGTGAAGACTGCCTTCCTGTATGCAGAGATGAACGAGGAAGTCTATGTTGCTCAACCACCAGGGTTCATAGATGAAGAAAATCCAGATCATGTTTATCTGCTGGATAAGGCTTTGTACGGTTTGCATCAAGCTCCTAGAACCTGGTATGAAACGTTGTCCAATCACCTGGTGGAGAATGGATATACAAGAGGAGTCGTTGATCAAACATTGTTTAGAAAAAGGGTGGAAGAAGACATTATCATGGTGCAAGTGTATGTAGATGATATTATCTACGGATCGACAAACGAAGAATTGTGCACCGAGTTTGAAGAGATTATGAAGAAGAAGTTTGAGATGAGTGACCAAGGCGAGATGAGTTTCTTTCTTGCACTTCAAGTCAAGCAGAATGATTCTGGGATTCTTATTCATCAGGAGAAGTATGTGAATGAGATTCTGGAAAAGTTCAAAATGCAGGATTGCAAGCCCATCGCCACTCCCATGGCATCCAGACCACTCTTGTCAGCGGATCTTAACGGGGAGTCAGTGAGTGAATTCCATTATCGGTCGATGATTGGATCACTAATGTACTTGACAGCAAGCAGGCCAGACATCATGTATGCAGTTTGCGTGTGTGCTCGATATCAGGCTAACCCTAAACTCTCTCATTTAGCTGCTGTTAAACGAATCTTCAGGTATCTGAAGGGCAGGCCTAGGCTTGGTCTTTGGTACCCGAAGAACACTGATTTTCAATTATATGCTTTTACTGACAGTGATTATGGAGGTAGTGACCTTGACAGGAAATCTACTACTGGAGGATGTCAATACCTGGGAGATAGGCTCATCTCTTGGCAGAGCAAGAAGCAGCATACCGTATCCAAATCAACTGCCGAAGCTGAGTACGTGGCCGCATCTGCCGGTACTTCACAGGTAGTGTGGATCCAAAACCAGCTCACGGATTACGGTATGGAATTCGTTAACACTCCCATATTTTGTGATAATGCTGCTGCTCTTGAGATTGTGAAAAACCCTATCCAACATTCCAAAACCAAGCACATTGATATCAAGGTACATTTTATTCGTGATTGCTTTGATCGTGAGCTGATTCACCTACAAAAGGTAAGCTCCGATCAGAATGTTTCGGACATTTTTACAAAACCCCTTCCTCGTCCTAATTTTGAATCTCAACCAAAACAATGATCATCTAAGTAAGTGCAGTAATCTTAAACTCTATACATGTTTAGTTTCCCATCCTAGTCTACATGGTTTAAAAAACTGAGTCCCGACAAAAACGGGTTGAGAGTGGTATTTACCTAGTATTCACTCTCTCACACGCCATGCTTATACTGTATAAGACAACACCACAGGAAAGAAAAAGAAAAAGAAAAAGAATTCAAAAAATTGAAAATTCTGAAAAAGAAAGAAAGAAAAAGAAAAGGAAAATAAAATTATTCAGTTGGTCTTCTCTGCGTGCTTATGCGGCCGACCTGATCATCAACTGATAATGTATGAAAAATAGAAATAAGTGGTAGTCAAAACAGTGTTGCATGGTTCCTCAAGTTGGGGGTTTGTGAATCCTCAATAAACTCTGAGGTTGGGTAGGTTTTGCTATGGAAAATTGGGTGTGGGGACGGTTAAACATATCGGTAAATCTGTACCTTATTTAAGCACTTTACTGGATGTGAGTTTCTGTGTTCAAACCACCTGACAATTGTCTAGAGTGTCTAGTAACAGAAGCTGAAAAGGGTTCCTCAGTCAAAGACCTGTCTCAATTATCTGTGAAAAATACCAGCACCAGGTATGTGAATATTTGAAATTTCTAAGGTAAGTTTGTAAATATTTTAAATTTGGTTTTGATTTTATCTGTTTTAACTTTTATAATTATCTTGATCATGATCAGTTACTCGGGGCTAAGTCTGAGGGGAAGCTTCGTTAAATTCTCAGTTTTTAACTCAAAGTTAACTTTTTTAGGAGAATTAAAGGTTTGGGAGGAGTTTAAAACATTTGTGGATCTCAAAGGGGTCTAAATGTAATTTTTTTTGGAGTATATAAACCCAGATCTGGTTTACGATTCTCACTCACCACTCACCATTCTGTTTACGATTTCGACTCCCAAAACCCTAACCGCCGTGTATACTCATCGGAAAACCTGTCCTGACCATTTCCGATCATCTGTTTCTCAATCTGACCTCACCATTGTGCTCGGAATCACGCTACGACCAAAAGCCCTCTTTCAATCGAGCACATTCTTCACGTATTGTGGTATTACTCGAAATTTTTTTGGATTTTTCTTCTCGGTGAACATTTCGGTGTGTTTACTGATTTCGAGTAGATTTTTCGAAGGCTTGAAGTCGATTTGGTGTTAAGAACTGTTAAAGGTAGTGCGATGAGTGTTGTGTGAATATATGTGGTGTTTTAACTTGTTTACGAGGTATTTGCAGGTTTAACTATGGCGGATTCAAGAGTTTACGACATTCACGATGAAGAAGACAACTGTTCGATGTTTACGATCGCCGATTACGATCGGCGATTATGATTGATGTTTACGATTGGGTGTTTTCGAATCGTTTACGAGTGGGCCTTGACAGATTTTTTTTGGCGTTAACGATTGGACTTAGACGATTACGATTGGGCTTAATTCAAACCAATCGTGAACCCATTTGGTTAATCGTAAACCCGCTTAATGGATCGTAAACCCAATTAAGAAGTCGTAAACTCTAATAAAATGAGAATTAAATTTTTAAACACTTAATAATTTTGAGAATCTCTTTAAGTTGGTCGTTTTTGAGATAAAATGTGTCGGTGTTTGTAAGCATGTGCTTAATTCAATTATTTTCCCTAAAATGTTCAAATTGAAATTTTGTGAAGTTCAAAAGTAAAATGTGATCGTCAATTGAACAAGTAAAGGGTTAATAATCATAATTGCTTATTAAAGATTGAATATGTCTGATGCATATGTCTTGTCTTTCTCAGATGGCTGAAGAGATGCTGATTGGAGATATAAAATATGAACCAGATCACTGTATGCCGGCTTATCTAGAAGATCCGCCAGAAAAACACATGGAGTTATTTTACTCGCTGGTGGCAGGGATGAACACATGTAAAATAAATTATGCCCTGAGGACGAATGTGCTCATCGACGAGATGCTGGTCAGAGAGTTTTGGGGGTCTGCTAGAGTGAATTCAGACAAGACAAGGATTACCGCAACAGTCCAGAACAGACAAATTGTCATTGAAGAAGAAGACATAAGGCAGGGCCTGAACATTACAGATGAAGCTTCTGATCCAATCACATACACAAAGGAGGTAGTTCTGGCGGGAGCTCAGTTAATGGGGTACGAGGGAAAGTTTCCGCCAATCTTCAAAAAGCTTCTGCCGCACTACTGGAGGTGCCTGGCACATTATATGTAGAAGTCTTTCCTAGGGAAGAGAACCAGTTTCGATCAATTGAATCAAATTCATGGAACTGCATTTGTAGCCCTGGCATTAGATTGGAAGTTTAACTTCTCAAAGATGATGTTGCTAGACTGGGCAGTCAATGCCATGCTGAGCGCCAGAGAGCAGTTTTTAATGACACCTAGATTTGTGCAAATGGTGATAATGAAGAAGTATCCGATGATAGAAGAGAGAATTGAGAAGCTTGATGTAAAAGTGATGGATATTGGAGTCTTTGGTCTGCAAACCCAAGACAGACCAGGCAAGCAGACATTTGAAGGAAGATTGGAATGGGTTAAGAGAGGTGCGTTCCTTGAAGTTGCACGGGAACAAGTAATGGATGACTCTGAGCCAGAGGCAGATGTGCCTAATGTTAATGCATCAATTACCGAAGACCAAGACTTGACAGTAACTCAAGCTGTTAATGTTCAAGATGAAGATGTCATTCCATCTGATGAAGAAAATATCATGGATGACATCCTGGCTGGGCAGGACATCTCTGAAGAGGATATTTATAGAGATTTGGAGCCTCTCACCCATAAACGGTCGAGGGATGACATGATTGGCTCATCTGGGAGTGACACGACGCCTCCAGAGCTGAACCTGACTGTAGATGATGTTCTTGAAGAAGAACCCGTCCCTGCTCGTGAACCATCTCCTCGAAAGAAATCAGATCCAAGGAGCATACGGTTCAAATTCACCAAGACTAGCTCGAGCTTAATGATTGTAGAACCATCTGGACCCAGTTCTGTGGGACCCAGTGGTCAAGTAGAAGCAACTGATGATGACATTCAAGAGCAACCTTCTGCTTCACAGACAGAAGAGGTGCATGATCAACCTGCCCCTGTGCAGCAAGCTAGTCCGATTCTGAACGTGCAAAGCCCTGTACGTGAAGATAGGCAATTTCTGGAGGTTGAGAGCACCTTCGTTGTTCCAAGTCCGGTAAGAGTGAGCGTCTCTACCGTGACCAGCCAACAACTTGCGGCTCCAGGTTTCCGCCCATTGATGGCTGCTGAGCTTCCAATAGATTTGAGGATTAGTGCTGATCCTCAGATCAACTTCCTGATCTCTCAGAATAGGATCAGACAGAATGAGATTGAGGCTCTCATGAAAGAAAACCAACGTTTGAGAGAGAAGGAGGAGGCAAGCAACAAATATATGAGAGAGTATGAGGTGGCAGACAAGGAAAGAATGGAATATCTTTACAAGATAATAACGGACCTGAGAAGGAAGGTTAATGAACTGACAGATGGTGCAGGGCCTAACAACACAGGTGCCCCTGGTCAGAGTTCATCTAAGGGAAATCAAGCTGCTGATGCAATGGAGACTGACGAAGGTGATGAGAATATAGTGATGCCGGATTACGCCCACTGTGGCAGGATCGTCTCAAAGGCTCCAAGATTCCACGAAAACTGGTTCAAGGAGTTTTTCCAAGGACCAGCTCCCACACAGTACACCAATGATGTTGGTGAAAGCTCGATTGATAGACGTGGGAGTCGTGAGACTATCTTATGCTGGCATTACGATATGGAGAAGAAAATCTTTGCCGTGATCCGTGACGGTTATAGTCCAGTGGAGTACTACTCTTCACGTGCTCAATTCCACTCCTGGACTGAGCCTGAGATCAGGAGCCTAGTGAGAGCTCCATTTATTAACAGGTGGAATGGTCCAGAAGGTAATCAGATCAGAGATAATCTGCTAGGCCACATGGAGAATGATTTCAGAGAGTTCGAGCTGAAGGAGGTCAGGTGGAGAGAGACCGGGACTGACCCTGTGACAGGACAGTCTATTGGAGAAGCACGGAGGCCACCAACTAAGCGCACAAGGGTGATTAATATGTTGGACGAGATCGAGGATGAAACACTGGTAAGAAACTTTGATTGCTGGTATTACGATCCGACAACACATGAAGTGGTGGTTCTCTGCAAGCCGATGCGTCAATTCAGATTTTATGACCCGGTGGATTTGCTTAGATTTGGTGAGAGAGATATCAAGCTTCTGGCCACCCAACCCATACTTGGAGACGAGAATGATATGGCAAATGCTATAAGGGTTGGGATATTTGATGGAGCAGCGAAGAAGATTGTAGAGAACGGATGGTGGTCGAACAACGTTCAAACATCATTCAGGTTTGACTTGCTGCTGCCGTGAAGTGGTCTAATGGTTCATGCCTAGGGGAAGATTGTAGGGCTATATTATGTAAGGCATGAACATTAGTTGGGCTTTAGTTATTGGACTTAGTCTAGTTTAATTAATAGGCTATGTGGGCCATTTTGCTTGTTTATGATTGGGCCTAATCGTGTTTATGATTGGCCATTTTCTTGTAATGAGGTGGTATAAATACCACCTCATATCTTTGTTGAATGCAAGCATTCCATTTGAGTTCACGACATCTTCATCTTTGTGTGTGTTTACGATCAGATCTCTCGGTTGCTTCTAGTAGACGGTTTTACATTCAAGGCTTCATCTTTTCACTAGATCTAGTCTATTTCTTCTACTATTCTCTTGAATCAATCACATTTGAGGTTTCCGCACTCATTTGTGATCAAATATCGTGTTGACGGGTTTATTTCGGACCTACAATCATGTCATGTGTTTAATAATAATCAATTATCATATATCAAATTAAACATTTTCATGAGTTTAATAATCAATTATCATGTCATGTGTCATCGCGCACAAGTTGAGTCTCGGAACGTTGGTGATTAAGAAAATAGTGATACGTACGTAAAAATGACCGAAAACGTGTTATATTTGATCAATTATTATATATCAAATTATACATTTTCATGAGTTTAATAATTAATTATCATGTCATGTGTCATCGCGCACAAGTTGAGTCTCGGAACGTTGGTGATTAAGAAAATACTAATACGTACGTACTTGGAATTTAGTTAAAAATTAGTAGAAAAGCAAAATTTTATCAAAGATGAGCTAGGTCAAAACAACTAAATGTTTTAAATACTATCAATTAATAATCAATTATCATGTCATGTGTTTAATAATAAACAATTATCATATATCAAATTAAACATTTTCATGAGTTTAATAATCAATTATCATGTTATGTGTCATCACGCACAAGTTGAGTCTTAAAATGTTGGTGATTAAGAAAAGAGTGATACGTATGTAAAAATGACTGAAAACGTGTTATATTTGATCATAATTCGATGAATGGAATTCTATATTCAATTTTATAAGCTTGAATGTGTATCATATAATTAGACATGTAAAATGGGGAAGAATGGCAAAAACGGGACTCGAATCCGATTATAAACGATGGAGTTATAGCGAAAACAGTGAAACCGACCATAAAACGCATTTTTTTAATTTAACAATCCCTTGGAAATGTTTATATATCATGTTGATACTTGTCTCTAGTGGAAATGGCCAAATGAATTCATTGATGGCGAAATCGGAACCAAAAACCTTAAATTCGATGGTCAAAACTTGAATTTCTAGGCCTGGTCAAATGGGGTCAACAAAAGTCAAATCTGCTGGTCAACGGAAGCGTCGCGGTACACGGAGCATAGGGGCTAGCCTGTCGTGATGCGCCCACCGACCATTGTCGGAAAAATCCTTTAAAACAGGTTTTTTGGCCGTTTTGCACCATTTGGACCCTTTTCTTCAACCCTAGCCGCCACTATTCCACCCCTCTCGACCAGACCTCGTTCATACCTCCATTTTTTTTAGTTCTTGGAGCTCGTTTTGAAGGTTTTCAAGCTAGATTTAGTGTCGGTTTCATCTCTTTCGGTATGTTTTCGCAAACTATGCCTTGTCCTTCTAGATTTCTTGATAATTTATGGTAAAGATCATATTTTTATGGTTAATCCATGCTGGATCTAGTGATTTAAAGATAAGTGTTTGGATTTTTATTGGGTTTTATTGATTTTTCATGATTATTTCTTGTTGATACATATTGGTTCTTGAAGAAGATTAGGATTTTATGCATGAATCTATACAAAATCATGACCTTGATGATAGATCTAGGATTTCCTCATGTAAAGTTGGAGGTTTGATATCGATTAAATGCTTTTTAAGCGAAATACGTTAATATTTCATGAAAATAAATGTTTATTTGATGCAAGCATGTTTGAACCTATATAAAGTTGATGACTTGAATAGGTTTATGGTAGATTTAGATTATACATGTATGCTTAATCGGAATTAGGATGATTTGGATAGCATGCACGGATAAAGATTTAATTTGTTGGTTTGAATTTATCAAATTAGAGCTTATCTAGAAAATAAATAATTCTATAAATTAAATATGTATATGTTTGAATCATGTCTTGAACTTTATATGTGGCATGTTTATGTATAGATTAGCCTAGAATTAATTTTCGACATGATATTTGTGGATTATGTGACTCCATGAAAGTTTATATTTTGAGACGTTGTAAAATAAATAGTTTTGTTATTTATTCTTGACGTCGCTTGCTAGTTTTAATAATGACCTATATCATGACCCTAATTGTACGTTATCACCATAATCACATCACCAAGGTTGTCGAGTCGATTGTGCCTTGTTTTCCTGATTATTTATTTAATTATTTAATTAACTATTTATTTATTCGTTATTTCATCCATTTGGTTTAGTTTTCGGGTTCGTATTCGGGTCTATTTCCTCTCATCTCATGGTGTCAATCTTTCTATTGTATCTCCATATCAGGTGAGTATTCATAGACCCTTTTCTTTAACTGTTTTGGGGTGCAACATGTACACTATCAGAACATAAACTCTTTATGCTTATTCTAAAACTATATGCGATCGATGTGATTGTTAGGTGTATACTTGTGTGGTTAAGCTTGTGTGGATTATTGCGATGGAACGATTGATGGATGGAACAAAACGATGGAATGATTTGACGCATCTCATTAACTCATTGAGCCGGGGTTATGATAATAGATCTATTGGTGTGGCAACCCACTTGGCCTGCCTCGCGTGTGGCGCCTTGGGATTTAAAGCCTAAATGGCGAGGGCTTGAGTGTGTCGCGTATTATGTGCTTTGGTTCATTTCATGTTTATCACATATGTTTACACTTAACACACTGAATCTCATGTTTTTAAATCTATATTGTACGATACACCTATGTTTACTCACCAACTATTCGTAGTTGACCTTTATTTTGTACATGTTGCAGGCTTTGCTGTTGCTATTGTTGATCGCGTTGATGAAACCTTAGGATGCATATGGACTTAGTGAGACCTAAATTAATCAAGTTAATCTGTGATTTATCGTTTGATTGTATTGAATTATCATGTATCATTGTATTGTTATGAAATTGGCTGATTAAGAATATCGGAACATTTAATTAGTGTTGTGTTCATCTGGACAATCATCGTGCCCCGACATCTTCCGCCGCCGGTTGGGGTGTGACACCTTTAGCCCGTTAGTTGAACCCACTACTATTCGCACCGTTTTAAGCCTTGCACTGTTACACTCTAGGTCGATCCACCATTGCACATGAAGAACGCCTTCCGCTATAGAAATCCTAATGAGATCGTATATATATCCATCAACCATTGGGGTTCCGAGATCCACATATCCAGATCACGTTTATCTTTTATTCTCTTATATGTTAATGATATCATTCTTGTAACATCTTCTGATGCTTTTCAACATACGTTCATGGGTCTTCTTTCTAAGGAATTCGCTATAGCAGATCTTGGCCTCTTAGGTACTTTTTGGGAATCGTCGTCTCCGAACATGACAACTCACATTTCTTTCTCAAGAAAAATGTGCATCAGTGATTCTAGAAAAGGCTGGTTTATCTTCTTGTAACTCTGCTACAACACCAATCGACACTCAATGAAAATTGAGTTCCTCCACGGGTACCATTTGACTGGATGGAACTGAATATCGTTGTTTAGCGGGTGTACCTCAATACTTAACTTTTACACGCCTTGACATTACTTATGAGTGTAACAAAGTAGTATTCACATGCATGGTCCTACGATGAGACATATAAACGCTCTCAAATGTGTTCATAGGTACATCAAAGGGACGCTTTCATATGGTCTTTATTTATATCCTTCGACAACCACATCGCTCCTATCTTATACGGACGCTAATTAGAGTACTTGTCCAGATGCATGCAGATCCACATCCGGCTATTGTGTTATATGGGAGATAATCTTCTCTCTTGGTCATCCAAATGCCAAGAACTTTGTCTCGCTTAAGTGCCAAAGCAAAGTATCGGGGGCTCGCTAATGTAGCCTTCGAGGTTTTCTAGTTACGAAATTTACTCCTCGAACTACATCACCATCCAAAGCATGCAACTATTGTCTATTGTCTACTGTGACAATGCCAGTAAGATATATCTCATCGGCAATCCCGTTCAACATCAACGAAACAATCACATTGAAATGGACACCCATTTTATTAGTGAAAAGGTTGTAATAAGAGAAGTCCATGTGCTGCATGTAAGGAATATCGCCTTTGATATTTCCGGTTGATTATTATTTTGAAGAAGTTACGACTGAACTAGGTTCAAGCGGAACTCTTGTTCTAGGTGGAAAAGACACTTCAACCGGAAGAAGCCCAGTTGAACCAGAAGCAAATATTCTGGATGAACTCTTTTGTATATCAGGTAGTTAGTTTGACTTTTGTATTTAACGGTCAAGATGATCATATGGAAATCAATGGCTATCATTGATTTCCCTTAGCACTATATATAGCATAGTTAGCTCTCAACATTTTGCACGCAAGAACCCAGTGTAATATTGTTGATTTAATGCAGATAGTGCAGAGTAAATTTTACTTTGTGTGTTACTATATTCATGCAAACAACAAATATTCACATGTGTTGACCAGAGCAAAGATTAACTTAATTCCGCAAGGTTATTCTTACAAGTAAATCTAGTTAACTAATCTAAAACGGTTTAGATCTCGATCCTACAAGTGGTATTGGAGCTTTGGCTCTCACTTTGAAGACTTTAAGTGCTTCAAAGTTGATATTTCCTTGTCAACTCTAATGTTTAAAGCTTTTCTTCTTTAAAAACCTTTATAATGAGTGATCTCGGTATTGTTTCTTCAAACGGTAGCACAAACAAACCACCCATGTTCACACTTGATGATTTTGATAAATGGAAGCTCCGTATGGAGGGGTTTGTTCGAAGTTTAGACCACCGCATTTGGAAGTCACTAACTGTTGGTCCTACTATTTTGACCGTACCATCTGCTGATGGTGAAAATGTAAAACTTCCAAAACCACTTGAAAAATACACTGAGGGTGATCACAAAGTCACTTGAGCCAGACTTCAAGGCCTACTGGACCTTGCAAGTAGTGATGCCCAACTCCATTCTTGTTGGATTTAAAGGGTACTACATTGCATTTGACTTGTGGAATGCTCTAAATGAAATGTATGATGGTACAAGTGAAGTTAAGGAAACAAGAAAGACATTTGGAAACAAAAATATGAAAATTTTAGCTACAAAATTGGTGAATCTATGACAAACAAGTATCAACTGCAAAGGGCTGATAACTAGAAAATTCTTAAGGTCACTTCATTCAATGTGGACTGTTTACACAGTAAGCATAAGGGAGTGCAAGAATCTTAAGAAAATGAAACTAAGTGAACTTCATGGTATCTTATGTGCCTACGAAATGGAGATTAATCTCAAATAAAACTCAGTTTCTGAATCAACTTAGCTACAGTCAACTGCTCTCATCATTACTGATTTTCCAAACCAAAAGAAAGTGATTGCCACCTTTTCAAATCAATCACCCATAGTCAGTTTTCTAGAGACACCTAGATGTTAAGAGATAGTTTCATACAACTATGAAAACTCTCACAATTCTTTTTTAGCAACTGACTCACATTCTAGCTTCACTCGTGAAGATTTGGAATGTACATGTGCTGATGATTTAGAAGAGATGGATATTCTCACACAACTTGCAATGGTGTCTGTAAGAGCTCAACGCTTCTATAAGCGTATTGGGAGAACTTACAGAGGAGCCAAAAATACTCCTATTGGGCTTGAGAAAAGCAAGGTCAAATGCTACAACTGTCATCAACTAGGAAACTTTGCAAGAGAGTGCCCAAGTCCCAAAATGGAAGGTCAATCACGGAACCAAACTCAAGCTAAAGGTCAGGGAAGCTATCAACAAAGTAACAACAACAACAAGAAGAACAACAATACTCTTGGTGCTTCAAACTCACAACCAACCAAAACCAAGCGGGAGTGGAAGCAACAACAACAGAAATTTACTGCAGCTATGGCTAATCAAACGAAATATGTTGACTGGGAATAAGTCATTGTTGAGTTTGAATCAACCAACCATGCTTTTTATGGTAAAGGAGGAGTCCTCATCTACTTAGGTAAATTATATCCCTGAGAAAGTGTTAGAACACTTATATTTTCCTGCATGTATTGAACAAGTTGACAGATACATAAATCACAACAACGAGTTCATTGAAGAAGTGATAAATCTAAATGAGTTAATGAAATATTTTAGAAAAACTGAAAAATCCTACATTTCAAAAATCACTATTTTAATGAGGAAATTGAGCAGCTAAAGCAAACAAACTCAAACTTAGAAACTCAGATAGATGATTTGATTTCCAAACTATATGCTTCAAGAAAAGAGACCGAACATACTAAGGCAGATGTGGGTGCACTTGAAGTAAAGTTAACTGAGGCTTAGTTTACATGCGACAAATTCCAAAAGGCTAATGAAAAAGGTGAGAAACTGTGGAAAGGTGCCATGTATGGGAAAACACGAATTGGTTACTCATCTGTCAAACCACCAAGTGATTATTCACCTGTGATTGTACCAATATCTGCTTTAGAAACTGAAATCTCTGTCAGCTTAACTGTTGATGATGTGTCTCCACAAATTGTTGTTGAAAAGACTTGTGATAAAGCTGAAATTACTGAGGCAAGCACTTCTGCATCAGCTGATCAATCAAAATTTTTGAAATCAATGGCTGAAGTTCCTCCACCCACTTTTTATGAACCCAAGGATTCAAAAGTTGGTGGAAATATGTTGAAAATGTCAAAACCAGCAAAAATCAGATGTCTGGTAAAATAGTTTTCAGTCAAGAAACTAGTGACAAATCTCCTAGGTACACTCAATCCAATGATCCAATCAAGGTTCCTGAGTGTATAGTTTGTGGGAATATCGGTCACTTGGCAACAGTTTGTTACTTTAATCCTTTAAACAAAAATCAATCTTCAAGATCAAAAACTATGAATTATCAAAATTTGCCAAAGAAACTAACAAGAAAAGTTTTCCTGTAAAAAATCACATAGTCAAATATTTTGAATCTGATCTAAACAAAGTTCTCATTGGAAATAAGAGAAACGAAAGTTTTTCTCTTGTAAAACAAAAAAGATTTCCGACTGAACTTCAAGCGGAACAGTTTCCGCTCGAACTCCTTTGCAACCAGAAAACAAGAAACATTTCAGGTCTGTAACTGCTTCAAAACAAAGACCATCTGTTAAATTCAATGAGAATATTAATTTTTTTTGAAGGCCAAGGAAGAAGGAATCCTTCACAAGGAAAAATCAATTCTCATAACTTGTTCCAAACTGAGAAAAATTATGATCAAAATGAGTCAATGTCTAGTTCAAGCGGAAGTTCAACTTTTCCGCTTCAAGGTGAATTTTTTTTTAAAAAAAAAAATCTTTGCATCTCGAAAGTATGCTGCATCACCTGAAAGAAATGTCTGGTCAAAATCAATTTCCAACTAGTGAATTTGTCAAAAATGAATCAAACAAACAGAGAAAATTTAGAGAATTTAGAGAAAGAAAAACACTTGAAAGAAGAATAAGAATAGGAAGTGACAGATTTCATCGATCAAATCAACCTCAAGACTAAGATTTTGAAAATGATAATTGCTCACAGAACAACCTATTTTAAAAAATCTAGTACTTAAGAGTACAAGTATAATGATGCTTTGGGAAGACCCATGACCACAAAGGCTTGGGTCCCCTACAAAAATTAATCAACTTTTCATATGTACAGGTGCAAAAAAAAAGTCAGGATCAGTTGTGGATCGCTGACAGTGGGTGCACCGGCCATATGACATGGAATAAGCACATTTTAGAAAATACAAAAGTACACAACGAAGTATTAGTTGCATTTGGAAGCAACAAGGGGTACATCTCAGCTCAAGGAGATGTTACAAATGGTTTGGTAAGCTTTGATAAAGTCAATCTTGTTGGTACTTTAAATTTTAACCTGCTTAGTGTCTCACAAATGTGTGACAAGAGGTTAAATGTTTTGTTTAATGTGAGAGAGGTCATCATACTTAAATCTAAAATCAAAGTTACTGAGGAAATGATTTTGCTAAAAGCACTCAGGAAAGAAGGTTTGTATGTCTTGGATATAACAGTTGCTGCACCTACCAGTGGCACTGCATGCTTTATATCCAAAGCTTCTATTGATGAATCTGATCTTTGGCATAAAAGGATAGGGCATGTGAAATACAAGAATATGAACAAATTTATCAATCTTGGTTTGGTCTAGGGTCTTTTAGGTCAAACAATTCACCTGTTCGGAGCACTGTGTGCCTTGCCTCAAGGGTAAGAAACACAAGTCATCCTTCAAACCAAAAACTGAGAGTTCTATCTCACAACCCTTAGAATTGTTACATATGGACCTTTTTGGGCCAACAAGGATAATGAGAATGGAAAAGAAATCATATTGTTTTGTGATTATTGATGATTTTACCAGATATACTTGGGTTTTCTTCTTAAAACATAAGATGAAACAACTGAATTGTTACAAACTCTTGTGATCAATTGGAAAATCAAGCAAAATTGAACGTCAAAACAATAAGAAGTGATAATGGCCATGCATGATGAATTATTTCATATCAATAAGCAACAGTTGGGTACAAGCCATGCAAGATGAATTATTTCAGATCAATAAGCAAAATGTATGGGAATTTGTTGATTTGCCAATTGGGGCAGAACCAGTAGGCACCAAATGGGTGTTTACGAATAAGAAGGATGACATGGGTATTGTGATCAAGAACAAAGCAAGGTTAGTGGTTCAAGGGTATTCCCAAGAGGAAGGGATCGACTACGATGAAGTTTTTGCTCCTGTAGCTAGGTCAGAGGCAATCAGAATCTTCTTGGCTTATGTTGCATTCAAGAACTTCCAAGTCTTTCAAATGGATGTTAAAAGTGCTTTCCTCTACGGGTTGTTAGATCAAGATGTGTATGTGTGTCAACCTCCAGGTTTTGAGGATCCACACTATCCAAACAGAGTGTGTATGCTCATAAAAGCTTTGTATGATCTCAAACAAGCTCCTAGAACTTGGTATGAAACTCTTTCAAATTACCTTCTAGAAAATGGTTATAGAAGAGGAGCTATTGACAAAACACTCTTCATCAAGAAAGTTGGTAAAGATATATTGATGGTGTAGATTTATGTGGATGACATTATCCTTGGTTCCTCACATTATGCTATGTGCAAAGAATTTCAAGCTCTTATGCATGCAAAATTTGAAATGAGCTAAACAGGAGAACTTATTTCTTTTTGGGTTGAAAGTGAAGCAAACTACTACAGGTATCTTCTTGAATCAATCCAAATATATTCAAGATATGCTTAAACGTTTTGATATGCAGTCAACTTCGAGTGTCAAAACTCTCATATTCACATCCCATAAGCTTTTAGTGATTCAAGTGGTGAACCTGTGGATGAGCATATGTATAGAGCAATGATTAGATCTTTGATGTACCTAACAGCAAGTAGGCTAGATATTATATTCAGTGTTTGCCTATGTGTAAGGTATCAATCATCACCAAAGGAATCCCACATGTTCGCGGTGAAAATGATATTTAGATCTTTGAAGGGACAACCTAAACTAGGTTTGTGGTATCCTAAGAATTCTGATTTCACCTTCGAGGCTTTCACTGATAGTGATTATGGGGGCTGCAACCTTGATAAGAAGTTAACATCAGGCGGACGTCAGATTTTAGGGAAGAGACTTGTTTCATAGCAATGCAAGAAACAAACCTGTGTTTCTACTTCTACTGCTAAACTGAGTATATTGCTGCTTCTAGCTGCTGTGGTCAAGTCTTGTGGATCCAAAACCAGATATTAGACTGCGGAATCACCTTCATGGAAACTCCCATCTATGCTGACAACAACAGTGCCATCTCTATCACCAACAACCCTGTGAAGCATTCAAAGACAAAGCACATCGACATCATGTATCATTTTATTAGAGATTGTGCTGAAAATAATTTAATTAAATTGCTTAAAGTTCATACTGATAACTAATTAGCTAATTTGTTTACAAAAGCTTTTGATGAGGCTAGATTTTTCTACCACATTACAGCAATTGGGATGATGAACTTTACTTATATTCAAAGTATTTTCAGAAACCATTAATAAAGAAAACCATTGTGACAAAGAGCCCGTCTGTAACACCCGCATCCCAGGATAAGCACTAGGGAGTGTTACGCATTGAATAAAAGAAAGCACATGGCACTAATCAAAGTTTACAGCGGAAGTCTTTTAACTTTATTCATAACAAAAGTTGTAGGATCTACAAAGTACAAAGATAATACAACATTGAAGTTCTTATTTGAAACTAGAAGTCTATGTCTTCGTTCAACCAAAATTCAGACTTCTATACTAGCTTCTTCCTCGTCCCATCCATGTCTAGCTATCTGCTACTACAAGGTACCTAAGATGTGCGTCCAAAAGAAAAAGACAACATTTGGGGCTCAGCATAATGCTGGTGAGTTTCATAAACGTAGCAGTTCATATGTAATTAAATTTTGACTACAGTATCATATAAACATGTATATCCATGGCAGGGGTCACAGAATCAAGATCGGGAATGATCGTCCAAGCAACTAGGTCTATCTGTATGCATACTACCTATTTGTACGTGTCACATGGGCCCTCTTCCAAGATCGTATGTAACCCTTCAGGCCTCAACATTTATAGACACTAATGGTAGTCAAATATACAATTTAATACAGAACAACACATCCCGTTTCATAAAAGTAATTGCCCAGTGAGAGAAAGACTCACTTCTGTCTTTTACTTGAATAATCTCAGGCAGAACCTTCACTAAAGGCCTTGATCCAAACCTAATCATGTATCGGGTTGCATTAATGCAAGGCTTTATATTATAAACATCTTCTATGTTATATAATTCTAAATTATACTTTCTCAGAGGTCAAAATGACCAAAATGCCCTTTATAGGCAATATAACTTTTTTGATGATAATATGAAGACGCGCATTCCTATAAGTAAACGCTCACTCCCAGATCGCCCAGTGAGGGATGCCGGGTCCAATTTGGGATTTATGCGACACCCTCGCTATGCCAGAAACCCCAGTGTACAGGCGCTTACCCTTCCGGTCCGCACGAACTTCTAAGTACCCGAATAGCTCGGTATATCTTACTAATTATCACAATTTGCACTTATATATACTTTATATAAAAACATGTTCTTTTGTTGAATATCATTACCCTTGCCCAAGCCTTTATACACTTGATGAATGATTCTCATGACCGACCATGTAGGCGTTATTACAACCAGGAGGCGGAATTACTATGAGATATCACCCATATTTGTGTTTTAGTTTGGTGATGATCATGACCGACCGTATAGGCGTTATCACGACCAGGAGGCGGAATTACTATGATCAAAACACCAATTCCCAATTCCTTATAGATAGTCCAATACTTGATAATTATCTTTCAAAACCCTAATTTTGACGTAGTTCTCAAACTAACATCAAAACTCTTTTTATTATCAAATAAACTTAGGGCTTCTGTTCTTAATATCATTTTATGATATACTTCAAAAGATGGGACCTTAATTCAATCCCGATCATTTAATTGTAGCAAAACAATGTCTAGAAAACCCTAATTTTAGCCCGTTCCTCAAATTCATACCAAACCTTTCCAAATCATGAAATAAACTTAGGGCTTTCTTAAAACATGTTATTTTAAGCTTACATACCAAAAATCAGACCTTAATTCCAAACAGATTCCTCAATTTTGAAGAATCATGCTCAAGAACCCTAATTTCGGATCTTTTCTAAAAAGCATATCTAGATGTTATGATTCATGAAATTGATTGAGGGCTTTTGTAATACATACCTAATAACGACCCACTGCATAAAAGTAGCTCCTAATACCTTCTGGATCAACCGATTTCAAGCTATGCACGTTCTTGAGGGTTTTTCGGGGTTTTCTAAGCTTTGATTCATGAACTAGCAATGAAATCCTATGAGTTAAGGCTTCTATTTATAGTGTGGGGTGTTAAATATGGTCTAGACACGTCCCATGGTGACTAAGGACCGGTTTTGACACGTTTCAAGGCTCAAAATGGCGGCTGAAACGGATAAAGACGAATCTGGCCGACCCTGCAGCCCGTCGCGTATCGTGCCACTCCCAGGGGATTCCTTCGCGATACGCGAGGCCCCCAGCAGCACCATATTTCCGTTTTTAGCCCTTATGCTTTGGTTTGGTGCATTTCTAACCCTTATACTCTTAATGTATTATCATATTAAGCCTTAAAACATATTAGGATATATCCCTATATATTTCTAACTCTCGAGATACATAAAACGATGATTCTAATCACGTATATCATCACGTATTTACCCATTTTTTTTAACTTTGCAACTACGTATTCACACATATCCCTATGCACATATACATATAACCCATATATAATATATATAACACATAAATATGTATTTCCTAATATTCTAACTTGTTAAACACGTAGAATATGCATAGTATTTGCATTAACTAACAATTACGCAATTACCTGAATCTTGGGATGTTACACCGTCTCTTGATACAAAAAGAAAAAGAAAATCTTTGTGTTAATTAAAACCAATTTTAATTCATAGTCAGTTACTTACTGCAAAACTATGAAAATTAACACAAGATATTTTCAAAAAGTCATGTGTTTTGATTTTCGTTTTAAGTTTCCGGTTCAACCTGTGAGAATTTCCTTTTACAAAATCTCCAGGTGAACATCAACCAGAAATATGCTTCGTCATCACAATTGAAAAGGGGTTTTGAAAACAATTCTTCCAAGCGGAATATTTGTCCCCTTGAAGTTCAAATGGAAGAAATTTGGTTTTTAAAAGAGAATATGGGTTCCACTTGAACTTCCGGGTCAACTGTTAAAATGCTTTACATTTAATTAACCAGAAGACACTTTTCTCGAAGCGGATATGCATATATTTACCCATTGAATTTTACCCATTAACTATCCAAGGATTCAGTAAATTACATTTAAGTCCGAGACATGCTTTATGGTGTTTTACCGTATAAACACCCGAAGCATCAATCACATCAGATACTGAACAGTTGGGTCAAATTCTCTCTCCCCTATGTCACCCCACGTCAATGTAAATACCCAAAGTTACCTTCATTTCTTCATAACTCTCATGCCTTCCATACCCAAACTCTCTCAACTTTTCCAAAATTCTCAAAATCTCTTTGTAAATCCAACATCAATGGCTCCGAAAGCAAGTACCAGTGGTAAAAGGCCTACCAGGGATTCGAAGTTTGCCTTCGAACACAACTTGGTGGCTTACTTAGAGAATCCAAGGAAAAATAAAGAATATTATGAGATGATTGAGTTCCTAAAGAAATCTCATCTTCATCACGCTCTCACTGTTGAAGTGGTGATATATGAAGAAATAATGGAAGAATTCTGGTCAACTGCATAGATTCTTGAAGATGACAATGGTGTTGAAAGTGTTTCTTCAACCATGAAGAAAACAGGAGTGGTAATAGATGAAAACAAAATCAGAAGGGTGTTGCAACTCAGACACGAAGATGGTTATATAATGTTGGAAGACAAATATTACCTACCTCTGTTCAGAGCCATTGGCTATGGTGGTTCTACCACGAGCAAAACTCTCAAGAAGGGGCACTTACGACACAAATGGCGATTCCTTGCCCATATTTTGCTAGTGTGTCTTACCCCTAAAAAGGGAGGTTTCAATGAATTGCCGCTGAACAAGCTTCTGCTAGTGGTCAAAGGTGAGAACTTTAATTTTTCCAAACTGATTTTTCATGCCCTAAAATGCAATGTTGAAATCTTTTCTTTTTATGTATATCCAAGGTTTTTAACCTAGATTTTACAAAAGGAAGACCCTCAAATTACACTGAGCAACAAGGTTTTGCAACAAAAACTTTTGAATGAGAAAACTTTCTCAAATTTGGCTGTGAATAAGTCAGCTTTTCTCGGAAGAGATACTAACCATCTCGTGCCCATTCTGAGGCGATTTCTAGCTGAGCCCTCATAGGCTGGGGATCAAACGAAAACTGCAGCTACAACTGAGCAACTAGCTCAAGGTGACAGTACTATTCAACCTATAGTCACTAAACCCACACTTTTCCCCACTTCCTCTACCATGCAAACATACTCGAAGGCATCTGATAAAACCACAAACACCTCTGCCATAACACTGACAAAATCCCCTGTTGCCACTTCCAAAAGGTAAACATATGTGGTTAATAGGTCTCCTCCACCTATGCCCACCAAACCTACCCAAGCTTCTGACCCTACTAGAGGCAAAAAGCCCAAGCAAAATCCAACCATATTGGGATTTTCTCTCAGGGATGAACCTTCATTTGAGGGGGAGTCATTAGAATTGGATGTACAATCCCCATCCCTCTAGGTTTCTCCCCTTACTTCCTTATCACCCAGGAGTGACAACATAATCAATCAAGATCCAAATGATGGTGTTATTAACTCAACCACCACATTACATGAGAACATTCCAATGGATCTTGACCTTGCTGTATTGATCCTACACTTCTCTTTGGAGGTGAATCTCAGGAGTGTTGAAGAGATTCATATGAAAGGGTTGATGCTGCTCAAGTGTCCCCACTGGAACTTGGTGCTAGCAGTAACATAACTAAGACCTAATCCATGGAAATCCTAACTGAGTCCAATCCTAAGGGTCCTTTATTGGAACCAAAGAAAACGAAAATAGTAAAGGAGAATCCCAGGTGCCCAGAAGCCACGAGTACTAAGCCTGATCAATCTAGGATTGATGGCTTAGTTTCGTCCAAGGATTCCGGTAAACAACCAGTTAAATACAGTTTTACACTATTAGAATTGACGATCATGTACAAATCTCTATAACAACAGGTGGATGTTCTTAATGCCACAACTACAGCTCTTGTGAAACATCAGACTCTGCTTGTGGAACCTATCACAAATCAGCAAAATGAAGCACTTGAGGTTAGCTCTTCAAACCCAGCACAAGAACTTGGTAGTTTCAAACCAATAGAAGCTAATAATGTCAAATTGGAGGAGAAAACTTCCTCATCATCAGCTCAAATCTCAAACTTTGTTGCTTCCACCAACCTGGAAGACAATGTTGCTGAGAGACTTCCAATTGAAGTAAGATTGATGGCTTTTAAGAAAGCAAATGTTTATCCTTTCACTGTGTAACAAGCATGGGAATCTATCAGGAACAACGAACTTTTTGTTGTGTCTCCTTCTGAAGACCTATATCTTACTCAACTTGTTCAATCTTCATTATTGGTTGCTGGTGCTTTACCAGAGCATATAAACATAGTAGTAAATTAATGAAAGAAGTTATGGTTCCAAGGGAAAAGGCTCATGCCCAACCATCCAAAGATGTTGCAACCACCAGATGGATAATTGCAGATAAAGAGGTGATAGAAGAAATGGTGAGTGAAAATGAAGAGGCCTTTGGTAAAGCTGATAATGGTGAAAAAGTTTTAGGTGAAAATGAGCCAACTGAGGAGATTGAAATAGCTGATGATGAAACTGAAGTCATCAAGCCAAATGTAGTGGCAGAATGGAATGTTGATGAAACTCTCTCTTCAGCTGTTGTCATTCAACCGGAAGTTCAACCAGAAAACCAACCAGATGTTCAACCAGAAGATGAAGCGGAAGACATTGCTTAAACACTGGTTTCAATGCATAACAGTCAACACCCTCTCCAAGCGGAAGAAGATGTTCAAGCGGAAAACGCTAGAGCTATTCAAAACATTGTTCAAACCGATGAAGCATTGGCTCTTAACAAGTTTGTGGATGCTGCAATGACTGAAGCTAAAAATGAGAGGTTAGCAAGGGAATATCAAGAGGATTTGGAGTTATATTATGAAAATTTTGTAGTTGAAAGTTTGTTTGAGGAAGCGGGGAAAAGATCTACTGACTGGAGATTGAAATACTTTGATTTAAAAATAATGGGTGAGCATGAGAAGAAGAAACTACTGAACTTAGCCCCAAGGATGCCCACAAAGCTGGTAAGGAATGATGGGAATTATGAGTTGTTGAAGAGGGTAAAAAAAGTTTTTGGTTGTGAGGAACTGGAAAACAGAAGAAGAGGTGTTCAGCATGAGGGTAAAAGAGCTATGAAATTTGATTGAAAGCATTTATTAAAAGCTCAAGGGTGATGAATATGTTGTAGATCCAAGTCGGTGTTGCCTCTACCTTCCGAATCATTCGCAGGTATGGCAACTAGTGTTTTTGTTAAACCGAAATTTGAAGATTTTGCAGATATACTACCTCCACCATCTTTCATATATGACCCAACACCTAACCTTTCAAGCCAATCATCATCATCATCCCAACTCCTAGCCTTAGCCAAATTCAAACCTCATCGCAGTTCAAAGAAATTCAAACCTTTGCCTCCTAAATTCAAAACCGACAACTTTACTACATACACTCCAATTTATCCAAAACCCAAACCAACCTCTGTTTTGGATATGTCCGATATTTTCCCTGCCTCGCTCCCTCTAGCCCTGCATCTGAAGCCATAAAAACGCCTCCACCAAAACCTAATCCTCTACCACCTCTCCCCATAAATGAACCATCATCTCAGCCACCACCACCTAACAGATCTTCTGACTTGCTCCCTGGCCCTTCATCTCCATCATCTAAAGGAAAAGCCCTTGCTAATGATAATTCAGAAGATGAGAAGAAGAAAAAGAAGAAAAGACTGTTGATGCACATCAGAAGGAAGAAACCTGAAAAGAAACAAAGGAGAAGAAATCCTATCAATAGCTGGACAGTTGATGAAACTACATTCGTTTCACCTTTCAAACTTCCAAAGACACAGAAATTATTACAAATGTTCATGATGCAAGTAAAGTTCTCTCTCTGCTCGAAATGATTGACATTTATGTCAAACTGAGAAAAATACTAAGTCCATCTAGAATTGAGCGTATGCTGTGGTATAACATTGAAAGAATTGTTCTAGAAGGAAGATTGCTCTACAGATCTCTGGGTGACCCTGAAGATGAAGAAGAAGAGGAACCCAAAAGTGAGATAAAACTTATCATCTGGGAAGAAGGAGAGAAGAAGTTTTATGTGCATAGAGATGATGGATCCTACACAGTTCATGAATCTATCTCTGATAAATCTCAATGGGATATGAAGGATTGGGATATGCTTTAGCGCATAAAAGTCACCAACATGAACATGCAAAAGTTATATCAAGCCACCGATGAAAGCATCAAGGCCTTAGGGAAATAGGTCAAGAAGAAGAAAGTATTTTGTACAAGTCAATTTTGTGAATATCTTCGATGATGAGGAAAATAATTTGACAGCATCAGCTTAAGGGGAGATTGTAAAGGAATATCGCCTTTGATATTTCCGGTTGATTATTATATTGAAGAAGTTCCGGTTAAACTACGTTCAAGCGGAAGTCTTGGTCCAAGCAGAAAAGACACTTCAACCAAAAGAAGCCCAGTTGAACCGAAGGAAATATTCTGGGTGAACTCTTTTGTAGATCAGGTAAACAGTTCAAGCGGAATATTTCCTGCAACATCAAATCAGTTGTCACATCGCAGGTAAAGCATTTTGGTCTCTTCTTTTGCTATCAAAAGCCGCTCTCCTTTATAGTATGATGCTGATCACACGCCATCCACCTCGTTAATCGAAGATTATTCTTTTGGTAGTTAGTTTGACTTTTGTATTTAACGATCAAGATGATCGTATGGAAATCAATGGCTATCATTGATTTCCCTTAGCACTATATATAGCATAGTTAGCTCTAAACATTTTGCATGCAAGAACACAAGGTAGTATTGTTGAGTTAATGCAAATAGTGCCGAGTAAAGTTTACTTCGTGTGTTACTATATTCAAACGAACAACAAATATTCACATGTGTTGACCCGAAAAGTAGAGCGAAGATTAACTTAATTCCGCAAAGTTATTCTTACAAGTAATCTTGTTAACTAATCTTAAACGGTTTAGATATCGATCCTACACTGCATGTGTCATGTATAGATATCAAATTGCTGACATTTTCACAAAAGGATTACCCAAAATCTTGTTTGATGATTTCCGATTCAGTTTCAACGTCCGAGAACATCTCGATGGGACTGAAGGGGGTGTATTAGCAAATATATTATGTAGAGTTTATTTTGAAAATTATTGTGTAATTAATAGAGTAGGAGAATGATAGTATTATATATAATGGGTTAGATTGTAAATGAGAAGGCAAACAATTAAAATATTCTAATAAAACTAGCATCACATAACACAACAGTTCAATTACTTCACAAATCGAGAACCAATAGCGAAAATAAATTTCAGAAAATGTTGTACTTATTCATCTTGTTCTTGATGACATTCGTGGAACCCTACCCGAATGCTTCTTCATATCAAACGTTTCATAACAATCAACATCATCTTCACCAAAATCATATTCATCTTCGGTTTCATCGACTCGATCTTTAACGATATGTATTTCCTTCCTCCTTCCAACGCCACACTTTAACCATTCAACAACCTCCAACATGCTTGGCCGGTTCTCCGGATTACCATCGGTACAAGCCATCGCTATCTTGACCACAACCTTCAGCTGTGAAATATCAAATCTACCCTTCAATCTAGGATCCGCGATGTGATCATAAGTGTCCTTTTGTACAAATGGAGTAGCCCACTGGATGATATCGCGCTTGATGCCTCCAGGGAGCTTTTCTAACGGCTTCTTCCCACTTAAAATCTCCAGTAATAATATCCCGAAGCTATAGACATCACAACTTTCTGAGACCTTTCCCCACATGGCGTACTCGGGTGCAAGGTACCCTAAGGTTCCCTTCACCCTTGTTGTCATATGAGTTACACCATCTGGTATCAGTTTTGCAAACCCAAAATCAGCAACTTTTGCTTCAAAGTCAGAATCTAGAAGTACATTGCTAGCTTTTATGTCTCTATGGATTATATGCGGGGTTACTTCATGGTGCAAATACCTAACCATCAATGTCAAAATATATATAATTAAACAGTTAAAAATATTAGAAAATAATATGTACAATCTTGATCAGGGGCGGTTTGGGATTAATTTTTAAACCCATTATTATATGCTTATTAATTAAAATAATCAGGCCGGACAAACATTTCAAAATAGTTAGATGACTTTCATCCAAACACTAAAAAATGATTATTGAAAAATTCATTTTCCCTAAAAGCTATAATAATTAAGATATAGTTAATTAATCGTGATAATAATAACTAGAAGGATGTATGGTTAGTACGACAGACTACTTTTGTTGCAATCTACGTCTCAAACTTGTCACACAACATTTACAACCAGGTTTTTTGCATTAAAAGATTTGGTACCAAACGTGTCACAAAGTTGAATTAAAACGCATTTTTTATCAAATTGTGTGTCGCAAATTGTTTTTTTCCTAGTAGTGAGCATCGGAGTCTTGTGGACTCATATTTCTTTGATCGGAGGAACTTACGCTAACCCTTCAGCAGAGCCAATGGCGATGCTCATTCGTCGTGGCCAATCTAAGAGACAATCGGCTGCGAGTTGGCCATGGAGGTGACTGAGCAAGCTGTGATTAGGCATATAATCATAGACTATAAGTCTTTCATCTCCACCAGCATAAAATCCTTTTAGTCCCAACAAATTCTTGTGTTGAACTCTCCCAAGAATCTCCACCTCAACTGCAAATTCCATTTCTGCTTTAGCGTTTATGGACTTGAGCCGTTTCACTGCCAACTACAAGACATATAATTACTTTTTAACCTTCAAAAAGCATAATAGAAAAAACCAATATATCATCATAAACTATATCGTAAGACTAGGATATAGTAAGGTATAGAATATTGCCTCGGCGCCTTTACTTGTTCGACCCCAATAAACGCTACCAAACCCTCCTTCGCCTATCTTGTTATCGTTGTGGAAATTGTTAGTAGCATACACTAGTTCTTTGAGGGTGTACATATTCCATGGGAAATTATCCTTGGTGTTTTGGGGACTGCAAAAGAAATTGAAATCATGATCATCTAAAAAGATGTAAAAAGGTAAGAATTTAATAAACCATGCCTGCTATTTGGTTCTTGATCATCATGAGAAGTGCAACAAAAACAGTTTTTCATCATGTTCTTCATCAGTAAATTAAGGTGATTGCGTTAGTATGAAAGGAGTGATGGAGAAAAAGAATTTTGGAAAGAAATTGGGGAAGAAAAACAGGTGGAAACAGCAAGAAGATGTTGATATTTTCCGGTGATTACGAAGATAATGAGAGACAAGTTGGATTTAACTGTAAAACTTTGGAGTTGGTCTTGGTTGAAGTTAGACAGCCTGCTTTTTATTAGTTTTTTTTTCAACAATATGTCTCTATTTAGTTAGGAATTTGTTTATTTAATTCATCAGTTGAACTTTTCTTATGCTTGGAATAAAAGTAATATATATTGGATGTATTAATGGATCTTAAACTATATGTTTACAAAAATTATATACTTTGTTCTTATATTCTTGTTGTGTATATAAAATAGTCAAGTACTAGTTTTTTTTTGGTTTGTTTTCATATTGTATAATTAAATATTAAATTATAATTGCAATAGGTTGCATTTGATATTTTATTAGAATTACTATTATTCTCGCGCGCGTTGCGACGGGAAATTCTTGTGTGCACGGAACCAAAAATTTCTTAATAAAAGTATCGGTGTAACCAAAATTTGTTTATATTGGAGTAGGCTGCAGTGGTTAACGATATTCGAAATTTATATACATAAATGATGTGCGTGGAGTAGTTAAAATGGATGGTACCTTTGTACACTTTTAAGTCGTAAATTTATTAAAATGATTACTTAGGAAACCGACTACACACGAAGACAAGTGGACCTATCGCAAGAGTATTATAGTCTAAAAAGTAGACAAGTATCATTCCAAAGACTCGGGAGCTATCAGTAATCAACCGTCACTAAATCCTAGTCGATAATTAAGTTGGTTGGTTGGTCATAATAACTAATTAAACTAAAATAAAATGAGAATATAAAAACAAGTGTAAAGAACTATCACTTGGGCATGGACCACTTTCAGTGACTCTCAACAAACTATTGTTTGTTTCAACAAGTTGCCAAAATATGGAAATGAAGACAACACTCAAATGACATGGTTAGAAGACATATAATAGACCCATGGCCGTTAGGGCACAAAGTTGATCCCTCGGTAATATTAGAAAGCAATATATGATGGTCACATGTACGCCACCGCAATATCGACATTTTGCTACCAATCTATGTTAGCAAAGGTGATTTAACACACTAGATGTATGGTCATGTCTTAGTATGCTAAACTGGTATGCAAAATCCAAATGCTAGACTCCCTAGACGTATGGTCATTCCTAAGCTTGGCGTCACACACCCTTCCACCTTGTCACACTAAATTAACAAGTCATAACATACCAAGATGGGCGTATCCAATGAGCTATGATGCTAACACACTTGACATATAGTCATGATGCCTAAGAATGTTAACATCACCACATCACCTCACTAAACTATGATCAAAGTTAGCAAGATGACATGGCTTGAAACACTTGAAATAAGACACCCAAACCCCTAACACCCAAAGACATGAATGAAAACTATTACTTCGTATATATACAACCAATTCATCAAGAACCAAACAGTAAAAGTAATAAACAACAACAATGGTAGCAGATCCAATTATAAAACCTTCGTACTTAAAACCACAAATGAAAACATAAAATGAGGTTCAATCCGTTAAAGATGAAACAAAAAAGATGAAATCCAATATGCCTGCACGCAATGCCTCGCCAAGAAGAGGATATATATGAAGAACATTTATCAGTTCACTCGAATGAGTGAAGGATTTGGTTGTGAGTTCGTGAAAGCATGACACATAATCGTTTAGGAAACTTAATCCCATGGTGGATCATAGGATCCAGTTGGGTCGTCTCCTTTTATGCATGTCTTGCTTACATGAATAAGTCATAAACAAGAATCATTAGAACTAGGTATGTTTCATAAAGAAATTTCAACTTTTGTTATTAGTCTGATATAAAATCAGTGAAAAGCAAAGTATTAATCCCAGACAAGCTAGGTCAAAACAACTACTTGTTTTAAATACTGTCAAGGGGTGAAAGACATGATAAAAAAAATGGCCTTAAAAGTGTAATTGGAATCACGTGTCCCTCGATTAAGTTTTTCTTATTTTTCACATTCCTGCAAGGCACTCTAGATGTCATACATGCATGTGTTGGAGGAAACCCGTGAAAATCTAATAACATTAGTTTGAATACCGATAGAGAAAATCAAACAACTTAACAGATTAGTCGATCCATCACAACCCCTCATAGAAAACAATTAGGGGGGGGGGGGGGGGCTTACAAACCCTAAGTCGTGACCATCCCTAAATCGATCCAACAAAACCACTGACAGAGCAACCACCAACCACCATCAAAATACAGAGAATATTGCACTTATATACCCTCAGAACAGTGAAGAAAACTATCAATCTCACAAATAGGGGTTATTCACCACCTCAACGAAGCATCCACTTAACCATTACCGCTTCAATGCCATAGGTGGAGCAACAGCGACAACAACAACAAAACAACAACCACAACTTAACAAATACACACCAAAGACCAATAATCGTAACATAAAAAGGCACATTCAACTACTTGTTTGTTCATGAGAGAGACAGAGGACACGATGAGCTAGATATCACGGTGAGAGAGAGCGATATGCAAGATTTGTAAATGGTAGAGAATAGATAATAGCTATATAGAGAGAAACAGCTGCATCAAATATACACACATATAAATGAGTGGAAAGTACAGAAAAAAACATGTGGCAAGTCTCGAAAAAGTCATACGCGTCGTGAAGTATAGAAAAAAACGTGTATGCGAAGCATGCATTGTTAAATAGCTCTTACCCTCCACTAAAGATAATAATAAAACATATATATGAACTGTAGAGGCTAGATTATGAGGCTTGTAATATTAAATTAGTTGGGCTGGGCTTAGAGGGTTTAATTAGATTAGTAGACTAGTTTGCTTGGGTTTACTATTGGGCTTGGGGTTTACCATTGGGTTTACCATTAAGGTTTAAGGGCCCAATTGTAAACTCATGGGGTGGCTATATAAACCCCATGAGTTCACCATTGTAGGGTTGCTCTTGTGTTGCTCGATTACAATTTCCAAGAGGAGCATTGGTGATTACGATCGTAAACCCGAGAGGAGCTAGTTTACGATTACGATTTTGTACCCGACAAGTTCATCTTGTGTGCAATATCAGGTTTTTAACGTTTATTCATCGTATTCTTTGATTTCTTCTCTTCTCTTTCTTGAATCACTAATCTAACCGGATTCCGCATGCTTAGATTTGTTAGATATCGTGAACGATTGTTGATTCTGGATCAACAATTTGTATCAGAGCCAAGAAACGAGTGTTTCGTGGTTCTCATGATATTGATTCAAGAGATCTAACGGTTTTTGTGAGTTTTTCTTGAGTTTTTCAGGTTTACGATCAAGTTTTCCGAGTTTTCTGGGCAGTTTATGGTGTTTACGACATTTTCTGGGCAGTTTTTGGTGTTTACGATTTGGTGTTCTTCGTGTTCTTCATCAACTTTGTATTTACGACCTGGAAATTGGAGTTTACGACTTCAAGACGCGATCTTTGGACGTTTACGATCGAGAAATTCGAGTTTACGACTTCAAGATCCGAGCTTTGAGTGTTTACGATTTTTCTCAATCGGAATCGCGTTTACGACTTTTCTCAATCGGAATTGAGTTTACGATTTTTCTCAATCAGAATCGTGTTTACGACTTGTCTGAATCGGAATCGTTGTTTACGACTGTTCTTGATCGGAATCAGTTTCACGACCGAGTTTACGATCCGGAGGTGTTTACGATCGGAAATAGGGTTTACGATCGGAAACTAGTTTGTGGCAAAAAGTCATTATTTCACACTTTCACGGAAACGGACATAACTTTTGACTCGTTTGGAGTTAGAAGCTCAAATTTTAACACGACGTTCGTGACAACAAGCCCCAGAATTACCCCAGACTAACGTCAAGGGGAGCTCGTTTGGACCCCCAAATTTTACTCCGAAGGTCTTCGTTTTCGCGTTTTATGTTTTTGACACTATTCCTTGAATAGTACTTTTGTCGAATTTACCGATTTTGCCGTTTTTACCGATTTTTCAAAATCTTCATAAGCTGCATATCTAAAGAAAGAAAATGAGTTCAGTGGTAAGAAAAGAATATGGTTGAGAACAAGGATGCTTTCGCAGCTGAAGTTGACGAAACTAAGATATGCCCCAATCCTACTTGTGCTCGATTAATTCCTGGCTTAAGACAACTCTGGAAAAATACTGAAATCGAACTTTTTGATATGCAATGTTCTAGGAGTTCATTTAAAGGTAGGTGGGAAAAGAGTGAAGAGAAGGTAAAAGCCCAAAAACTAGACATTGAGAAATATAAAAAACTAGCTACGGAGAAATCTATCCTTTATGATCGAGCTAGGATTGAGATATTTGAGCTGACACAGAAATTAACTAAACTGCAGCAAAAGTATGATGAGCTGCAGGTCAAGTATGATTGCAATCAGGAAAGAAATCAGCGAATGCTCGATGCAGGGAAGGAATTGTCACGTGCTGTTGTGACCGGACAAGTTGGGAAAGACACATCTGGGTTTGGGTCAGAGAAAACTGATAAATCTTTGGCAATGAACAACATCATTCCTCCACCAGTTCCCAGAGACATTATAGGAATACTTCTTAGTGAGGATCAAGTTAAACGAACCAAGTCTGGTTATAAAGAAGCTGCTCCTCCTATTGATAGTGTCTTGATTGGAACTACACCATTGACTCAAGAGGAAATAGGTAACGAGGAAAACATGACTTATGGTGAAGGGAGAGTAGAGGATATATCAGACAATGATGCTGAGTGCCAGAAATATGACAGATGTCATAACTCTAAGTCTGATGATGCTGGGATAGAGTTGAAACCATACCCTCAGATTGAAACCCCATACTTCAAAGTAATTGATGAGTCAAAACGGAAAAAGGTGATCTTGACGACACGGCCTGAGGGGAAGATCTTTATGACATCTGGATCAATGTTTGACCAAAGACCAGATGTTGGATATGACTTACCATCCTTCTCCTCCAAGTTCAAGGGAATAACTAATGGAGTAATAAGTAAAGCTGGAGTTGAGAGGCCAAAGATCACCATCAAGCATCCGAGTATGAAACCAACGGCTGGAGTGAAGAATTAAAAACTCAAGGGAGTAGCTGTGTCTCCCATTTCTTCAGTTGGATCACGCAGTTGCCGTTGTAATTGCAAGAATAGTACATACATACATACATACATACATACATACATACATACATACATACATACATACATACATACATACATACATACATACATACATACATACATACATACATACATACATACATACATACATACATACATACATACATACATACATACATACATACATACATACATACATACATACATACATACATACATACATACATACATACATACATACATACATACATACATACATACATACATACATACATACATACATACATACATACATACATACATACATACATACATACATACATACATACTTACATACATACATACATACATACATATATATTTATATATTTTCCACTAATTTGCGTTTTAGCTCCTCAAACTTTTATATACTTATCATTTTATGTTCCGAATTACATTAGGGTATACTTCTAATAATTTCTAACTCTCGGGAAGTGTATAATAATTATAAAAACATATAAAATTTGAATACATTACGTATTACTTAATTTCAACAACCTTTTTTATGTAAAAATATATTTTCCACACGTTTAACTATGTATTCCCACGTATATGTTCATCAATTGATATCTCACATTAATTCATGCTATTCAAATATATTTATATATATTTACACACGCATTTAACATAATGCAATTCCATAAAGGCATATCCTTCCATTTATCGTTTAAACTAGTTTCTAAAAAAACTCAAATACGTTTAACATATGTATGGCTATAATCATTTTTATAAACATATGTTCTAATTCTTAAACACGTATACGTAATCAAAACAAGTATACGAGACTTATCTATTCAGGTATCATCCGTTTATCAAATAAACCATTTAAAACATATATGTCACATATCTATAACATAAACACGTATAACATTTGCAACTCGTTATCTTTTATCCATCTACCAACCCGTAGATTATGTCAATATACGTTTTAGCTATTAACACATATCACATACGTATATAAATCAAGTTATGGAATTTTGTGGTGTTATTATAATTGTTTGAAGTTTTAGCACCGTTTGCATCATTCTTTCTTTTCTTAAGTTCTGGATAATTCCTCTTTAAGTGCTTGTTAGAATTGCACACAAAACACCTAATTCTTTGCCTAGACTTGGACCTTGACTAATTTTACTTTTTCTTTTGTGACCTTTGTTCAGATCTCCCCCTGCTAACAAATAGCCCTTCACTACTTTCTTCTTTGGTCTCAACATTTCTTTTAGACAACTCCTTAGAGTTTAATGCAAAAGTTACTTCTTCCATACTAAGTGTATCCCTACCAAACATTAGGGTATCCACAAAATGCTCATATGAGCTTGGTAATGAAGACAAGAACATACTAGCCTTGTCTTCATCATCCACAGTAACATCTACATTCTCAGAATCAAGAGCTAACCGGTTAAACTCATCTACGTGACTTTCCATTGTAACTCCAGAGTCCATCTTGAAGGTGTACATATTCTTGTTGAGATACAAGCGAGTTGCCAGTGATTTTTTCATGTAAACTTGTTCTAATTTCGAACAAATTCCTACTACTGTTGCTTCTTTAGAGATCTCCCTTAACACCCGATCACCAAGATACAAAATCAGAGCATAGTGTGCCTTATCTATCATCTCCTTTTTTTTCTTTTTCGACTAACCCTTCAAGAAGATTTTCTGTGACACCTAAAAATTTCCTTTTCCCTTTTCTCTCATCCTAGCCAACTAGTAAGCACTACCCCAAGCATTACTTTAAATTTCAGGAAGAAAATTCCTCCAAATTAGGGATGATGTGACAACTAACAGTTTTCAGGTTAAATTCATTAGTAACCTCTATTATCTTCTAATAACTTCCATTTCTCTGTTAACTAGAATAGTTAACATCTCATATCATGTTAATGTTACGTGTGTCTACCTCACCGAGTCTTTCCTCTATCGTTTGTTGATCATTAAGTAAAAGCTCTAATTGAACGAATATAATTTGAACAACCTATTGCATGATTTTATGTGAAATTGAGTGTTAATATAATTAGGTGACTGTGATTTTATGTGAAACTGTATGTTAGTAGAATTACATGATTTGGGATAACCATTTAGTGATTTTATGGAAAACGCATGTGACAACGAGTTTACTTGAAATTAGTTGAATCTGTAACTTTTGTAGACTCTAATGTTTAGTTATGGTCCAAAAAACTTTATGATATTATTTTAGTTGTTATATGTTGGTTAGTTAATCATAGCTAGCCCGTTTGCTAGTAGAAGCCCACGAAAAAGCCTTGGTCCACATCTAAAATTCCTATGACTTAGAGAGCACTCCTCATTTGACCATCACAACAAAAATTCTTGAAACCCTAGCCCCCAAAACCTCACCTTCACGTCCCTAGCCCATCCTCCACCCCTCTCCATTATATTTTTTTGATATCTTGCAATCCTGTGGTGATTGAAACATTGTGAAACATTCTACGCGGATTTGAAGAATAAACAACATCAAATCCTCATCAAATCGTGTTCTAGAAAGGTATATCTTGTTCTTCAATTTTTGAAATCCTAACTGGTCCAAATCCAAAATTCCAAGTGTGGTATCATGTGTTTGATTATTTTGTTGATATTATATGATGATTACCTGTCATGGCTATGTATGTATATGTGGAATTGATGCCTAAAACCATGTTGATTTTTAAAACTGTCAAGATAGAATCTGTCTAGAAAATTTTGTCGACTTCTTCAGGTCATAACTTGACCATAACTTATCAAAACTATTCGATTCTTTACTCTAAAATTAAATTCAGTGAAATAGCTTTCCAACCCAATTGGTTTCTTCTATTTTAGTTGAGAATTATACCTCAAATTCAAGTTACAAGATCAAAGGTCCAATCTGCCATTTTCGGCAGATTCTTGGATTCACTTCCAAGGCTCATAAATTCATCAAAAACAATTGAAATTAAGTAAAACCTTTTGGAAAAATGAAGTACCCCGAGATAGCTTTAAAATTTGTAGTAGTTGGTAAATTTCAATCAAGTTTTGATCACCCAAACATAACTTTTCTAGCAACTGGTCTGCAAATGACCTGATGAACCTTTAGTTACATATTAAATTATTTGGACGTCCTAACATGTCATAAAATTATGAACCTTACCTTTTTGGAAAGCTAAGACGCATATCTAGTTGTAATGAAAATTTCAAGACCTAAATAAGTCATTTAGTCTGGTAAATCAAGACCTTAAGGAGACTCAAATTTCTAACAGATTCTGAGAATGAACTCAGAAATTGCTTTATGCATTATGTCTCACAGGTTGGTTCTATATCATGCTAAATGAGTTTAAGTAATAGAATGAGACATATCATGTAACATGTAACGATGTATGATCCCATGTATTGATCATAGGAGCATGTTAGACTATTTGGAATGTGAATTTACATGTTATGCACACAACTTGTTGTTTAGGGAAATCTTTACATGAAACTTGTTATGGTTCAAAAATATACATGAGATATATGCTACTTTCTGAATGGATAGAAAGTGTGAACTTGATTAAGTATAAAAAAACCATACACCATGCAAAGTCCTAAGTCTCCTGCCCTGGTGAATGACAAGACTAGGTGAACTTACCCGTCAACTTCACACCGCGTGGGGTGTGTTGGTTGTACTTGTTAACTTATAATCTATGTGATTTTCCATGATCAAGATGTATATGTGTTATATTAAACATTAGAACGTATGTATGAGTGTATGGTAGAACTTTCAATTAAAGAAAACCTTTGTAGGAACTCGTATGCAAAATGGACCATTAATGTATGAAAGGTGAAACTGAATGGTAATATGAATCATGTGAACTTAAGTGATCATAACACTATCAAGAACTAAATCAAGCAACATGTCCAAGCACTATCGAGAATTAAATCAACCAACGTGTCCTCGGGTCAGCATGTGAGTCTTGAGTCACTCTGTGTTACTTGTTAGTTGTTAGGAAAATTCGACCGTTTATGTTGTGGTTAAACAACGGGTCCCCTTGATAAACATTGACTGACTATAATATACGTATTAGGTCACTCGTATTGGGTTAAACTTATTCAAGTGCTTTTGTTGCTGTACACCCGAAGGTGAGTTTCATGGCCCCACTTTATTTCTTTTCTTTTATTTTAGGGGAGAGAACATGCAAAAATTATTTACTGTTTTTAGACTGCTTTCGTATTTCCAACATATCACATGCACTAGATTACTAAACACAAATAAAACTAAAGTCCTTACTAAATCGGACCGTTAACATAGGATAAAAAGGTAATGTTGAGTAGTACTACTGGGATTGACAAACCCGCTCAGCAGGCACGTGATGCACCCCCGACTGGCGGTCGGACTGAGTACAATATTAGCCTAACATACCGATGTTTTGGGTGAAAACACGAGCAAAAAACGTAAGGAATATTCCTACACATGTTAGTCAGCGTCGGTTGCGAACTATCTAGGTGACATGAAACTTTAGGCTAGCTACCTACGATTTGGAAATATGGTATAAATTTACAACTTATTTATGGGTTGTATAACTGTTGGGTCCATAGACAGAAAAACTTTACTGTGAATATCGAAACCTGTGAACTCACCAACCTTTGATTGACACTTTTTCTTTAAACATGTTTCTCTCAGGTCATAGGTGTGTTCGAGTATCACGAGTATGCATGCATGAGTCCTTCAACTCTATCATAGTTTCTATATAAGCTACATTTCTTCGTATGCCAATGTTTTGCTTATGCTTCTGCATTGTAAAACTCATAATTTATGTTTTAGTAAAATGCAAACCTTTTAAACTATAATGGTTGTTTGGTGTAACTAATGGACTGGGATATTGGTTTGTCATGCTCCACACGGTAAAACTCCATTAGTGGAAATATGGGGTGTAACATTTGCTTCGCCCTTTAATGCATCCACAATCCCCTGATGCACCAATAATGCCTACATTTTGACTCGCCACAGATTGAAGTCGTTGCATCCATTAAACTTTTCAATATCAAACTTCGTATTCGTCACCTTTGCGAAGATTTCAGCAATCAAATGTATTGCCTCTTGATTACCAATTCGGGCTGATTGACAAGGCTCTGATACCAATTTTTGATCTAAACAATCAATAACTAGAAAATTGATGAATAACCAAAACGAATTGAACCAAATGATTGTTGCTATTTTATCGAATTCGAGAAAGGAACCGAATACAAAGAGGAATTCATACAAAGAAAGTTAACAATGAAAACCTAATATCAAAGCTTATAAGCTGATTAACAGCTAAAGGTAATTAACAACTCGCAACTAAACATCCATGAGAGATGGCATAAATGGTCCCTGTAGTTTCTTCAATGAAGAAACCCTAAAGTATCAGAAATTGTCAAATTTGGCCCAAACTATATATTTGGTAGCTTTCAACTAATGTGATCAAATGAACTTGAACACTATATTCACACAACAAAAAAGGTGGGTTAACATCCACTACACATAGCCCTAACTAGTTTGTTATGACCAAACTAATTTCTTAGGATTTCAATAAAAGTTGCTTTCTTGAATGAGTTGTAATTATTTCAAGTCTATAAGAGCCAACTCAAATTCAGTGTACAAATTCATCTTTTTATTTGCATGTGCTTTTAGAGTGAAGAATTACATATGTTCTTTAACCTATTGTGCTGCATCCACCAAGTATGTTATGGATTTAGTTACATAGAGTAAGCAATTCATTCAACTACATGAAATAAATTGGAAGAAAGGGAACTTACACTTTGCTCTTCATTGTTATGTTAAGCCAACTCTTCTATTATCTTTCTACCTCTTTTAGAGTTGTTGTTGGACTCACTATGTGGACTTTTTGTGTGGGAAGTCGATATGCTTTTGTATGTGAACATGTAAGGGTAGTAAATAAACTATCCTAATTACACATCATAATACCACTACTAGAAAAAGTTCCTTTACTGACGCGCGAATAATGACACATGGTGTCTTTATGACGCGCAAATATGGATGTCATAAAAAACTGCTATAATTTATAAAATATAAAGAGCAGATGACGGACATAAATGCGCGTCATAAAATTATTGTCACTAAAAAATTAAAAAAAAACACGAAGTACAGTTATTAAGTGTGTGCGTCACGCCAAACCATCACTTTATGTTGTCATCTCCCACTACAAAATTAATGATTTCCCGCTTATCTCACCTCAAAATTTATGAGTTCCTGCTTATTCCACCTCCATCTCCATTCTGGTTTCGCTCACGATTCCATTTCCACACTGACATTTAAAGCCTTAAATTCATCTCCATCTCCATCTCAACATTGACATTTTGTGTTTAAGATTCTCCATCTCGACATTTGAAGCCCTAATTCCATCTCCATCTCCATCTCCATCTCAGCTCACTCCCTGCCGCGCGTTCCTCCTCCTTCATCTCAGTTACACTTTTAGTCAATGGATTAGCCCTAAATCTCATATTCTCCATGAAGATTCAGACTAATTAGACAACTGAGGTTAGGCGCCCTAACTCTTAGATTTTACTTCTCCACGAAGATCTCCTCTTTGTTCTTCGTCTCTGAACGAGCAGACCCCATTTTCAAAAACCTCATTGATATTTGAGTAAATCTGGTTCTCCATCATCACCACAGCCCAATATTGCTTTCTCCGCTTGCCAACTTATCGATGATTTCCACCTGGTTATATGGTACTCTCTGTTGCTCTCATGTATAAGGCAAACTCAGGGCAACAGTCCCCATCACTGCGTCAAAAAATGGCTTTGGCCACGGTTTTTTTTACGCATAGCCACTATTTTGTAAAAAAAACGTGGCCAAAGGTAAGAAATACTAGTTTTAGCCACACATATTTTGTACCCGTGGCCAAATATATAGCCTTTGGAGCCTTTTAGCCACGTATTATTTTGTTTATGTGACAACAACAATCAGGTGCAATAGCTTTAGCCACTGTTTTACAAAAACATGTGGCACTTATTTGTCACGCTTAAAAAAGAGTGGCGAAATGCACCAAATGGCCACGGAATTTTTATGATTTTTAATTCGTGTGACAAAAAAGGAATGTATGACCACGCTTAAATAATGTTGTGTGACGGAAGAGTAGATTTTATTACTTAGTAAATTAAAAGAAAACAAAACTATTAAGTATATATTATGCGTGGCTAAATGTGAGCAATGGCCACACTTTTTACTTAGTTATGTGGCTAAAAGCTAGTACATATGGCCACTGTAATTAGGTTGTGTGACTAAATAGTAGGTTGTGAGTGACAAAAATCTATTACCAATGGCCACATATATTAACCGTGACTAAATGGTAGGTTGTGAGTGACAAAAATCAATATTATGGTCACGGTAAAATTTTAAACGCGTGGCGAAAAAGAGACGATTTGTTTCCCTCTAAAACAACGCACTTTTTTTCAATTTTACCAATTCGAGCGGGTTAAAATCTGCTACCCTATATATCATCATCATTGTTATTTTCCTTTACCGCCATCCCTTTCTTGATCTCAAATCTCTACACCAATTCGTTTACACCATTATTCTGGTATCAAATGGCTGATAATCAACGCTCCCTCAATTACTGGTATGTGAAGAATAGGCTATTTTTTTTGGTTTACAGTAATAGGAGAAGAAGATCCTTCAAGTCCCACAAATCTGTGATTAAACACAACGATGAGAACATCCTGAGGCAACTCCATGCGCAGAAGATTCCTGATTGTTTTGCCTACTTTGTTGAGGCAACGAAATTATTCAGTGTCCTTGATGCAAAATTCAATGAATGTGAATCCGAAGAAGATGAAGAAGATGATGAAGATGATGAAGAAGATCAAGAAGATGAAGAAGATGAAGAAGATGATGATGATGATCATGATGATGACGATGCAAGTTCAGGATCATACATATCCGAAGATTGCAGTGATCCGAATTATTAATTAATGGATGTTTATGTTTAATTATGAACAAATTAAGAACAATATTTTATATGTTTATTTAGTTATGATATTAGTAGTTATAATTGAATATATGATGGTTATAATATATGTTTATCATGTTTGATTATCTTGTGATATGGCCACTCATATTAAACATTGGTTGCGTGACAAATTATGACAAATGGTCACGGTATATTAATTTTAGGTGGCTAAAAGAATACCAACAGTGGACGGCGCTTGTAGTCATTACTATTTCATTTACTTTATCTTTCAAATCTCCATCTACCACGCCCTTTTCTCTGTATCAGTTTTCATCATCATCTCCACCATGACCCTTTTCTCCCAGTCTTTCTCTCTCTGTTTTTCGTCCATCATCGCCATCAAAAAATGTGGAATTGGCGTCATCCGTATGTGGAAAACGGTAAGTTATCATCTTTACCACTGAAATTTGATTGAAATTTTCGTCTCAGATTTGGTAATTTTTTCTTGTGCAGGGAAAGATTGCACTCTGTATCTCCAGCGAGCAGATTTTAAGTTATTGTGGAAACCATGGAGACGAGGAGTCTCTAATGGTTCATACAAATGCTTTACTGTGAGCAGATTTTAAGTTATTGTGTAATTTTATAACAGTCAGCAGTAACGGCACATGTTGAGGTTTGCAGCACTTGTATTCTTCAGGTGCTTCTCTCCCTTTTGGCCCCATGAACCCGATTTCTCTTCAGCCACTTCTTCACCATTTTCAGTTGATCATAAGCAAGTGCATGTGAGAAAGCAAAGAGGGACTTGTTCTCTCTTTTCACTTGATCAGAAGCAAGTGCATGTGAGAAGCAAAGAGGAATTTTTGTTCAGCCGCTTCTTCTCCCTTTTAAGTTAGTAGTTTTTCAGTTGTAATTTTATAGATCAATGTATTAATGGAATCATACCCTTTGGATTATGTATGTAATTGTGTTTGTTAAAGCACCAGTTGATTTTGTTTGTTTATTTTTTACTTTTATTGACTCTGGTTTGGTCAAAGAGAGTAAACCTGCAGGCACAATCAAAAAAAGGAAACACTTGACTCAAAATTAAGATCCAGAATACATAAAGAAAAAAAACCAAATATTGTTGATACTGTAATTTGCTAAGATTCAAAAACATTACAATGATCAATTAATTGTTTTTACGTAATATCATTCCAGTACAGTCAGCTCTATGGTAAACATCACTAGTACAAAACTGATCTTTGGTGACACCAAAAAAGTGTGACCATATGTGATTAGTCACACTTTTTTTTTCGTCCCATCCGTGACCAAAAGTCGCGCCATTTTAGGTCACATACAGTGACATTGAATTTCAGTGACCGTATGGTACGAAAAAATGTGACCTTAGATAAAAAGTGTGACTATAGACTAGCGATTTTTCTTGCTGGATCAATGAATTTATCGAATAATGTCATCATAAACCCTTTTTAGTAACACTTATTTATTTTGTCATGACAAAATGTTCCCAAATGGTGACATGATGTTCATGTTCACTGTGACGTTTTGCTAACAATTGGTCACATAACTAATAATTTAGTGTGACTATTGTTTAGGTTTTAGAGACACACAATTTTGTTATGTGTGACCATATCACGATAGTTGATGTAGAAAAAGTAGAAAGTGTGACTATTTCATAGTTTATAGTGACACAAAAATGTCTTAAAGTGACTATTGGTTGGAAAATGGTCACAATTAAACACCTAGTTGTTAATATAAAATAACAATTACATCTCTTTAGTGACATAATGTTGCCAGATGGTCACATTTTTCACGTTCACTGTAACGTTTTGTTAACATTTGGTCACATAACAAATATTTAGGTGTGACTATTGTGTAGGTTTTAGAGACACACATTTTTGTTATGTGTAACCATATCATGATAGTTTATGTAGATATTGTTTGAAGTGTGACTATTTCACAGTTTTTAGTCACACAAATATTTCTTAAAGTGACTATTGATTGGTATATGGTCACAATTAAAGACCTAGTTGTTTATATAAAGTAACCATTATATACCTTTTGGTCACATAAGAGAAATATAAATATGACTAGAATATTTCTATAATGACATTAAGTATGTGTAAGTGTCATTTTTTTCTAACCTTTAGTCACATTATTTTTAAGCTTTTGTTATTAAATGCCCACTTAGTCACATATGTTACATAAATACATCACCCTAAGACACTTTTAGTCACACTTTTAGTTTCTATGTGACTGTTTATGTATTTTAGACTTAATTGATTACGTAAATTGTGACTATATGTTGTTAATAATAACATAGTTGTTAATATAGAGTGACCATATCATACCTTACAGTGACATTGAACAAATAAAAACGAGACTTGAAACATGTTATAGTCACATTAATTAGTTGTAAGTGTCACTTATGTTATAGCTTTAGTCACATTAGTTTTGAATATTAGTTTTCGCATTTGCTATATAGTCACATTTGATACATGCAAAAATGACGGTAAAAGAGTTATAGTCACAGTCTTATTATTCGGTGTGACTGATTCTGTGTTTTAGATACACAATTGTTAATATAAAGTGACAATTGTGTTGTTTTTAGTCACATAAAACACAATCATAAAAATGACACCAAAATGTAAAATAATAACATTAGCATACACTATTAAAAAATTTTGAAATTGTTCCACAAATATAAATTCTCGTGTTAAAAAAACATAAAATGGATCCTAATCTAAATCATCCTAGGCCTTATTCTTCTTAGATTTCTTCATCTTCACGATGTCGTCTCTCGTTATAAATTTTCTTTTCATCTTTTGCCCCTGGACGAATTCATCTTCATTCTCTTCTACTGGTGTAGTAAGAACTGGATCCTGAATCAACAACATTCATACAGAAAAATTGAAACAATTAATAAATGATAACTAATTAAGTTTGAACAATAATATAATATACTATGAAAGGTAAGTAATTAAAGGAAACTAACATTTGATTGATCAAGGCAAAGGTTCTTTGGGAGGAACAAAATTGTTTAGTGCTTTTTCCATTGTTTTGACATCATCTACCTCAAACGGTAAAAACGATGCCGGTACTTTAACTTCATCAACCGACACCTTGTAACAGTCATCTTGGAGTGGAACTCCATGAATGTATTGTCGTTCTTCGGACAGGTAAACGGTACCTAAACCAACAATTTGTCTCTTGGTTGGGTAGGTTAATTTACATTTGATATGCTGCAATGATTATGTCATATTAACATAAATAAAGGAAAAACTAAAACACACATATTCGTCAAATTACATACCTTTATGATTCCATCTGAATGTGTCGTTACCGCCACAGGGGTTAAAGCATCTTTTTTTTTGCTTCAGCCTTATTTTGTCTTGTTTTTGCTGCTTCCTAAATATAATTACACAATTCAAACACAAAAAATTAGTAATTGCTGATTTCAAAATAAAACAAATAAAATCTAAAACAATTACTTACTACGGATCCAGCCCTCGTTGAATCCTTCCGTGTGAATTTATTAGCAGTCTCATTCGATGGGGCCTTTTTTTTGGTTTTCTTTGCGGCATCCTACATATATATAATATTACATAAACAACACATTGCAGATTATACATCACTGATCAAATGTAAATGAAGTTAAATTTTAATAATTAACTTACTGGAGTTACTTTTGTATCTGCTGATTCTTTCTGACTGATCATGTCAGGTTGTGAATCAGCTCCCGATGGAGTTACCGGCACATTTGTAATCGAAGGACTTAACTGAGCTGGAGACGTATTGGCAGGAGTTGCCCAATTTCCCTGATCAAAAGTAAAGTAGATGTAAAGTTTTATAAATGATATCCATATACCCAATTAAAATGCATTTATAGTCAGATTCACTTACCTGCTGCCCCTGTGGTGGAAGGGTGGCTAATAAAAAAGCTAACTTTTTTTCATTTTCAACCATCCTTTCATTCAACGCGTTTATTTGTTCATCCTTTTCCACATTTTCTTGTTTCTCCTTCTCTAGTTGAGCCTGAAGCACATCCAGCTGCTGTTTCATGGACCCTCGCTGTCTTGGAACATTAAAAAATTTACTAGGGTTGACTCCCGTGCCAACACCTCTCAACGACCCACATTTTTCCCACCCTAAGACAACTGTCATGGCATCATTGCCTGGATCAAGTTTGAGCTGTCCATCAGTGATCTTTTTTTCAGTTTTCATCTATACAAAAAAAAAGCGTCATAGACATTAATACAATTTCGTATATATTAATCACAGTGATAGAGTTAGCCAAAATAAAGCTGCAGTCAACTCACTATTTCTTCTGCTATTGCTTTAGCAGCTTCATCTTCTATTTCGCCCGCTTTATTCTCACGCGCTTTGTACCACAGCAGTGACCAGGAAGGCATTGTGCCTGCATCGATTACCTTACTTTCAACCTTGTCATAATTGACAGAAAAAAATCATATTAGTAAGAAAGCACATAATTTGATGTTTTAGTTCTAAACATGTAGGTAGTGTGAAGGCTGAACACCAACCACTTTCTGTTCAAGCCTAGCATATCCACCCCGCCCTAAGCGGTGGTTATAGATGGACATCGAACGAGCATTGCGGTTAATAGTAGGCTGGTTTTTACATATAACAATAATCGTTTACCAAATTTTGAAAACAGAACCATCGATTTTAGAAGTGATCTGGTTGTTTTCCATAGCTCTATTCAGTTCGTTTTCACCCCTAGTCATTTATGAGAAACTTCTCACATGAGCATATACTCACTCTTGAGGTGACTTTTCAGTCCATCGATTATGAAAATTCAACTCTCAAGCATCAATCTTTTTGTGGTTCCAGTACACTAGAAATATAATCAGAATCCTCCCTGTCTGTCTTTCGGTTAATTTTTAATACTAAAAGAGAAAGATATAAATATATATATACACACACACAGATATATATATATATATGTATATATAGAGAGGAGAGAGAGATGTTTACCAAAGAAAACATGTGTATTCAATGATATCCGATAATCCTTAAAAGTTACAGGTGGAGATTCCCTCCATTCTCTTGCAATGGAATTGATACTTACAAGTGCCGGAAACGCATAAGCAATGGAAGGTGAAAACATGTTCTTCTCAAAGTCATTACTGACCAACCAATTTGTAAGAACTTGGCTCCCAATTAAAGAAGCAGACTCAAGGAAGGTCATTAGCTAAAACATCTCATTTAACGAATCTAGCCTGTACTATAACTGCCCACAAGACAAGATATCTCTAGTTAGCAATAATATGTACCACAAAGATTCCGAAGAAAGCGGCACAAATTTATGAAAAAATAACATGTGTAACTTTTTTTGAGACCAACTACTACAGAGATATTAAAAAAGACAAACCTTTTCGTGCTCGGACACCATCCATGTCTCAAAACCAAACAAAAAGATTGAACTCGCTATAGAAAGGCAAACACTTGCCAACCAAATGCTTGGAAATGAGAAAAGCCTCTTCCAGATTGCAACGAAAAGGTGAAAAATGCAAAACATCAAGCAAACTTTCTTTCGACTGCTGTGAAAATAGGCATAAGAATATAATATATCATCCATACTAAATGTGCTAACTTTGTAGGTATATAAAAACAGCTACAGAAATCATAAACAGAACACAAAAATCAATATGATTAGTTGTTTACATTCATAAACAACATAAGCAAAAACAACACACGACTGGATCCCTGAAGGATAAATAAGAACATTGCAGACACAATAAAAACGCCCTGAATTGTTTGTTCAGTGCATAAAATCATCTTTTACCAGAAATCAAAGAACACAAAATCATCCTTTACCAGAAATCAAACCGCGTTGATGGTGAATCAACAACAACTATCTGCAATAGGTAAATCAATGCATGAACAACCTGAATGAGATAAAACACAGACGTATAAGAAACACATTCAAAACCTAAAAATTCACAACACAACTTATACACAGCTGATTGTAAAACCCATCACCATCACTTACCGTTCGGTGCTCAGGGTCAGAATCGCGAAAAGAATGGGGTCGCCGGAGTTGTCCCAGTGGTCACAACCACCATCCAAACCCATTACCGCCGCCGGCAGAGATGAAAACGAAAGGAAACACAACTGCGGGCGCTTGTGCTTGACCCTCGGGGCTCGGTTTGAACAAGGGGAAGAAAGGAGAACGACCGGTGGTCGCCGCCGCTTGCTATGGCGGAACCCTAGCCGCCGCCTCCTTCGCTAACGATGGCGCCGCAGGGAGAAATCTCGGCTGCCGTTCGAACAGGGTGAGAGAGAAGAGGCCGCGGCTTCGATTTAGACATCGCCGGAGATCGCGAGCACGGCAGCGCCGTCGCTGCCGCTGGCCGAAAAACCGTCGCCGGAGAGACCGGGCTTTCACAGCCCTCTCTCGGTCTCTCCTTCTTCTGCACATGTGTGTGTGGTGGAGATTTGTCTAATGACAACAAAAACACAATAATTGTGTTTTTTATTTAGGGTTAAAATGTTATATGCGATTAAATCACTAGGTATAATACCACGATATAAGATACGTTAAATTTTTAAACGACATGTCAACGCTCTACGATAAATTTGTAATGACTGGAACATTATAAAACTTGTGATCATCCTCGAAATATTTAATACGTTAGATTAAATATACGCGTATCTAACGCGTGTATCATTTAATGTCGTTTTGAGAACTGAATATATATTCATGACTGTAATTCACCATAAATACTCAGGAAAGTGTTTATAACTTAACAGAGTCGTTAAAACAATTTCAAATGGTTAAACGATCGATTTGGTTAATATCGTGTAACCGAACGGTTTACAGATTTCACTGTTTCTCGCGCCGAATTTTACGGTTATCATTCTAAATGGTCAAAACATCAATGATCAAGTATCTGGCAACACTAGACACTCTGTTTTTATTTTAGTGACCTCTCTGTCGCTGTCGGTAACGTATGCGCAATAAACGTCGATTATCGTTTTCGTACACGCGTTTCACCTGTAATCATCCTAATAGTCTTTATGACATATATTAACATCTGTGTTAATATGTCCATTGCCATAACTCATCGATTCATCATGTTTATGATAATCTTCGGTTATCTGATATGTTTATCGATTAAACCACGAACCTTGTCGGTGTCGTACAAACTCTATTATTATCGTTTCGCAACATCTCAAATTGCATATATAACGACTAATTAAAATATTTTAGTAACTTATTCGAACATCGGTTATACGTATTGGGATTTTATTGGCCACAAAACTCTTAATGGGCTTAATTGACTCGAAATGAATATAACTGAGCTCAATTGGACATAATCGAACTCAAATGGGCATAATCGACTCCAATTGGATATAATCGAACTCAATTGAACATAATCGACCCCAACGGGATATAATCATACTCAGTCGGGCATAATGGACTCTAATTGGACATAATCGAACTCAACTGGATGTAATTGGACTTAATTGAACATAATCAAACTCAAATGAACATAATCAAGCTCAATTAGACATAATCAAGTTCAAGTGGACATAATCGAACTCAACTGGGCATAATCAAGCTCAACTGGACATAATCGAACAATAATGGGCATAATCAAGCTCAATTGGACATAATCGAACTTTAATTGGATATAATCAAACTCAAATGAACATAATCGACTCCAAAGGGATATAATCGTACTCAACTGGGCATACTCGACTCCAATTGGTCATAATCGAACTTAATTGAACATAATCGAACACAATTAAACATAATCAAGCTCATTTTAACATAATCAGCTTAGTAGGACATAATCGAACTCTATTGGGCATAATCAAGCTAAATTGGACAAAATCGAATCATTTCGAGCTTTTCCTGCTCCAATCACAAAGCTCTACCAGCTGCTCCTCCATTTCCATTGCCACCATTACCGTTGCCATTCCCGTTTCCTCGATTTCCATCGCTGCCATCCCCGTTCCCTTTCAGCTTTTGGCAGTCTTTCTTTAAATGACCAATGACTCCGCATTCAAAACAGTCAGCTTGATTACCATGGCGATTCCGGTTTCCCTGATTTTGAGCTCCTTGATTGTTGACTCTCACTCGGCAGTCAACGGATTTGTGACCCAATTTTCCACACTTGTTGCATTTGATCACACAATTTCCAGTGTGATGTTGGCCACACTTGTTGCACTTGGGTTGTCTCCTCTAATATCCAAAGATGAGGCCGAGCAATGGTTTGCTAGGCCCAATGGTGGTCAATTAGGCCCAATGGAGGCTAATGTGGCCTAATTAAGTTCGGTTACGTCCAATGAAGGTCACTTAGGGCATTTGTTGTTCTCTTAGGCCCAATGAAGCTTGATGAGGTCGAGCAATGATTTGTTAGACCCAATGATGGTAAGTTAGGCCCAATGATGATTGCTTAGTCACAATGAAGGCTAATGTGGCCAATATTAAGGTCAGCTAGGTCCAATAAAGGTCAACTAGATCCACTGAATGTATGTATATATGTATGTACATGTGTGTGAATATATGTATGCATGTATATGTGTGTGTATGTATGTATGACATGTATGTGGTTATGACTTATATGTATATATGTATTGTGTATGTATGTATTTTAATAATAATAATTATTATTAAAATTATTAGTATTATTATAATTATAACTATATGTATTGTTTATATTATATTATGATTATAATAATAATTATTAATAATTTTAATATGCTTATTATTATTATTATCATAAAATATATAATAGCTATAGAGATCCGAAATAATTCTTGTGGGGTATTTCCCTCCCTTTCATCTGAAATAATTTAACTTGATATTTCACTTCTTTTTATCCGAAATAATTTTAACGGGATATTTCCCACTCTTTTTGCGTGTCATCTAAAATTATCATTTTATGTTTTTCATTTTCCCGCTCATATTCGTTTTAATTTAAGTTGATATTTCACTTGTCTAGCACTTTGCTAGTTAAGAAAAAGAAAAATAACTACATTTATCTTCTTTAGAAGTTAACTTAGCGGCAAAATAAAATCCTATCCCGCCAAAAATATTATTCTAAAGTCTCAAAATCCCTCAAAAAAGAAACGTGAGCTCAGGAACAAAAATCTCAAAATCCCTCAAAGGAAAGGCATTCTGCGATTTGTTCACATCCCTCCCCAAAAGAAAGGAGTTCTGGAAAAGGGGATTTCTTGTCCGCCAGCCGATCTTCATCTCATGTAAGCAAATTTTCTCGTTTCTTAAACCCTAGTTTGTTCTTCAAATTGACAGCCAACATCAGTTATAGTTAATTGGTGCGATTTGAAGTATGAATCGGCTAGGGCTTATTCTACTTTAAATGCGACTAGGGTTGTCGACAACCTCGATCCATTGATTCATCCGATTAGGGCTGGAAAATATGAATCAGTCGACACCCTTCTTTGTATAGATTTACTAAAATTGTTAAGTGTGAAAAAGGGCATGGAATCTGTATCCTTTCATCCCTCACGTTTGTTCAAACTAAAGTTAAAAAAAAATTTCAATTTCAATTTTTGACTCTTGTGTTATTATATGTTTTACATGTTGATTTGGGTATGTATATAGATATGGGTTTAGATCTACCTTTTGTAAACTTATAGATATTAAAAGAGTAATTTGCATATCATATTAGTATATATGCTAATCATTTGCTGATTTGAAGAACAAAAATAGTATATTTCATCAATACCAATCTCTTGTAGGTATTTTCATTTGTGTTTCGTGATGATATGAAAATGAAGGTATTGAAGAATAGAGGTGGAAGATGGCAATGATGGCAAAGATGAAGACTACGTAAGGTATCTTTGTTTTGAGGGCCTTAAGGTATTTTCATTTGTGTTTCGTGATGATATGCAAATGAAGGTATTGAAGAATAGAGGTGGAAGATGGCAATGATGGCAAAGATGAAGAGTACGTAAGGTATCTTTGTTTTGAGGGCCTTAAGGTATTTTCATTTGTGTTTCGTGATGATATGCAAATGAAGGTATTGAAGAATAGAGGTGGAAGATGGCAATGATGGCAAAGATTAAGACTACGTAAGGTATCTTTGTTTTGAGGGCCTTATGGCTCTCATTGCGGACAACCTTAGGCTGCAGAGTCTTCACCTCGTCTACCATTGTTCTTGAGTTTTTGCTTACATTTCAGGTAATCTATGAATAATGCTTCTGGGTTTTATACGTGAAAGTATATAATTAAGATAAACCTAGTTTTGAAATGTTGGATTGTAGGAAACTTACATTTCAAAATAGACTACTGGATTTGGGCAATATACCATGATTCTGATGGAATGGGCGGTAAATTTTATCTTAGTTTATGATTATAACATTATGGGCTAGTTTTTTTTAAATGCTAAAAGTTTTAAATAGTAAAACTGGAAAAACATATATGAACCTTATCTAGGAGGCTGCATTTGAAATCTTAACGTAGAACCATCAAGACTGTTTTGTAGGAGTTGCTTTAAGTATCTAGTCATATGCTGCTATTGATGTGGACTGAGACCATTTTGACGGATCAATACAAAAATACCAAATGCAAATGAATCTGTGTCAATTTTAGCTAACTTTTCGTTACAACTATCGTGTTAATATATTTACTAGGAAGTTCTTCAGTCCCTGAAGTATGCTGAAAATGTAGGTTTAACATCAGTGTCTGATCAAATTCATACTCATTAAATTCTTTTATTGATTTTATAACTATAATGAGTTTTCTTTTCTCAACCATCAGGTCCTACAATTGCTACAAATTCCTGCAGACAATACAAGGAGAAAACAGGTTTGTCTCGTTTGGATTTTCAAGTGCTATTCTGTTTATATATGTGTTACCAATTTTAGTAGGTTGAGGACGCCAATGAAACTCATCATTAGTCTCTAGGTTGCTTCTAAAGCCCAGAAAGGCAAGTCACATTTTAAATTTCAATTATAAAAATTATTATTTGCTGATGAAACATATGAAACACTCATTATTGTTGTCTACTTGCATTTCAATTGTTGTCTACTTAGTTTTTGTCATCTTGCTATGTGGAAACCCTGCTATATTATGTTTACAAATGTCATAATGATATGTGTGTGCGGATCTGATATAGCCATATTAGCTGAGATGCTAGACTTCTTTTTCGTCTAATCTTTCTTGATTAATCTTCTGTATTTCTAGTGATGTTGTTGTTTCATGAATGATCCATTTTGAAGTGCTCAAAGTTGTGCTTTTAGTTTTGGTATGATCAAATATAATCTTTATTGGTTCTAAACTTCTTATGTCATAATTTTGTTCTTATTTTGAACAATTCTATTATATATCTTTAACAGGAGAAAAAACCATATGTCCATAACGATGATGAGGGGGGGGGGGGAGGCTATTAGAAGTCATGCTAAAGATCTCACTACAAAATGGATATAATTGTTGAACCATATTATGAACAACATCTTCATTTTTTGTTCATTATTTGTGGTTCATAGTTGGTGGAACTAAAAGAGAAAGAGACTGCTGATGTCCAAGAGCTGAAGGTAACAATAATACTCTGCCTTTAGTTTGTGTTTAACGAGATGGGTTGGTAGGGTATTAAAAAGTGTTAAGAAACTTATTAGACTTCAACCACCAACTATTAGACAAAAAATAACAGCTTTGAACCTTAAATAATTGCAGGGAGGACCATTTTTTAACCCTTAGATATGGTTAATATTTCACATGCATGTCCAGGAGCTGTATTTGTGAAGGTTTCATAGCATTTTAAAGATAAAGGTTCATTATTTGAATGCGTTTAATAGTTTGTTGTCAAAAGTGTATTTGTGATTTTTTTGGCGTTTTTATTTTTCATATCTGTACATTGTGTTTATTTGTATGGACTTGAAGTTCCATATATGTAGTTATTATTGTGGTAGCTGTTATTTTCAGCTATAATCTACCTTTTAAATAAAATGGTTTCGGAAGTCTTATGTATCTGAATACCCTTTGGGTGAATTTTAAACTATTGACTTTTTGTTATCTGTTTCCTTCAAATTAATTTTTTAACCTGTTTGCTTGCTAGTGATAAACATCATAAATGAATCGACCCATCCATAATTGAATGGGCTGAAATTCTTGTTTAAGAATACCCACCCTAATTATCCATGTGAACTTAAATTTTCTTATAATTTAGAAAGTAGGTATTATGGTGCGTATGCAATAATGAAAATCCAGGTTATTTAGATAAGGGATTACATGAATATTGAGAGTTAGACTTTTTTGTTATTAGTAGATAAAGGGAGCAGTTGGGTCAACTTGCAGCCACATATCATGAGTTCATTCTAGGTGTGTTTCTCATCATATTAGCATATGATTTAGTATTGTTATCAATATCATTAGTTTCCTCCCTTTGAGTTAGCGACCCGTATTAGCCTTGAAATCATGTTTGAATATACCCATTATTTGATCCCATAGCCTCCTCAAATATGCACTTATCTATAGTAGGAACTGCATTTATTTTGACCTTTTCTTACCTGTATTCTTGATTTTCAGAGTCCTCACAAGGTCTCTTAATTTACTATACATGATATACAATTATGCTAAGTTTCGCTATGATTGGTGGTCATTTCTGATGCCTACAAACAGTTTTATTATTTTATTTAAATATCCAGCAAAATTTGTATGTTGTACTAACACTTTGTATTTTCTAATTATGTTGTTCACTAGGTTGAGAGCATTGTTCTTGATCATGGGTCCAGACATCCTAATATGAATCAGACAAATTCATACTTAAATTTTATAATTCTAACATGGTCTCATTGTCTGCAGGTGTGTAATTGTTATGAAGCTTCATAATTCTTGTATAGTTTTGCTTAAAGGTAACCCCTGATTGTCTTGGATGATGAACGATCCTATGGCTCTTCGTCAAGATGAGATTGACACATTCTTAGAAACATGTGCTATTTGAATTTATAAGGGTATTTCGATTTGAATGTAGAAATAGCAACTCAATGAAATAGCACTTGAGGCCACTCTTTGTATTTGGTTTTGAACATTGTTTTATATTTGATTGTATTTGTTTTTAAACACTCTTTTAAATTGGTTGCATTTTGTTTTGAACATTTATTGTACTTTATTGGTGTTAATATATTTTTAATTGTAGTATGTTTCAGATTTAGTGGTTTATATATATTTTGTTTTCTAAAAATTGAATTTTGTAAATTGGTACAGTTGAACCCGGGGTGCTGGAAATTTATCATTTTAGTAAAAAAAACTAAATTCTTTTTTAGTTAAATAATGACCGCTGTATTTTATTCATTTATCGTAACCATAATTCATATTTAGTCACACATTAAATTGTCATAGAACAAAATAAGACCAAATTATACTTATAGTCACATATTTTGTTCATTTATCATGATCAAAATTCATCTTTAGTCACACATCAAATTGTTAAAAAATAAAATATGACCATATTTTACTTATAGTCACATATTTGTTTTTCATATATCATGAATTGAATTCATTTTTAGTCACACATCAAATTGTCATAGAACGAATTATGACCAAATTATATTTATAGTCATATATTTTATTCATTTATCGTGACTAGAATTCATCTTTAGTCACACATCAAATTGTCATAAAATGAAATGTGACCAAATTATACTTATAGTCATATATTTGTTTCATTTATCATGACCAAAATTCATCTTTAGTCACACATCAAATTGTCATAAAATGATATATGACCACATTTTACTTATAGTCACATATTTGTTTTCATATATCATGACTAGAATTCATATTTAGCCACACATCAAATTGTCATAGAACGAAACATGACCAAATTATAATTACAGTCACATATTTTATTCATCTATCATGACCATAATTCATCTTTAGTGACACATCAAATTGTCATAAAATGAAATATGTGACCAAATTATACTTACGGTCACATATTTGTTTTTCATATATAATGACTAGAATTCATTTTTAGTCACACATTAAATTGTCATAGAACGAAATATGACCAAATTATACTTATAGTCACATATTTTATTTATTTATCATGACCTGAATTCATCTTTAGTCACACATCAAATTGTCATAAAATGAAATGTGACCAAATTATACTTATAGTCACATATATTCCCATTTACCATGACCATGATTTATCTTTAGTCACACGTTCAAAACTAAAACTGTGACCATATAAAATTTAGACTAACATAAATTTTTCTTACTTTTAATTTTTAGTCATACGTAAGAAAATAAAAAATATGACCATATTATACTTATAGTCATATGTTTGCCCATTTATTGTGACGGTGATTTATCTTTAGTCACACGTCTAAATTGGGAATGAGACCATAAACGGTAACTTACAGTCACACTAGTAACTATTTTGACCAAAATATGTTTAACTTATTGTCACACTCAAAATTAACGTGTCAATATATATTACATTTAGCCACATTTAATTGCATAAATAACTGCTTCATGTGACCATATACGTATCTATAGTCACTCGTACATATTATCAGAAAAAAAAGTCGCTAATGGTGACATTTGGTCACATTGTTCGAAATGTGACTCGTAATTGTCACACATGTAATGTAAAAGTGTGACCATATTAACTGATGAGGCTTGCAATGGTCACACAAAACGATCTAAAATGTCACCGAAACATATCTAGAAAATTAAAAAAGACCTACGGTCACACTTTTAATCAAAAGTGTCACATGGCCGAAACGTGAAAA
>JBCNJP010000012.1:22296337-22397583 GCA_039602395.1 Deinandra increscens subsp. villosa | reverse complement strand
GTCATCTGGCCGGATCACATGATCCGCCGGACCAGTTGATACGGCGGACCAGATGGTCTGCTGGTGGTCCGCTGCCTTATGACTAAGTAACTATAAATAGTACGTGTTAGAGAGAGTTAGTGTAGTTCTGTCATTTGCAACATCTTAACTGTGTGTAAACTGAGTGTGTTTCTCTCTCTACATTGTATTCTCTAAGTGAATCAATAAAGCAAAGCTTTATTTACATCTTGTTGCTATCCAATTACCGAATCATGCAGTAGTAAGATCGTCTCGTTCTTTTACAAATATGAACCAGACCATTGCATGCCGGCATACCTAGAAGACCCGCCTGAAAAACACATGGAGTTATTTTACTCACTGGTGGCCGGAATGAACACGTGCAAGATTAACCATGCCTTGAGGACAAATGTTCTCATCGACGAGATGCTGGTTAGAGAATTTTGGGGAACTGCCAGGGCAAATTCTGACAAAACAAGGATTACTGCAACGGTCAATAACAGACAAATTGTTATTGAGGAAGAAGACATAAGGCAGGGGCTGAACATCACTGATGATACTTCACATCCTATCAAGTATCCAAAGGAGGTAGTTCTGGCAGGTGCGCAATCAATGGGGTATGAAGGAAAATTTCCGCCCATCTTTAAGAAGCTTCTGCCGCACTACTGGAGGTGCCTGGCGCATTACATGCAGAAATCTTTCCTAGGCAAGAGAACGAGTTTTGATCAGTTAAACCAACTCCATGGAACTGCCTTCGTAGCATTGGCCTTAGACTGGATTTTTAACTTCTCAAGGATGATGCTGATTGATTGGATAGGCAATGCAGAACTGAGTGCCAGAGAGCAGTTTCTAATGACGCCAAGGTTCGTTCAAATGGTAGTGATGAAGAAATATCCGATGATAGAGGAGAAAATTGAGAAGCTTGATGTAAAGGTCATGGATAATGGGGTCTTTGGGTTGCAAACCCAAGACAGACCAGGCAAGCAGACATTTGAAGGAAGATTGGAGTGGGTTAAGAGAGGTGCATTCCCTGAAGTTGCACGGGAACAAGTATTGGATGACTCTGAGCCAGAGGCAGATGTGCCTGAAGTTAATGCATCAATTGCCGAAGACCAAGACTTGACAGTAACTCAGGCTGTTAATGTTCAAGATGAAGATGTCATTCCATCCGATGAAGAAAATATCATGGATGACATCCTGGCTGGGCAGGACATCTCTGAAGAGGACATTTATAGAGATTTGGAGCCCCTCACTCATAAACGGTCGAGGGATGACATGATTGGGTCGTCTGGCAGTGATGATACACCTCCTGAGCTGAATATAAACGTTGATGATGTTCTTGAAGAAGAACCCGTCCCTGCTCGTGAACCATCTCCGCGAAAGAAATCTGATCCTAGGAGCATACGGTTCAAGTTCACCAAGACAAGCTCAAGTCTTTTGGTTGTACAACCAGCTGGACCCAGTTCTGAGGGTGCCAGTGGTCAAGAAGAAACTGTTGATGAAGCCCTTCAAGAGCAACCGTCTCTCACACAGACTGAAGATGGTGATGATCAACCTGCCCCTGTGCAGCAAGCTAGTCCGATTCTGAACGTGCAAAGCCCTGTACGTGAAGATAGGAAATTTCTGGAGGTTGAGAGCACCTTCGTTGTTCCAAGTCCGGTTAGAGTGAGCCTCTCTACCGCGACCAGCCAACCACTCGCAGCTCCAGGTTTCCGCCCATTGATGGCTGCAGAGCTTCCAGTTGATTTGAGGATTAGTGCTGATCCTCAGATCAACTTCCTGATCTCTCAGAATAGGATCAGACAGAATGAGATCAAGGCTCTCATGGAAGAAAATCAGCGTTTGAGAGAGAAGGAGGAGGCAAGCAGCAAATATATGAGAGAGTATGAGGTGGCAGACAAGGAAAGAATGGAATATCTTTACAAGATGATAAAGGATCTGAGAAGGAAGGTTAATCAACTGACAGATGGTGCAGGGCCTAACATCACGGGTGCCTCTGGTCAGAGTTCATCTCAGGGAACTCAAGTTGCTGAGGAGACTGACGAAGGAGATGAGAATATAGTGATGCCGGATTACGCCCACTGTGGCAGGATCATCTCAAAGGCTCCAAGTTTCCACGAAAACTGGTTCAAGGAGTTTTTCCAAGGACCAGCTCCCACACAGTACACCATTGACGTTGGTGAAAGCTCAATTGATAAGCGTGGGAGTCGTGAGGCAATCTTATGCTGGCACTACGATATGGAGAAGAAAATCTTTGCCGTGATCCGTGACGGCTATAGTCCAGTGGAGTACTACTCTACACGTGCTCAATTCCACTCCTGGACTGAGCCTGAGATCAGGAGCCTTCTGAGAGCTCCATTTATTAACAGGTGGAACGGACCAGAAGGTAATCAGATCAGAGATAATCTGCTAGGCCACATGGAGAATGATTTCAGAGATTTCGAGCTGAAGGAGGTCAGGTGGAGAGAGACCGGAACTGACCCTGTGACAGGGGAGTCTATTGGAGAAGCACGGAGGCCACCAACTAAGCGCACAAGGGTGATTAATATGTTGGATGAGATCGAGGATGAAACACTGGTAAGAAACTTTGATTGCTGGTATTACGATCCAACAACACATGAAGTGGTGGTTCTCTGCAAGCCGATGCGTCAATTCAGATTTTATGACCCGGTGGATTTGCTTAGATTTGGTGAGAAAGATATCAAGCTTCTGGCCACCCAACCCATACTTGGAGACGAGAATGATATGGCAAATGCTATAAGGGTTGGGATATTTGATGGAGCAGCTAAGAAGATTGTAGAGAAGGGATGGTGGTTTAACAACGTTCAAACCTCATTCAGATTTGACTTGCTGCTGCCGTGAAGTGGTCTAATGGTTCATGCCTAGGGGAAGATTGTAGGGCTATATTTATGTAAGGCATGAACATTAGTGTTGGGCTTAGTTTATATTAGTTTTGGGCTTATAATTTACTAGTTAGTGGGCTTGTTTAGTGTTTATGATTGGGCCATGTGGGCTTCCATATAGTTTACGATTTGTATAGTGGGTAGTATATAAACCCACTTGATTATGATTGTAACTAAGCTTTTCCAATACACTTTCACAGTTTACAATCTCTCTCTCTTGTGTGTGTTTACGATCAGCTTCATTCAAGTAGGGTTTCTCATTCAAGACTTCATCTTTTCACTAGATCTAGTCTATTCTTCTACTATTTTCTTGAATCGATCTCTCACGAGGATTCCGCACTCGTGTTTGATTTGTATATCGTGTGTTCGTGAGATTTCCGGACCTACAATTGGTATCAGAGCCAAGAATCATTGATTCGAGGCTCACACGATATCGATTCAAGCAGTTTTCTGGGTTAAGGTGTTGGTTTTTGTGAAGATTTGAAGGTTTCTGGGTGTTTACGAGTCTGCTGCTGCTGTTTGTTGTGTTTACGAGTGGTCCTGCTTGAAGATCTGGATCGGAATTGTGTTTACGACATCAAGATTGTACTGACTGAGGAACCCTTTACAATAGTGTAGACTCGATAAGAGGTGATCCATCTGGAAAACAAGGAAGAATCTGACTGAGGAACCCTTTTCAGCTTCAGTTACTCGACTAGTCCAGGTGATTGCCGGTATGTTTGTCCGCTTTAAACTCAAACCCGTTTAATCCCAACCGAATGCGTCATGCTTAATATAGTACATTATTACCGTCATGTTTAATTGTCCCCACACCCAAGCGTACACAGCAAAACCTACCCGACCTCAGAGTTTATGTGGTTCATATGCTTGAAGCTGGAAAGGAATTGTCACATGCTGTGGTGACTGGTCAAGTTGGGAAACACACACCTGGATTTGGATCAGAAAAGACTGATAAGGCCTTGGCTGCAAACAGCATTATTCCTCCACCAGTTCCCAGAGACATTATAGGAATACTTCTTAGTGAGGATCAAGTTGAACGAACCAAGTCAGATTATAAAGAAGTTGCTCCTCCTATTGATAGTGTCTTGGTTGGAACTACACCATTGACTCAAGAGGAAATAGACAACGAGGCAAACATGACATATGGTGAAGGGAGAATAGAAGACGTATCAAGAGATGATGCTGAGTGCCAGGAGTATAACAGATGTCATAATTCCAAGTCTGATGATGTTGGGGTAGAGTTGAAACCATACCCTAAAATTGAAACCCCATGCTTGAAAGTTGTTGACGAAGTCAAAAGGGAAAAGGTGATCTTGACGACACGGCCTGGGGGGAAGATCTTTATGACATCTGGATCTATGTTTGACCAAGAACCAGATGTTGGGTATGACTTACCATCCTTCTCCTCCAAGTTCAAGGGAATAACTGATGGAGTGGTCGGTGAAGCCAAAGTTGAGAAGCCAAAGATCACCATTAAGCATCCAAGTGTGAAGTTAACAACTGTGGTGAAGAATGAAAAACTCAAGGGAGTGGCTGTGTCTCCCATTTCTTCAGTTGGATCATGCAGTTGTTGTTGTAATTGCAAGAATGGTGCTTCAACGTCAACGAATCAAGGAAGCACAAAGACGGTTAAGACAGGTTCGACACAGGCTTCGAGGAACCAGCCAAGAGTCAATCTTGGATCAGCAAATGGACCAAGGAGGCAGACACAGAGCAAACCAGCTCCATATCAGCCACCAAAGACAAATGGGTACACGTCTGACTTCTATCTAAAGAAGCAGACTTGCTTTAATTGTGGCATCGCTGGTCATATTGCTAGAAACTGTCTTTATCGCCCCTATGAACCCTACTTTCCAAAAAGTCAAAGGGTTTCATCTCAGGAGTCTGTGAAGTCTAAGCCGATGATGGTGCAAAAACCTAAGGCAATGAAGACTGTTACTCCTAAAGTTAAACCCTCTGATCAACATTGGGGTGCTGCCAAAGCTGAAAGAAAATCTTTGAATCAAAACAACAGCTTTCCAAGCTACCAAAATTTCCAAAAACAGGTGAAGAAACCATTTTCAAAACAACCAAAGCTTGAGAAGCCCAAAGTTACCCCTCCCAAGGTGACTAAAACTGTTTTAAAGAATGAAGCTAAAACGAAGAAGGTTGAAATACCTAAAGTCACAACTCAAAAGGTGACTAAAACAAAAACTGTTTTGAAAAATGAATCTAAAACAAAGAAGGTTGAAATACCTAAAGTCACAACTCCAATAGTGACTAAAACAAATGTTAAATCACCTGGAATTTGGAAACCAAAAATCAAGGCAGCTTCATCCCAACTTCCTGATTTTTCAAAGGGGATGTTCTTACAAGATGTATCTTTCATTGATTCCTCAGGTGTACCTAGAAAAACAATGGCCTGGGTACCAATGGCTAACTAATCTCTCACTCTGTGCAGGAACGATCAAGGAGGATTATCACTAACGTTTTTATTACTAATTTGTTTGTTGATAAGTGATTGTTCCAGGCACAGTTTAGGAGACGTATCTTCATGTCATGTCAAGTAATCTATAAATGGAAGGTATGTCTCATTGAGAGGTAAAAGATAAAATTTCAGCACGAAAGGTACTGTTATTAACTTGGTTGTGTGAATGAAGCGGCAAAGGGTGTTTTGAGTCAAACCAAATTTCCTAAAATTTTCAATTGATTGATTAAGTGTTTGACTTCAAATGCAATGAAGTGTGCATGTCATGAAACCCAATTTTCTAAAATTTTCAAAATCAATACTTTGAAAGTCAGCTTGGCCAGAAGTCTTCAAAATTTTGTGTTTTGTTCTTTTAAGTGTGTTTGTGTGTTTTATCTTTATTGTTTAAAAAAAAAAAAAAAAAAAAAAATTGGAAAAATGATGTTCACAAAATTGTGACATTAAAAATCAAAAAGCAAGGGGAAGAAATGTAAAGATGAAGAAAAAGTTGACCCCTCGAAAATAGTGTGCTTTTCAATTTTTAATTGTTTGTGTTTAATTGTTTGTGTCTTGTTTTTGAGAAGTTTAGGGGAAGTAAAATGAATGACCGGGTTGGAGATGGCTGACACGCGTAAGGCGGAAGTGAAAGGCAAGCTCCACGGTGATATGCTCGGTAGGCTCGACCTAAACTTATGACCTCCAATGAAAGTGCAGTGATCTTAAAAGATATATATGTTTAGTTTCCCATCCTAGGTTGCATGGTTTAAAAGACTGAGTCCCGACAAAAACGGGTTGAGAGTGGTAATTACCTAGTATTCACTCTCTCACACGCCATGTCTCTGCTGTCATGACTACACCACATAATAAAAAGAAAAGAAAAAGAGATAAAAAAAATGAAAAAGAAAAGAAAATGAAAAATAATCACTCAGTTGGTCTTCTTTGCGTGCTTAGCGGCCGACCTGATCACCAACTGATGGTTAATGAAAATAAGTGGTAGTCATAGCGGTGATGCATGGTTCATCAAGTTGGGGGTTTGCGAATCCTCAATAAACTCTGAGGTCGGGTAGGTTTTGCTGTGTACGCTTGGGTGTGGGGACAATTAAACATGACGGTAATAATGTACTATATTAAGCATGACGCATTCGGTTGGGATTAAACGGGTTTGAGTTTAAAGCGGACAAACATACCGGCAATCACCTGGACTAGTCGAGTAACTGAAGCTGAAAAGGGTTCCTCAGTCAGATTCATATGGTTTGATCCCTTGTAAACTTTCTCATGTTTGATATTGGTAAGTATTTGCTTGTTTTTATCTTTCGTGTGTGAGTCGTTAAGTTCTTTTTGGTGTGTTTTTGTCTTGGCCAGGTTGTTTTGAGAAGTCAAAATATGTTTTTCAAGGGTTTTAATGCATGACAATATGCCCCCGACAGATCTTGCCAAATTTTTAGGGGAAGGAGTATGGGATAATAAGTATTATCCGAAGGGAACTCGAGGATGATACTTATTATCTAATGGAAAAGACTTCCTCCGTCAGATCTTGACAAATTTTTAGGGGAAGGAGAGGGGATAATAAGTATTATCCGAAGGGAACTCGAGGATGATACTTATTATCCGAAAAGACTTCCATAATACATAGTATCCGAAGGGAACTCGAGGATAATATGTATTATCTCAGGGGAAGTCCTTAGCTGAGGGGAAGTAATCAGCTAAGGAGAAGTCTTTAAAGGTCTTGGGTTCAGGGGAAGTTTTATAAGAAAACCCGTAATCTATATTAGGGTTTTTGGTTAAAAATAATATTAATTTGAATCATCTGAACTGATGATAATTACCTTCTAACCCAAAGACCAGTCATCAAATGTCTGGTGGAGTATATTTTTTTTTTCAAATGTGTGTCAGACAGGTTGATGATAGAAAGAAGTTGCTGCTGCTCAAAGTTAAAGAACCAGCCGATCAAGACTTCCATCTGAAAAGCAACTGTTCAGGGGAAGTTGTTGGTGTCTTTACAAGTATCCAAAAATGTCAAAAGTTTTTCAAAGAAAATGCCCACAAGTTTAGGGGAAGCTGAAGATCTCAATTCAATTCTTTGAAAAAGAAAATGATACAGAGAGCAGTCAGAGATCATGAAGTTTGAAAATCAACAATCAAGTTCTCCAAAGTTAGGGGTTTTCAAAATTTCAACCCTCTAATTTATGGAGATTCAAGACAGTTACCGAAGATTCAGCAAGAACCAGTTCTTTCAAAAGAAGCAAGTCATTGAGAGTCCTCCATTTCATTGCTTGTTCAATTCAAGAAGTTCGAGCTGATGCTGATCAAGAGGAAGTCCCATGTGCCCATCATGAAACCCATTGAAGATTTCTGCGGAAAGAATCTTCATCAACATCTATGCCAGCCACTCAAGAAGAAGAATTTCAAAGATCGAAGACATTTAATATCACAAACCTAGGGGAAGATTGTAGAGGCTAGATTATGAGGCTTGTAATATTAAATAAGTTGGGCTGGGCTTAGAGGGTTTAATTAGATTAGTAGGCTAGTTTTATTATGTTTAGGCTAGTTTACTATTAGATTGGGCATGGGCTTGGGTTTATGATTGGGCTTATTGGGTTTATGATTAGCCCATGTGCTTGTAAGAGGTGGTATAAATACCACCTCATGATTATGATCAAGTAAGCTTTGGAAATTAAACATAGTTCACGACTTCTTTTTGGTGTTGGCGTTTACGATCAGCTTCAAAGCTTCGAATAGTAGCTGATTCTCATTCAAGACTTCATCTTTTCACTAGATCTAGTCTATTCTTCTACTATTTTCTTGAATCGATCTCTCACGAGGATTCCGCACTCGTGTTTGATTTGTATATCGTGTGTTCGTGAGATTTCCGGACCTACAGTCAGCTTTAGTTACGGACATTCAGGTGAACATAAGCATAGGCTAGCTACCTAACGATATGGATATTACTTGTAACTTACGAATTGGTCTTTCATTATCCGTATACATTCTTCGTCTACACGGTAAAGTGTAGACCGCTATTGTGAACTCACCAGCTTTTGTGGACACTTGATTGTTGAATACTTTTCAGGTCGCTAGTAGGATCGCGTGGAGGCACGGGTGTTGGCAATACTCATAATTTTAAAAGATTTGGGAAATGCATTTCAAGTGAAGATGTTAGTGAAAATATATAAAATAATTTAACTAAATTAAACTAAACTAAAAAGTCGTGTCTTGGTCAACTTAGTCGCAGATAATATCATTTGGGAGACTTATCAGTGGTGATGTTGGTAACCTGTAAATTATACCCTTCCTGTAAGATTATTTACCAACAAACAGCAAGACCGCCTCTCAGCCTCAAATAATCTTAGTTACGAGGTCCCTCAAATCGGCCGACTTACCGTACTCGACACGCCGTCATGAACCAGCAGGAGAACAACCCCGCGTGCCGGATTATTTTATTATAAAAATTATCTTTTTAAGGGACTTAGGTCTGTTTCTTCCATGCACCGCTCTCGCGCATGTACGTCCGGCGTAACCAAAGCCAAGTTCACAAACACGTATTATCTCGGCTTCCATGAAGTGAAAAAATATTACCAACCCCCATTCCCAACCAAATACTTTCAGCACGCACTTACATGGTCAGCCGAGTTTGCTTACATAGACATAAGGACCTCGAACGTATCATGTAGCATGGGACGCGAGTCACCTTTCGGATCATGCATCGTCCCTCTACCGGGTGTCACATGTTCGGCCTTTGGGATTTCGACTCCCCAAATGGTCTGTGATACATAGAGCATGTTTGGTTCAGAAAATCAGTAATAAACTTTTAATAAAAAGAGTTTTTATAAACTCATTAGTTCACCTTAAAGCAAGTTTACAAAAGCAGTTTACCAACCCACCAAAGATTCATTTATTCCCAAATTAGTGTAAGAATTTGACTAACACTTGTAAGATTGAGGCTAACAAGTGTTAGTCTTAAGATTTGCTTATTGGATGATGAAAGATTCATAGACAAATAACAGTTCATTATCACCATAAGTTGAAGTTCTTACACTCTTTGACGAGTATCAAGAACACTAAAACAAATGGCTCAAAACCGAAAAGATGATAAACTAGTGGAAGAGAGGGAGTAGAATTGAGCAAGTTGCATTTGAAGAGAGTTTCCTTTTATATAGACCAGCCGAGAATGGCACAGGTCATGCTAAACTAGGCACGGGTCGTGCCGAGTCAGTAGGCATGGGTCGTGTCATCAGTGACACGGGGCATGTTGAGTCAGACCGACGATCTCCAAATCTTCAAGCATCAAGGGCACGGCGTGTCTCTATGGGCACGGGCCATGCTAGGTTTGGCATGGGCCATGTGGTGCATAATCGATTCTGAAGCATGGTGCATGTCTCTACTGGTGCTGTCGGGGCTAAGGTGGCTTGGGCACGGGGCGTGCTAGGTGAGGCACGGGGCTGTGCTAAACTCAAAATATTCACTTTCATCAGTTTTTCTTTCATTTTCCATTCCTTTTGTGATTTTGGCTTAGTAAAACCTGAAAAACTACAAAGAAGACAAAAACACTGTTTCTTTGCAATAGTTAGTCATATTTTACCCAATACGCGAAGGATATTTGTTTAGAAAATATGTATACTTTAAGGTACATCAATTTACGAGCTCTTGTTACACACAGAGCTGCATAAGCTTAGGTTTTAACATCAAATCACGTCTGGTTTATGCAAATTTGTGTACTAATTTATGAATTATGAGCATCATTTTCCTAATTGTAGGACTTGTGGTAATGAATTGTGTAGTTAGGGTTTACATGAGTTTTGATTCAAACATATCTTTTGTTGTTTGAACTTTGTGAATTGATTTTTTAAGCATCTTTCAGTTCAACTTCTATCATTTTACATTCTGGATCAACCTTTGTGTTGTTTGTGACTTAAGACAGACAGTTAAAGAAGACAAAGCTCTTGTTTACGAGGACTAGAAAGCATGTATCATGCCATTCGTGGAAAATCATCACCAGATTTTGTTTTCTCCTTGTTTCATTGTTTGGTATAGTTTTAATACTTTTACTCAACGTTTAGCATTTAAAACTACAAGATCTAATGAATTTATCAAGGGTACTTCCAAAAACTGTTTTTTTTTTTTGCTTCATTGATTGCAAAACTAATACGAGGCTACTTTGGTGAAATGTCTTGCTTTTGCTTGAGATTGATCTGTCTTTGTTACCAGTATTTGTAGAATTTTATCTGAAGTGCTGCATGTCTGAGTTTGAATGTTTCCCTTTCATGATGTTCTCTTTACAAATTGCTAATTTCTTCATTCTAATGATCTTCCTTTGAACCCAATCTTAAAGATATACACCTTATAATTTTTTAGTGTTTTAATTTTTTATAGCTATTTTGGTAGTGTTTACTATTATGCTTTTATTTTCTGTTATGATCTATATTATTCTCTTAAGAAGTTTTGTTCAAAATCATATGATAACATGTTCTACTTAAGCATAAAAGATAAACTAGGCATAACTTTTATATATAGGTTGGTGTTTCATTTAAGCCTAACAGTTATGATGTTTTTGTAGTAGTGTATACTTTTGTGGTCTCAATTTCTGTTATAGCTATTTTTTATTAAAGGATATATTAATGTTTTTATTCTGATAATATTTTTGGAGGACTGTTGTTGTTGCTATTCCCTTGTTTACTTGTATGTGCTCTTTTTATTTAGTTTGAGATTAGCCTTTTATTTGCAAACTTTGTTCAACGTGATCTTATAATGCACGCATTCAATTTTATTTATGACTTATGTGGTAAATGGGCCAAGGAAATGATAGTGTATAGCATCAACTTTCTATTGGAGTATACCACTTCATTTTTTACCTGATATGCAGATCACTGTTAGTAATAGTTATGTTGATCTTTTTTTTTTTGCAAGTTTATAGTCCTATATATTGGTGTGTATGATTTCAAAGTGAGTACGGTTTCAGGTTGTAGAATTTTTTTTACGCATATTTATAGATATTTTTTATGGATTATAATAGCTACTCTTATGATTTTTTCTTAACATGTTAGTTGCAGGTGTGTGTGGTTGTCCTTTAGTTGAGGTTGTTCCATTGCAGTTGTTTTTAAGTATCTTTAGTTGACTATTACCTGTTGTTTATTGGTTAGTTTGTTCATAAAAGCTATTTGATTTCTGTCATTCATAAAACAAAATAAAAAACTCATGCCATTCATAAAACAAAACAAACAAAAAAAACTTCGCACTATAATTCAATAGTCATATATTATAAAATACTAAATAGCTTCAATTGTTCATAAAAAGTGGCAATGAAATAATGTAAAGTCCTGGAATGGATCTTACTACAGGTTTGTTTGATCGTATGAGTGAGTAACAAAATCTAAATAAATCGGTTTGTTTATTGAAATCACTTATACTCGATTACAAATACTCAATGAAGAACAACAGAAACACACTCTGAAAACACACACTTAAGATCTGGTCACTCTCAATTGTTCACTCAAAGTCTCTCCAACCTCTAGTTGCAAATACAAAGAAACATGTATTTATACTAAAGTTGTTGGTCACGAACTGGAGTCCAACGAACTCACAGTTAGTTGGTCACGAACTCCCAGTTCGTGCCTGACTTCGTGAACAACATTCTTGCATTCTTCATCTTGTTCAGACGACGAACCGGATTATGCTCTAACAAACTCCCCCTCGACGTGTTCATTATCTGGTTCATCCCATAGTACCGTATCTTCAAACTCCCCCTCAATTTGATGATTAATCTGAACTTGAATATTTGACGATGCACACTATGTTTCATCCTTATCAACAGTTTCAGAAGACTTGAAGTTGTGGCATTCTCCTTCACTTTAGTACCTGGTCAACATAAATAATCTTGGAGCAAACGTTTCTTTGAGACTCCAAGATGTACGATTTTGAAAATTTGTTGTATCCTGTGTTGATCAATAAAAAAGATACAAGAAACAAATTTTTTTTTGGCTTTTAGAAAATTTATATCAAAACAAACCTAAAATCTTTTTGATTTTTTTTCAAACTTATGCTAAAACACACCAAAAATCTTTTTGGATTTTTTGAAATGAAATGAAATTGCAATACAAATCAAACTCTAATTTTAATTTGAGAACGATCACTATATATCTGGGATCATATTGGTCATAACGCACTGAACTACACTTCAAATTCAACTAACTGAAGCACACAAGCCATGTTGATTGCCGGTATAATTTGTCCACTTTAAACTCAGGCAGAATCATACTCATAACATCTGGATATGTTAAGGTATTATTTATTTGCTTTAACCAGTGGACCCCACAATATCAGACATATTCAGACATTTTTTTCCTCGTGTGACTACACTTGTGATTATCACGTAGTGATTTGTATTCATAATATCGTCAACTGTGTTCCATGCAAAACAAATAAGAACGTTTAATCGTCTACCTTAAGGTCGATCTTTTGATACTTAGTTAAGCCTTAGATTTAACAAAACAAGAAAATAAAAGCAAGTTCAAGTTGTATAATTCAACAACAATTAGGTTGATACTTCCGTATACGCAGAGAAAGTCCGATGAATTATATGAAACACCAAGAAAAATAAAGCAGAACCTCAAACGAACAACAATCAGGTCGATCTTTTGATACGCAGAGAAAGTCCCATCGTTTGAGAAAATAAAGAAAATCAAACAAGTTTAAATCTTTGCAAAATGAACACATGTTTACCCAGTGACTTCTCATTTTATTTTTCACACATTTTTCATTTTTATCATGACATACGCTTCAAGATGTTATCCACTAGGTTAAGCACAACATTTAGTGTACACTACATCTGAATAATTTCTTATTTGCCGAGCATACCTAGCACACCAAACAATGGTCTAATGGGTTTTTCATCTAGACCATCCATGAGTCAGATACGTAAGTCAATGTACCATCATTTCCTAATGATCAAGTTCCCAAAATTTTTAAATATTTTGCATGTATTCACCATGATATATATATTTTGCATGTATTCACCATGACATGCATTTCTCTCCTTAAATTGAAAAACTATATTTTTGGATTTTTTTATTTTTCAAATGCAAAAGACACTATTTTTTGCTTTTTCAATTTTCTTCCCCTAAAGTAAAAACGAAATGTAAAGAGAGAAAACTGATCAACCGACTGGATAACTATCGGTTTTAGTTTTCAAGATTAAAATTTGAATCATAAAATATTAACAGAATACTTCTAGAAGTACCTACACACTGGTCAAACACATCAGTTTATAAATGACCCGAAGCGAATTGCTTCTGGTCAACCAGTGTCCTGGTTGCAATTTGGAACCACCTTAGGTTTTCGTTGTTGTTGTTTTGATAAATCAGTATTTGATGAATCAGTCATAGTTGAATGGGACGAACAACCTATAATTGGTACATTTGAAAATTTGGGAATAAATCTATCTTGCTTTTCGAAAAACGTAGGTTGAAATTCATCAAACACTCTGCCATGTTCATCAATGAACCTTGATTTGACAGATTTACCAACAAATGGAATCTTATCTCTTCTTTAAGTAGAAGCAGCAGGAACCGGACAATCTTGTGCCAGATGCCCCTTTTGGCAATAGTTATGACAAAAACGATTGTTTTTGTTACACTGTTTAGGAACCTACACAGCTTCACAAAATATATTATCTCCAATATGATCATAGAACACTACTACAAAAAAGGGCTTTCTTGACGCTTTTTGCGCGTCAAGAAAGGGCCCAGATGACGCGCAAAAAAGCGTCAAGGAAGGTAGGGTCAAGAATCTTCTTGACGCTCAAAATGCGCGTCATCCCGTTCTTGACGCGCGAACGATGACGCGCAAATAAGTGTCATAAATTTGTGTCATAAAATAAGCGTCAAGGAAGCCCCCGTCATAAATCTTCTTATGACACACTTTTTTGCGCGTCATTGTTTTTAAAAAAAAAATTAAAAAAAATATTTGTTTGTAAAATCACTAATTTCCCCATTAATAACAATTAACCTCATAATACAAAATAAAATACATTTGTAGTAAAATTATACATTTCATATATAGAGCAAACATTACAAAGTTAACATTAATTTACAATTGGATCCGGTAGGCGAATAACCTATAATAACAAATCTAACACTATCATTTTCCTTAGCATTCTTACAACATATATGTCCCTTCCACAAGCATTCTTAGCATCAGCCCTTCCAACTTTAACTTCTCATACCCAAAATCTGTTAAGCACAATGAAATTTTAACAAAAAGCACCAACCTAAATAGTCATTTACCAAATGGACATTCACAAGTGCATGAATTGATTAGCATATTTCTATACAGAGTACACAATTTCGACCTTTTTCAATTTCTAGTTAGAATAATAAGAAATGTGACATAGATTTTAGCATATTGTTGCTTCCATCATTCAACATGTCTCTGGTCAGATTTGGTGTACAGAAAAGAAAACCACATACATATTTTGATGATATCTTTGTAACATAGGTGGATAGATGTAATTTCTATTGGATTATATGTTCTATTGGTTTGTGACTACTACTTCGAGCGTGTTTTGAAACTGGAGGCATGTATTACAGTTTAGCAAGTCATATATATTACAATTACCTGAACATGAGTCATAGTCTGTCCTGCATGTTAATATACCCTGTGGGTGCACCTGGAAATTACATAAATAAAAGTAAACTTTAGGTACATAATACACCTGATAAAGATTCTTGGAATTCAACATATCTACAGGGACAAGTAGATGAATTACAGGTCAGCTGGGTTACCCAACGGGTCAAACCAACAGGGAAGTTTGAGCATATTGATTTGGATATCTCAACGTGTACATCCAGTTTCCCATCCAAGTTCTCAATCCTCTGAGTTAAATGCCTCTTTGCTATCTGACTAAAGAAAACAACAAAAAGATTGATAAACTAGAAAAACATGAACATTGAAACTAATGATAAAATGGGTAAGTAAAAATTCAAGTACATTCTTACTGAGTTAAATACCTGCTGTCACGGTAAGAAACAATATATGGCAGTATACATATAGAAAGGATAGCATATTAACTAGACATACTAGATTGAATCTGCTCCTTTCAATGCAGATTTTGCATTTTGCTGTTCCTAAAAAAAGGAGTATAAATAAGCTGCAATACGTAAAATGCAAAACATGAAATACTAATGACTATACCTCCTCTAATTCAGCAACAACTTCATTCTGTGTACTCTTTTTCAAAGATGCAACCTTTCACGAGCCTGCAATCACAAGAAATCAATCATTTTTAAAACTTTACAAGTATTATCACATCATATAACAAAAAAAAAAATGAATACCTCATGTTAGTAGCAGCATAGGCTGTCTAAGTTTCATCGTGTTTCACCAAGGTCACCTAAATATTAGAAGATCTTTACACACCACCCATTACCCAAGTCTTAGTTTATATTCATTTATGACAATTATGACCAAAAAAATAAAAAGAAAAAAAGAAACTTGTTGGAAAAATGTCAAAAAAAAAATGCCCATAACTTTAAAGCTTTTTCAAGATCAAGAGTTGTAAAATGGGTTTTCACACATGTATATCCCTGCTTTTTGGATTTCAGTGATGGGCTTTTCAAGTACTCGCTTATATGCGTGTGGTAGGAGCATAAAATGTTTTGCTCACATATCAAAAAATTCAGAGCCACTTAACCCTACTCTGACATACTTTTAGCCCACACTTTATTTATTTTACACGTTTAGGTTGCGACCCGTTAGAGATCAAACACAACAAGAACCAACCCATTGAGTCAAAACTGACACCTCTAGGTGTAATAGATGCTACATGTCACACATAATAAGGTAAGATTCTGATATACCTTTTGGCAGTATTTCTTTAGATGTTCACTCAGCTTCAACTGTTGGTCCACTATAGGATTAAGACATATGTGCTTTAACCTGCTGATAATGAAAAGAAAAAGAAAAAGAAAAAGAAAAAAAAAACTATAAAATATTGTTATTACACTAACAATTTAGTACTAACAATATAAAAAAAATTAATAGTAACCATGTTAGTAACCATGTTGAGCAGTTCTCCTTTGTGTTCTTGTGATAGATGGTGCTTCATGCCCTGCCATAACAATAAAACGTGTCCTAAGAGCAAGAATCACGATGGAACTAACAAGAGCTGTTATAACAGCTATCATGTTCACTGATAAAACCAATCAATAAAATTAATAAATAATCACAAGGTGAAGCCCCAACAATCTCTAATATTTAACTAATAAGCAGACAAGACCATCTCCGCTGAATTCTTATGCAACCACTAATAAGCAACTTACCAGATTTGGTTCCCATTCTGACCTTGCAGGCTCGCAGCAATTATGTCCATGCTTAACATAAATGTTTTACTTAAAAACTCTGTTGTGCAAACTTGATTAAAAACCTTAAAAAACCTATATGATAGAAGATTAGCACATTTTATGAATCAAGATATAACATGTATATTTGCAATTATTCATATCTAATAAAAAACTTCAAGAAGATTATTCTTAGCATAGTATCAAATAATTGGAAACCCAATTAAAAATGGGAAGATCATCATGTAAAAACGACTCTGCAGTCTCTGTTTTCCCAGGAAACACAAAACTGCTGGTTTACAATTGTTGTTTTCCCTAGAAACAAGATAGATACTTTTGTAAAATAAGGGACAACTTGTTTCTTATACAACATAGATAACTATATCTAGTAGCACACAGAAACTTACATGAATTGTGAATAAAATATCAACAACCATAAGACACAGAAAATATCCCCCAGTGGTCATCAAAGCCATCGACTAGTTTACTAAACTAGTCACGAAATTACAAATAAAAAACTGAAACAGGAGCTACGATAAAGAATATGGTAAGCACCAGTGATCTTACCTCTTATCAGACGAGCCTCCCCCTTCTGGTTGTGGAATGAATGGAACAAGGGAGAGCACTTCCAAAACCTAATTCGGGAGATATGTGTTCCCGTACCTGTACCCAAATCTGAATCTAAAATTAAATAGAATAAAAGAGATAGAATGAAAGAATGTTTAACAGTTAGGGCTTTAAGGATTGAAAATTATTGGATGGTATGAAAGAGATAGAATGAAAGAACGTTTAATACTCGTCACATTTTTGGGCTTTAAACAATCATTTGGGTAATAGAGAACAATAGGTTGGAATCGAGATGGGTACCTTGCGAGCGGACTTTCCTTACATTCCTTAGCTTCTGTTCGCAGATCCATTCGGAGATTAGGGTTTTGAAAGTGACAAGGAGATTGGAGGTAACTCGGTGACTCACGATAGGCGGAGATTAGGGTTTACTTGGAGAACGATGCGATGAAGATTAGGTTAGGGTTAGGGCTCAAAATTGCGATGATGAAGCGGGAATAGTTTCTGAAGCAGATGGAGGCGAGCGTGAGATGATGCGATGAAGATTAGGTTAGGGTTAGGGCTCTGGTAGGAGTCGGCGCCAGAGGAGATGAAGGAGGGAGATGAAATTTTGGGAAATTAGGGGAAAATAGGGCTTAGGAGAGGAAAGTGGAGGAGATGAATTTTTTAAAGAGCGGGAGATATTTTTTCAAGATAATTACTTTTGGGCGGGAAAAATTAAAAAGCGACGGATTTATTTTTACACTTGACGCGCATAAAAATTATGTCCTCCGTGTTTTTTTTTCAAATGACAGAATATTTATGACGCGCAAAAATGCGCGTCATCTACCCATAGAATTTTGTTAAATTTTGTTAAGTACGACAGTTTTTTTATGACGCTTGTTTTTGCGCGTCATAAATTTCTGAGTGTCATTGTTCGCGCGTCAAGGAAGGGGTTATTTCTAGTAGTGGAAAGAATAAAATACCTGATTTCTATGATCATGAACCCATTTTGATGTAGGACTTTTTGAAGTAGAATTAGATCCTCCAGAGGAAAATTTAACAGATTGCTTCTTCTTGAGCTTTGGATCATCATTCTTCACAAACACTTCAGCTATTTTCTGAGAATCAACAGCGAATTGGGAATTCTTTTTCAGAAAAATATTTGTTCTGAACCCTTAAGCTTGTAGAATCTCTCGGGTTGAACTTTTCTGGTCTGAAAACACCCTTTTTCCCTTGTTTAATATCAAGCTTCTTCATTTTCTGTTGCTTTACACACCTTTCTTCAGCAATTTCTTCCTTTGAAAATCCTAAACCTGCTTGGTTTCCAGAAATCTTTTCTTCCGAACCAGATGATTTATGCCCATTCTTCGCAAGACGAGAAAATTTTAGCTCTCATTTGATCAACACCCTTCTGACCATAGAAAAGATTTTCATCAATATCAGTATGTGAAATAATCCTCGGAACTAAAATCGCTATTTTCTCTTCTTCAACAGATAAAGAACCAGACACAAACTTTGTACCAACTGGAACATCAAATATCATTTCAGCTTTTTTTCCTACCCTTCTTGTTCTTCTTTTTCTTTCGAATCTTCTCTTCCAATTTAGAATCAGAAAATTTTGAGTAGTCAAATTTGTCAACTTTTTCTTTCACAACATCGACAGCTTCCTTGATAATAGCCGGGGGTGGAACTGTGTTTTCAAACATTCTTTCAAAATTTTCATCCTTTGCCAAGTAACTTTTAAAAGATTGTGAATTTGTGACATTGTTTAGCAAACGATTTGCATCGATCACTTTGATCTTTAGATCTGATATCTTCTGTTATGCTTCAGATAATTCCTTCTCAGTTGCGATTAACTTCTTGGCAACACGATTAGTCTCTGATTTCTGCAACCTCAGATTATCCATTTCATTAAATAATTCTTTCTTTAGCTTATCCTTATTTCTTTTCTGAATATCGATATTTGCATTCAGGAATTTATTCTCCCTTGCTAATTCCTTCTTTTCTTCCAACAATCTCTGATTATCATTTTGATAACCTACTGCTTTAGCAGCGAGTTCATCAGAAGCCTTGTTGAGGAGATCAAGTTTAACTTTTGAATTTTCAAATAAATCATTGAAATCAGTTTCAATTTCTTTTGCTTCAGCTTTCCATTACTCAGCTTCTTTAGCTAACTCAACATTTAATTCAGATGACTTTGCAATTTTCTGTTCAAATTCCTTGCCATCATTTTAAAATTTCAACTCTTTCTCAGCAATTTAAACTTGTTGTTTACCAACTTCCTTACATTCTTTCTTGGAAACCTGTAATTATTCTTTCATCAATTTGAGTTCGTCAGTTAGAAGACTAATTTCTTTCAATAAAGAAGCATTCTCCCATAGCAAACTATCAACCTTACATTCATAAATGTCATCCTCAACTGTTTCACAAGAACTTGTGTCTGATTCATAATCAACTAATGCCAATGTGACAATCAACGCTGATTCATTAAAAACGTTACCCCAATCATAACCCTCACCAGTCTGAACAGTCAAATCTCTTGTATTTAAATTATTGGATGAAGATTGAGAACCATTGGTAGTAGTTTTTGAATCAGATTTGTGAGCTTGAGATTGCTGACATTCCCTTGCAAAATGTCCAAGATTGGAACATTTAAGCATTTCACCGTTGATTTATCTAATCCCAGCTGTCCATTTGGATTAATATATCTTTTTCCAGTTTTCTTGAAAAATCTTTTTGCTCTTTGACTTAACATAGCCAATTGCCAAGCCATATCCATTTCATCCCGATAATCATCATCAATTTCACTAAAATCTTCTTTAACTAACCTAGAATCACCAGTATTATTAATAATCAAACCGAAAGAAGATGAAATTCAAGCAGATACAAAGCAACACAAGCGTAAGTTGTTTTGACGGAAAATGCATTCTGATTTGTTTGACCTGGAATTGTAAAGCTGCAACCCATACCAACAATTTTTCTTTCAATTCTTCTTCTTCTTCTTTTGTGATATCAACCACTTTCATTTCACTTATCAGATGTGAAAACCTTAAAACGATAGCAGTGACATTTTTATTCTCAAAATGTTAAAAATTGTCAAATTCCCTGTTAAGAACCTTTCGTCTACTCTTCTTGTACTGATCATTGCCTTCATATCTTAGAGCAAAAGCATCACATAATGATTTGGATTTTGTGCATGTATTAAATTGATGCATTAATTCTTTCGGTAGAGCCATAGTGAGATAACTTTGAGCTTTCTTTTCTGCAGCATTATAATCTTTTTGTTCTTTGGATTCTTCTTCAGAATCAACTAGTTTCTTATAACCATCTTCAATTGGAATCCAAAGATCAACGTCATTAGAAATGATATACGCAGAAATTCTTGATTTCTAATTGTAATAATCTTCAAGTTGCAACAATTTAGAAACATTCATTCATCTTGACTTTCTTGAAAATCTGGTCTAACGAAGTGAATATAAAATCACAAAGTGAATATCTCAGTAATGAAGTGAAGTGAGTAACGAAGTGATACACAAATTGCCTCACGACTGAGTTAAGAACTGGCTCACGATCTGAGTTGGGAACTGACTTACGAAAAGGACTGAAATCTGGTTACAAACTGAATCACGAACTAATTTGAAAAGTGAGAAACGAACCCTGAGTTCATTACCATGAAGTGAACTACGAAGTGGGCTAAGAACCAACTCACGAACTGGGTAGCGAACCGATTTTGAGAACTAGAACACAAAGTGAACCACGAACTGACACGCAAAGTGAACAACAAACTACCAGTTCATGACAACGAAGTGAATGATGAAATGAAAAACGGTTACGAACGAACCAGAACCATTTTTTGACCAATTTTTCGCGATTTTGTAGGTTTTTGATCAAGATTTGCAGCAGCCAAAAAGATATTAACAACAGGAATATTTTGAGAACAAATCAGACTCGAAAAGCTCAAAAATTGACTCGTTTTTTAATGAAAAATACACATTTTTGTCAAGAAAACGAACATGATCAAGTCAAATGCAGTAGAGCAACCTAGATTTGCTCTGATACCACTTGTAAAGTCCTGGAACGAATCTTACTACAGGTTTATTTGATCGTATGAGTGAGAAACGAGATTTAAGTAAATCGGTTTGTTTATTATAATCACTTAGACTCACTTACAAACACTCAATGAAGAACAACAGAAACACACTCTGGAAACACACACTTAAGATCTGGTCACTGTCAATTATTCACTCAAAGTCTCTCCAACCTCTAGTTGCAAATACAAAGTAACATGTATTATACTAAAGTTGATGGTCACGAACTCCCAGTTCTTCTTGACTTCGTGAACAACATTCTTGCACCTTTTTCTTGTTCAGATACTTCACACGACGAACCAGATTATGCTCTAACAATATATAAAAAAACAAGTTGGTGGAGTATAAAGAGAGAAAAAAGGAATTTGGGTTTGTTTCTATTTGAATTTTCATATAATTGTCAACTATCAAGTCTATACTCTCTTTTCACAATACGAAATAGTCAAAGTTTTGTAGATGTTGTGGCAGTTTACCATCTGTTGTCGTTTTCAAGAAGAAAAAATATGCAACCGTTGTATCACTCCATGCAACATTTAAATTAGGAAAGGAGAACTTGCAACAATAAACGCCTAACCCTCTTTAACTTTCTAAAAACACTCGACATTCAAGCACCCAACAATTAAAAATCTTATAACCAAGGTGGAGCAATTAAAATTTTGGTCTAAACTTTTGTTTTTTGTTTGGTCTGCTTAATAAATACAACATTTTTGCCTATGTGAGTTTCTTCTTTTTAACTTCACATATATTGACTCATAAATTAGACCCGTTTGAGTTTAAGTTTCACATGTGTTTACCCGTTAATCGTTAGAAATAAAGAAAATATCAAATGTGTATATACATTTAACTCATTGAAAATAATGAAAGTTTGTTTGCTTATTGTTTGCCTAATAATCTAATCTTGGTAACTGTACAAATTTTTTTACATGTTATAGTGTCATTATGATGTATTTTACTTAAGTAATTATTGATTTTTTTTTTGTTGAGGTTTTCAGTTTTTTGAGGTTTTCATTTCTAGAATTACTTTTTGAAGTATGAATTTCTATGCTTACAACCCTTTTAAAATGCTTTTTGTAAGGCATGGTTGAGTTTGTTGGTTTGTGGTTTATTTATATGTAGGTAGTCTCCTTTTGAAAATTTTACCTATTATAGTGTGATAAGGATGTATTTTACTTAAGGTTTTTCTCTATTGAGCTCTGTTATTGGGTTCTTAATTGCTGTAGGTAATTTACTAAACCTTATGTTGCTTACTATCTATTGACAAAATGTGTTTTGGATCAACATAGACTAGATATCTGTAGCTGATTTATAAATTTCTTTTGCATCATCAGGATGACATCAAATTATCACAGCCATAGCTATCAATCTGAGAATAGCTTGTGGACAACCAAGTACCAGCTTGACAAGGCCACTAAGGTTTGATATCTTAAATCAGTATTTTCTTGTTTAATTCCAAAGCATAGTTATTTGGTGTAGTATGATTTGATCAGGAAATGCACTTTTGTAGATTACTAATGTCATTTTTGAATCATATCTATTTGTTTACAAAATATTATTGGATATCTTTTGTAGGCCCAAATGTGTTTGAACGTAAGATCTGCACCATGGAAACATACTCTAGAAGGCTTGTTTTGCACATACATGTATACTAATCTTTTAACTAGTTGTAACTATTTATATGCAACATGGTATCTATATTAGATTAGATTGAAACTCTGTTCCTTCCTTTTTTTTTATCATAATCTCTCATCTTCTTACTGTCTCTCATTTACTAAAATATGATGCCCAATATCTCTCATTTACTAAAACTATTATCATGTTAAGGTTATATTTGTTAACTACTGTGTGTGGTTAGATTGAAACTCTTTTTCCTTCATTTGTTATATAAGGTTGAAAGGGATGAAACTGAAGCATGATCAACTTTAGTGTCGTGCTAGTAAGTTTTCCTCTCTCCATTTATATGTCTTTAAGTATCATAGTAACTCATTTATGTGTATTTAATATTCCGCTTTTGTCAATAATACCGATTGCTGTAAGGCCACTAAACCAACTGATGATGGACTTTAATATGGACCCGTGGGCTTTTGAATCACCCATATCCGAGTTCGTGTGACCAAGATATGACCAAAACAAGCTTAACATGTCAAAACGCACCCATCAGGTTACAACTGCGATTTCTAGCAATTGTAGCAGCTGATTTTGACCGATTTAGCTAGATGATATGGTAAAGGACATGGAGACGAGTCTATGGCCTTTTGAATCACCTCAATTGGAGTTCATATGAGAAATAAGAAAAACCATTTTCTGGCAAATGATATTGTGTTAGCTAAATTTATTATTATAGATTTATTGTTAGCATACCGAAATCATTTCTAAACTCTTGTTAACTTTATAATGTTTGTTATATATATGAATTGCATTATTTTGTTATAAATCTATTTTGTTTTGTATTATGAGGTTAATTGTAATTTAATATGGAAATTAGTGATTCAAGAAAAAAAATTATTCAAAATTTAAATTCTTGACGTGCAAAAATGGGTGTTATAAGCAGATTTATGACGAGGGCCTCGTGAACGCCCATTTTATGACATGCATTGCGCGTCATAAGCAGATGGCACGCAAAATACGCGTCATCTCACTTCTTGACGGGGGCCTTCTTGACGCGCAAATGCACGTCCTGTGACACCTTTTTTTTTGTAGTAGTGTATGATCGCACGTACAACCTTTGTCCCATCTCCAAAGCCTTCTTTAAACAAAGAACATAAACATTATATAAAACCAATTTAAAAGATTTTTTAAATAATCTATGTATGTGGTAAAACTATTATCTCATACAACAATAAAATTTCGAGAGAAGGAAAATCTTCGTCTTAAATAGCTCAACAAAACATCCCTCTTTACATTTATCAATGGGAATTATTAAGGACATCTCCCCCCCCCCCCCCTATTTGTTTTTGGCACCTGCACTATCTGCTTTGAAGAATGGGTCTCCCCTTCACGTATAGAAGGGTGTAAAAAAAACCTTCACATTTTGACCTTCACTTCGCATTTGGTAGTGGTGTAAGAAATTTATACCTCACGTATAGTGCTATCCTTCACGTTTTTGACCTGAACATCGGAGTTAGTGTCATGTCAAAGAAATGTTGAGTGTAATTTTTAGGATTCTGGTTAAGATCCTTCTGAAGCTGCCGTATAGGCTTCAAGGTTGTCGTGTAGGCCTAAATGGGAGGTAATTTAACTTACACGGGACGCTAATACGTCAAGGAAAGTACTGTACGTAAGGGATAGTTTTCTTGCATACATGATGGTTAGCTTAACCACGCTAGCTTGAGGAACTCAACCTATACTTCTTGTATGGCATGAATCATTCCGTTTTAATTAGATTATTGTAACACTTTAATCGTCAATCAAAGTACTAAATATACAACATGTATGTATATATGAAAGTATATTAAGTGTATTTGTATGATTCTTGTAAGTATTTGTGGTTTATTTGTATCTACTAACAACAACAACAACAGCAATAGCAACAGCAGCAGCAGCAGCACCAGCAGTACCAGCAGCAGCAGCACCAGCAGCAATAGCAGCAACAGCAGCAACAGCAGCAACAGCAGAGCAGCAACAGGAGCAACAGCAGCAACAGCAGCAACAGCAGCAACAGCAGCAACAGCAGCAACAGCAGCAACAGCAGCAACAGCAGCAACAGCAGCAACAGCAGCAACAGCAGCAACAGCAGCAACAGCAGCAACAGCAGCAACAGCAGCAACAACAAATTTAACTCTTCCCACCTCTATAGCATTCATCACTTCTCATGAAGATGGAAGTCAATTCAGTGATCAAGCTCATGTGATCACCTATCCTACATCACCATAAGGTAATGTAATCATCCCTCATTTTTATAACAACTTTTCTCATGTTGCAGATAGCAATCATGGAGGTTTCACCAAATTTGATCTGGAATGCATAAGTGCTGATGACCTTAAAGAAATGGACATCAACACGTAACTAGCAATGGTCTCTATAAGAGCTCAAATATTCTACAAAAGAACAGGTAGGAAAAACAATGGAGATAGGAGTGACCAAATTGGGTTGGACAAAAGTAAAGCCAAGTGCTACAATTGTCACTAACTTGGACACTTTGCCAGGAAATGCAAACAACTCAGAAGGGAGAGTATAAACCATGATGGAGGAATCAAATACAAAATACCTCATAATGCATACACAAAGCCACAAACCACAAATTCATCAACTGAAGGTCCATCTACTCCTACACGTGGTACAAACACTCAAAACCATGCTACTGCCGTTGTAGCCAACCAAACTGGTTGTGTTGATTGGGAAGACATCATGCAAGATTTTTCTCCCATCAATCATGCTTTGATGGCTAATAAGGTTTCAGTCTCTACTAATAACTCTCTAATTTCATCTACTAATGATACCTCTTCAAAAACTGAGGTAAACATTGAAATTCCACTGAAGTACTTTCTCTGCTTTGCAAACCTGCTTGTGCAGAACAAATTGAAAACTATAGAAAGCATAATGTGGAAATCATTGAGGAAATGGCTAGCCTTAGGGGAATAAAAGAATATTCTAGAAATGCTGACATTGCCTATAATAACAAGATTGAGGAACTAATTAACAATATTAGTATTCTTAAACATGATAAAACCAATTTTGTTACTCAAATCAAAGACAAGCTCGCAAAGTTAACTTGCAAACAAAGAATGTGAGGATGTTAAATCTGAATTAAGTATCACAGAAATCAAACTGTATGAAACTCAAGCTGATTGTGAGAAACTTCAAGCTAACAATGAAAAATATCTTAAGTTATGGCAAAACCAGAAGGCAAAAGGGAACAAAAACAAAAATGGGATTAGGTATAACAAGGTCACTTACCCTGATTTTTTATATTGAGTGTGTTGAAAAAGTTAAAAATGAAGAATCTAAAGTTCAACTCACTCTTAACCCCATTATTGAATCTGGTGATGAAAATAAAATTCCTATTGAGACACGTGTATTGAAAACTAGAACTGATGAAACAATATTAGAAGGTGTTGTGTCAGAAAAGGTAGTCACACAAACTGTTAAACCACAGCTAGCCAGCACTTTTGATACAATTTTCGAAAAATCTCAAGAAATTAAAATCTGTTGAAAAGACTGAATTGGTTGACTCACTAATTTTCCCAAGTAAAAAAAAAAAGAAAACACCATCAGTCACTTTTTCTGAGAAGCCTGATGAAAATCCTGAAGCTAAGGTGTTTAAGGAATGCATCATTTGTGGAAAAATTGATCATGTTGCAATTGATTGTCACCACAATCCAAATTATAAAATTATTCAATCTGTTAAAATTCAAACACTGAACAAATTAGAAAATTCAATGATACCATGGGTTGATAGTGATAATCATCTTGTTAACAAGAAAACAAATTCAAAGAGTCAATTTATTCGGATCAATCTTACTCCAGAAGAAATTTTGAGCACTTGGGAAAACTTTACTCCGGGAGCTCAAACAATCATTTAGGATATAGACAATCTGGATCTATCGGCAAACAGAGACCAATTTATTTCGAAAATGATGATTATGAGGACTTGGGATACAATGTTTCCTCAAGACCTCATAAAAATCAGAATTCTAGGAGTATGTCTGCTCCTAGAGGAAGTAAATGGGCTCCCGATGTAAAACTTACCTCGGACGGTTAAAGTTACTATCCCGAGGTAAATATTACCTCGGAGGGGAAAAATTACTCTGGAAGACATCTTAAAGAAAGTAAATGGGCTACCAAGGTAAAACTTATCTCGGAAGGTCATAATTACTATCCCGAGATAAATATTACCTTGGATGAACAAGTTTACCCCTGAAGAATTTTTACACCTAAATCAAGAAATTTTCATCCCGACGTATTTTTTAACCAAGAAGAAAACGTTTTAAATAGCCAAAAACAACAGTTATTTCAAGGTAATCATTCTAAATTTTATGATTAACCTGAAATTATACCTTTTGAATCTCCTAAGGCTAGAAAATAAAGACAATTTAGGCAAAGAAAAGCAGTTGAAAATTGAAAACTCGTTAGCTTTCAACCAGACCAAGACTTTTCTTTCCTTATTCCAAAAGAGAGTCAAAACATTTTAAATCATGTCAAAGGCTGAATCATCAGGTGACTCAAACACTTGTACTCAAGGAGTATAAGTACAAAGATGTTATGGGAACACTCAAGACCACACAGGCTTAGGTCTCCATCCGAAAATAACTCATTTGTCTTATATATGCAGGATACATCCAATAAATCTCATAGTAGCATCTGGGTTGTAGATAGCGGATGTTCTTGCCATATGACAGGTAATAAAATCAGACTGAAAAATAAAAAAAGAGTTAATGGAGGACCAGTTGCTTTTAGAAGCACTAAGGACATTTCTGGTGAGGGAATAGTAAATAATGGGAAGCTTGCTTTTGATAAGGTAAATTTTGTTGAGGTACTTAACTTCAATCTTCTAAGTGTCTCACACATGTGTGACAAGAAATTGAATGTTATGTTTAATGAGTCTGAGGGTATTCTTCTTAAACCTGGTGTCAAAATACCTGAAGACATGATGTTAATAAAAGAACCAAGAAAGGATGGTTTATACATTTTGGATATGGAACATACTACATCTAAGGATGGTATTACCTGCCATATATCCAAGGCCTCAGTAGATGAATTGGCTCTTTGACACAGAAGGCTAGGACATGTAAACTTTAAAACAATTAACAAACAGGTAAAATATTGTTTGGTTAAAGATTTACCTAACAAATTGTTCACATGTGTTGAGTAATGTATCTCTTGCTTAAAGGGCAAGCAACACAACTATTCTCATAAGCCCAAACTTGAAAACTCTATTTCTATGCTCTTAGAACTGTTAAACATGGACTTATTTTTCCTACAAGGGTGAAGAGTTTAGGAAATAAATCTTATTATTTTGTAATAACAGATGATTTTTCAAGATACACATGGGTATTCTTTCTTGCAACCAAGGATGAAACTCCTGAAATTTTTTAAAAAGCTTAAATAATTCAGCTTGAAAATCAATCTAAGTTACAGGTCAATCAGACGTGACAATGGTACTGAGTTTATAAATCATGTGTTAAACTCATTTTGTGAAGAGGACGGGATTATTAGACAATTTAGTGCAGCAAAAACCCCTCAGCAAAATGGTGTTGCTGAGAGGAGAAACAAAACATTAATTGAGGCTGCAAGATCTATGTCGGCAGAATCAAAATTGTTTGTAACCTTTTGGGCAGAAGCAGAATATAGCATGCTATGTGTAAAACAGGATTTTGATTGTGAAAGGTCAAAACAAGACACCTTATGAAATTTGGAGAACAAGAAAACCAAACATCTATTTTCTAAACTCATTTGGCTGTCCTATAACAATATTAATAACTAATAAACAGTTATCTAAACTTGGTGAAAAATCTGATGATGGCTACCTTGTTGGATACTTTGGTGTGTCTAAAGCATATAGAGTATACAACACCAGTTCTAAAATTGTGGAAGAAACTATAAATGTTGTCTTTAATGAAAAATCAAAGAACAAGTTAGGGCTGAGCCCTCATGGTTATTTGATATTGACTAACTGACCAATGCCTTCAATGTAACTATTGAGAAGCCTTTTAGGGAAAATGTGCAGGTACAGGTACCTCAAGTTACTAATTTTGGTAGGTTCAAAGGTTTTGATCCTCCATTCTTTTCATCATAAGCACAAAGCATTTCATTCCAGCAATAGGATTTAACTTGACTCCAGGAACAGTCATTCAATTCAACCCTGATGGAACATCTATTCCTCAAGTTGTAACTGAATCAGATGGATCAGCTAAAGAAAATACTCTCATAAAGTATAAAGATGCAGCTCATGACCATGGAATCGCAGGTAATCAAAATGATTAAGGACTTCGACAAACCACCCATGTTCACTCCAGAGGACTTTGACACATGGAAGCTCCGAATGGAAGGGTTTGTTCGTAGCTTAGATCGCCGTATTTGGAAATCTATGACTGCTGGTCCCATTGTTGTAACTGTACCATCTGCTGATGATGAAAATAATAACATTCCAAAACCACTTGACAAATTTACCGACATAGACCACAAACAACTCGAGCCAAACTTCAAGGCCTACTGGACCTTGCAAGCTGCACTACCTAACTCCACATTAATTAGTTTTAAGGGGTACAAAACGGCTTTTGAATTGTGGAATGCTCTCAGTGAGATGTATGAAGGAACAAGTGAGGTAAAAGAAAATAAAAAGGACATTTTAAAACAAAAATATAAAAATTTCAGTTGCAAATCTGGTGAAACCATGACCAACCAGTACCTTCGATTTGTTTCTCTACTTGATGTGCTTCAAAGAGCTGGTGTAACTCTTGAACAGGCTGACGTAAATAGAAAATTTCTCAGGTCACTACCTTTAATGTGGACTGTTTTTCCAGTAAGCATAAGAGAGTTCAAAAACCTAAAGAAAATGAAACTGAGTGAACTCCATGGTATTTTATGTGCCTATGAGATGGAAATCAACCTTAAACAAAACTCAGTATCTGAACCAACTCAGCCTCAAACTACTTCTCTTTTATAACCACTGAATTTCAAACTCAAAGAAATATGAATTCAAATTTTTCAGAAAGTATGTCTCATAACTTTGAGAACAACCATCATGCTTTTATAGTGTCTGATTCACACTCCAACTTCACACGTGAAGATCTAGAGTGTATTGGTGCAGATGACTTAGATGAGATGGACATATTAACAAAACTTGCTATGGTCTCAGTAAGAGCCCAACGTTTCTATAAACGTACTGGGAGATCTTACAAAGGAGCCAAAAATGCACCTATTGGTCTTGACAAAACCAAAGTTAAGTGTTACAACTGTCACCAATAGGGTCATTTTGCAAGAGAGTGTTCAAATCAAAGAAAGGAAGGCCAATATCAAAATCAAGCTCAAGCCAAGAATCAGGGAAACAACCATCACAACAACAGCAGCTACATGAACAACAACCCTAATGGTTCCTCAAGCTCACAGCCAACACCGCCAAAACAAAGCGAAAGTAATAGTAACTCAACTGCAGCTATAGCAAACCAAACGGAGTTTGTTGACTTGGAAGATGTTATTACAGAATTTGTGCTGATCAATCATGCACTTATGGCTAAAGAAGAGTCATCATCTCAGGTAAAACATATTCCTGAGAAAGTCCTAACACACCTATGCTCTCCTGCTTGTATTGAACAAGTGGAAAGATACAAGAATCACAATTCTGAGTTAATAGAAGAAGTTTCAAACCTCAGAGAATTAAAAGAATGCTTTAGAAAGACAGAAGATTCATACATTTCAAAAGTAACTACTTTAAATGAAGAAATTGAGAAACTGAAACAAACAAATTCAAATCTGGACACTCAGATTGATGACTCGATCTCTAAACTGAATGACTCAAGGAAGGAGACCCAACATGCTAAGGCAGATGTGGGTGCTCTTGAGGTAAAGCTAACTGAAGCTCAGTTCACCTGTGATAAATTTCAAAAGGCATATGAAAAGGCTAAAAAAATTTGGAAAGGTGCTATGTCCACTGGAATTGGGTACAACTCTGTCCAACCACCAAGGGATTACTTACCTGAGCTATTGAACCCATTCCTGCCTTACAAACTAAAAGCACAATCAGTCTAGCTGTTGATGAATTTGTTCAAACTGCAGTTGTTAATGAAAATTGTGAAACTGTTAAAACTGAAATCATTGCTGCAAGCATCTCTACAATAGTTAATCAAAAAAAAAAATTAAACCAAGGCTTGAAGTGCCTCCACCCATTTTCTATGAACCAAAAGATTCAAAAGTTGGAGGTAAACATGTTGAAAATGTTAAAACTGGCAAATGTCAAATTTTTGGTGAACTGTTTTCAGTCAAGAAACAAATGAGAAATCCCCTAGATACACTCAGTCATATGATTCTCCTAGAATCTCAGAGTGTATAGTTTGTGGTAAAATAGGTCATTTAGCAGCTGATTGTCATTTTAACCCTCTGAATAGAAACCAAGTTGTGTGAAAAGTCAAAATTTCGCTAAGAAACTAACAGGAAAAGTTTCACCTGTTAAGAGTCATACAGTTAAGCATTTTAGTCAAATTCAAATAAAGTTTTAATTAGTAATGAAAGAAATCAAAGTTTCTCAATTTTTAAGCAAAACAAATTTCCGGCTGAAGTTCAAGCGGAACAGTTTTCCGCGAGAACTCAAGTTCAACCGAAAAATAGAAAAATCTTTAGATCTGTCACTGCTTTGAAACAAAGACCATCTGTAAAGTTCACTGAGAATCATGAAGTGCTTGAAAGTCAAAGAAGAAGAAATCCTTCAAGAGGAAAAGTCAATCCTCGAAATCTTTTTCAAACAGAAAGAAATTTTGGTCAAAATGAATTTGTGACTAGTTCAAGCGGAAGTTCCACTGTTCCGCTTCAGAGTGCAAAATTTGTCAAAAAGGGCTTTGCATCACATAAGTATGATGCCTCACCAGAAAGAACTAGACTCCAAAGTCATAACCAATTTCCAACAAATGATTTTGTGAAAATTAAGTCAAAAAAAACACAGGAAGTTTAGAGAGTTTAGAAAAAGAAAAGCATTGGAAAGAAAATCAAAAATAGGAAGTGAGAAATTTCATCAACAACGTTCTTATCAAAGTTTAGACCTTGAGAATGATGACTTGCTCACTGAGGAACCTATTTTAAATACTTTAGTACTGAAAGAGTACAAGTATAATGATGCATTGGGAAGACCCAAGACCACAAAGATTTGGGTCCCTTACAAAAACTAATAAATTTGTGACATGTGCAGGTGCAGAATAAGAGTCAAGATCGACCATGGATCATTGACAGTGGTTGCACCAGTCACATGAAAGGAAATAAAAATATCCTAGAAAATACAAAAACATTCAATGGAGGAGCTATTTCCTTTGAAAGCAACAAGGGGTACATCTCAGTTAGAGGAGATGTTACAAATGGTTCAGTAAGTTTTGATAGAATCGTGTAGGTACATTAAACTTTAACCTACTTAGTGTCTCACAAATGTGTGATAAGAGGTTAAATATTTTGTTTAATGAGAAAGAGGCAATCATAATTAAATCTGAGATCAAAATTCCTGAGGAAATGATTTTGCTAAAAGCACCCAGGAAAGAAGGTTTGTATGTATTGGATATGGCAGTTGCTGCACCTACCAGTGGCACTACTTGTTTTATATCCAAAACCTGTGTTGATGAGTCCGATCTTTGGCATAGAAGGCTAGCACATGTAAATTACAAGAACATGAACAGAATTGTCAATCCTGGTTTAGTCAAGGGTCTTCCTGCTAAACAATTTACTTGTTCTGAGCACTGTGTTCCTTGCCTCAAGGGTAAGCAACATAAGTCTTCCTTCAAGCCAAAAGCTGATAGTTTTATCTCTCAACCCTTAGAGTTGTTGCACATGGATTTATTTGGGCCAGCTAGGGTAATGAGTTTGGGAAAAAGGTCATATTGTTTTGTTATAATTGATTATTTCACTAGATACACTTGGGTTTTCTTTCTGAAAACAAAAGATGAAACTGCTGAATTGTTAAAAACTCTTGTTGTCAAGATAGAAAATCAGTCAAAATTTAAAGTCAAAACACTCAGATGTGACAATGGCACTGAATTTAAAATCATGTTTTAAACTCATTTTGTGAAGAAAAAGGGATAACCAGGCAGTTTAGTGCTCCCAGAACTCCACAACAAAATGGAGTTTCTGAAAGGAGAAACATAACCTTGATTGAAGCTGCGAGGGCAATGTTGGCTGATTGCAAATTACCTATGATATTTTGGGCTGAAGCTGTAAACACTGCATGTTATGTTCAAAATAGAATTTTAATTGTCAAAGGAAAGAACAAAAACACCATATGAGCTTTGGAGAAATAAAAAACCTAACAGTTATTTCTTCAAATCTTTTGGGTGTCTTGTTACAATTCTGATAACCAATGAGCTATTGCCAAAATTTGCTGAAAAGGCAGATGATGGATATTTTGTTGGGTACTCTGGTTTGTCAAAAGCATATAGAGTAACAAGAGAACTAAGGTTGTTGAAGAAACACTAAATGTGTTCTTTAATAAGAAATCAAAGAACAACTTTAATTCTCAGCCCACTTGGTTATATGATATTGATTCACTAACAACTGCATTCAACATAACTGTTGAGAAGCCTGTTAGTAATTCTGTATAGGAACGGGAAATCAAAACTTCTGCCGATGAGCATTGGAGGAGTAGCTCAAAGAACTTCTCTGTTGACCCTCCATTCTTTTCTTCAATCAGCATGAAGCCATTGAAGCCAACTGTCATGAACAATACTTATGATGTCATTCAAATTGAAGCAGATACCGTTCTGATTCAAAATCAAGCAGAAGAACTTCCGGTTCAAGTTCAAACGGAACCTGTCTCAACAGAAACTCCGACTCAAGTTCAACCGGACAATAACAGTTCAGAGTCTTTGGAGAACTCTGACTCTAGGATCACTGAGCCTTCAAACTCAAATGATTTGGCATCAAATGAGCTCAGTTTTGACCATGAATCCTGTGGGTCAATGCCTAGTTCCCAAGAGTTGAACACAACACCTGATCCCATTTCACCTATTGGTAATATTGAGTCTGATGTGATCATTCCACAACTCAATTTTCCTACAAATGGAAGAAGCCATGAATTCCCAATATTTCAAGATAGAAGATTCAGCAAGTATCATCCGTTGGAAAATGTTATTGGAGATATGTCAGCTCCTGTGTTGACAAGGAGTAAGTCTGTTGATGCAAACATCTGTCTGCAGGCTGCCTTTCTGTCACAAGAGGTTCCTACCAAGTTAAAAGATGCTTTAGAAGATAACAATTGGGTAAAAGCTATGCAAGATCAACAAGCAGAAAGTTTGGGTATTGGTTGATTTGCGAAAGGGGGCAGAACCAATTGGTACCAAATGGGTATTTAGAAATAAGAAGGATGACAGAGGAATAGTGGTGAAAAAAGAAGCAAGAATAGTAGTACAAGGGTATGCTCATAAGGAAGGAATTGATTATGATGAAGTTTTTGCTCCTGTAGCAAGACTTGAAGCCATCAGAATCTTTCTGGCTTATACTGCATTCAAAAACTTCCAAGTGTTTCAAATGGATGTCAATAGTGTGTTTCTCTATGGGCTATTGGATCAAGAAGTGTATGTTTGTCAACCTCCCGGTTTTGAGTACCCACATCATCCTAACAAGGTGTGCAAGCTTATCAAAGTTTTATATGGTCTCAAACAAGCTCCTAGGACCTGGTATGAAACCCTTTCCAACTATCTCTTGGAGAATGGGTACAGGAGAGGAGCAAGTGACAAAACACTTTTCATCAAAAAGGTTGGTAAAGAGATCTTGATGGTTCAAATTTATGTGGATGACATTATCTTTGGTTCCTCCAATTCTGCTCTTTGTAAAGAATTTGAAGCCCTTATGCAAGCCAAGTTTGAGATGAGCTCAATAGGAGAACTCAGATTCTTTTTGGGGCTGCAAGTGAAGCAAACTGACTCTGGTATTTTCTTGAAACAATATAAATATATTCAAGATATGCTTAAACGTTTTGATATGCAGTCAGCTTCAAGCATCAAAACTCCCATTTCCACATTCCACAAGCTTACAAGTGACTGTAGTGGTGAACCTATGGATGAGCATCTTTATAGGGAAATGATTGAATCACTAATGTATCTCACAGCAAGTAGGCCAAACACTATGTTCAGTGTTTGCCTATGTGCTAGATACCAAGCATCACCAAAGGAATCCCACCTGGTTAGCAGTTAAAAGGATATTCAGATATTTGAAGGTTCAACCTAAATTAGGTCTATCGTACCCTAAGAATTCTGATTTCACCTTCAAAGCAATCACTGTCAGTGATTATGGAGGCTGCAATTTGGACAACAAATCAAATTCAGGCGGATGTCAGTTTTTTGGGGGGAGACTTGTCTCATGGCAATGCAAGAAACAAACCTGTGTTTCTACTTCTACTGCTGAAGCTGAGTATATTGCTACTTCCAGCTGCTGTGGTCAAGTCCTATGGATTTAAAATCAAATGCTAAATGGAATCACATTCATGGAGACTCCCATCTTTGTTGACAACAACAATGCCATCTCAATCACCAACAACCCAGTGAAGCACTCTAAAACAAAGCACATTGATATCATGTATCATTTTATTAGAGATTGTGCTGAAAAGAATTTGATCAAACTGCTCAAAGTTCATACTGATAACCAATTAGCTGATTTATTCACTAGGGCTTTTGATGAGGCAAGATTTTTTTATCTTATCACAGCAATTGGTATGATGAACTTTGATTAAAATATTTTTTTTCCGGAAACTTTATTAAAAGAGACCTTTGTGTCAAAGAGCCCGTCTCTTGATACAAAAAGAAAAAGAAAAAGATCTTTATGCTAATTAGAAGTCATTTCAGTTCATAGTCAAGAAATTCTGTCAAACTATGAAAATTAACACAAGTCATTTTAAAACTCATGTGTTTTGGTTTTCCGTTTCAAGTTCCGATTCAACCTGTGAGAAAAACAAAATTTTGAAAATCTCCGGGTGAACTTCAACCAGAAAAATGCTTTGTAATAATCGTGGAAAATGATTTTGAAAACATATCTTCCAAGCGGAAAAATTATCCGCTTGAAGTTCAAACGGAAGAAATTTGGTTTTTAAAATAAAGGAGAAAATGGGTCCGCTTGAACTTCCGGGTCAAAAAGTCAAAGTTAGTTTTCATTTAATTACCCAGAAGGCCCAACTTTTTAAGCGGATACACATTAAATTACCCATCAGGTTTTTAACCATTAAATATCTGAGGTTCAGTAAATATCCCTCTGGATAAAGACATGCTTTAAAGAGTTGTACCGTATAAACCGCTAAGCACATGTCACATCAGTTACTGAACGGTTGCGTTAAAGCCTCTCCCCTCTACGTTACCCACGAAAAAGGTAAAAAGCCCTAGATTACAGTGGAAATAGACGAGGCAAAGGTTAGAAAAAGTCTTGAAACTGAAGGATGAAGATGGATATATATTTGTGGATTCTAAGAAGTACCTGCCGCTGTTCAGAGCCATTGGCTATGGCGGTTCACCAACAAGCAAAACAATCAAAAGGGGCAACTTCCATACAAATGGAGATTTCTTGCCCAAATAATTCTGGTGTGCCTTACTCCGAAGAAAGGAGGTTTCGATAAACTAGCCGCTGAACAATCTTCAACATTTTATGCACTGGTAATGGGTGAAAATTTTAAATTTTTTAAACTTATTTTTTCATGACCTAAAAATGAATGCCACGCTATCTTATTTTTTATATGTATCCTAGGTTTCTTGCATTCTCAGGGAAGAATACCCTCAAATAAATTTGGGTGGTTCAATTTTGCATCAAAAGCTTCTCAATGAGAAGACTTTTTCTAACTTGGCTCTAAATAAGTCAGCATTTCACGAGAGGGATACAGACCATCCCCTGCTAATTCCGAGGCAGTTTCCTGATGAACCTACAAATCCTGAGGTTCAAATGGAAACTGTTGCTGCAACTGAGCATCCTGCTCATGATGGCAGGACTATCGACCCTATAGTTCCTGAGCTCACATCGTTACCAACTTCCTCTACCCTTCAAACTTATCAATCCAAAAAGAGGAAGTCCACTTCTATAAACACCACCCCTGCCGCATCATCATCTGAATCCCCACCTATCATTTTCAAAAGACAGAGAAATGTGGTTGCTAGGTCTCCTCCACCTATGCCCACTCACAGACCCCAAGCTTCTAGCCCGCTGTACGCAAAAAGCCCAAGCGGCAACTGACCAAATTAGGATTATCACTTAAGGATGAACCTTCATCTGAGGGGGAGTCATTAGAAAAGGATGCACAGTCCCCATCCGAAAGGTTTTCACCCTTACATTCCTTATCACCCAGGAGTGACAATGTACTGATTCCTGATCCAAAAGAGGGTGTTATTAACTCACCCACCTCATTACATGAGAACATTCCGATGGATCTGGATCCTGCTACATTGAACCCCCACTTCTTATTGGAGGTGAATCTCAGGAGTGTTGAAGAAATTCATGTAGGAAGGGATGATGTTGCCCATCTGTCCCCACTGGACCTTGGTGCTAGCAGTAACATAGCTAAGACCTCTACTGCTGCAATATTCTCTGAATCAGCACCTGAGGGTCCTTCATTGGAACAAGGGCTGTTGAAACGGAAGAGAATCTCGGGTGCCAAGAAGCCATGGGTACTAGCCTTGGTCAATCTAGGATTGACAGCTTAGTTATGTCCAGGGATACTGGTAAAAAGTCAGTTGAGGACAGTCTTGCTCTACCTGAATTGACAGCATTGTACAAGCCTCTACAGTAACAGGTTGACTCCCTAAATGTCACTGTTGCATCTTTGGTTCAAACTCAAGTCAGCCCTGCAATCCAAGCCACTGTTCAACAAAATGAAGCAGGTCCTTCAAACCCAGACAAGATTACATCAGTACAAGTTGATCATGTCAAATTGGGGGAGAAAACCATTGCCTCACCATCTCTATATGCTGCTGATCACAATCAAGAAATTGAAGAAACTGAAAGAATTCCGGCTGAAGTAAGAGCCACTGCATTCAGAAAATATAGAGTTCAACCATTCTCAGTAGAAGAAAATTGGGAGAAAGTTAGGAGCAGCAAACTGATTGTTGTGTCACCATTTAAAGATCCAACATTAACCGAATTGGTTCAATCTTCAATGCTTGTAGTTGATGCCCTTCCTGAGCATATCAACATGATTCTAAGGCTACTGAAAGATGTAGTATTCCCGGCTGAAAATGCCTTTGCTCAAGCTGAAAAGAATATGGCATCTACCAGCAGGGTGATAGCAGAGAATGTGATTGTTGAAGATTGAAGAAGAACAATGTGGAACTGCATTGATATGTACTGATCTTGAAGGAGGAGATGAAAATGTGTCGGGATAAGGTGAAGGTACTGAGGTGATTGAATCCCTTGACTTAAGAACTGAAGTCACCAAACCAGAAGTGGTGACTGAAGTTCAAGCTGAAGCCCAAGAGGATGTTCAAGCGGAAGGTCAAACTGAGAATCAGATTGAGGTTATAGAAATATATGACAATGATCCTGAAGTTGAGAGGACGGGAAGGCTGAATGAGAACACTTCAATCTTTGGGACTGATCAGTTTATAGTTTAACCGGAAGTTCAATTGGAAACTCAATCCAGAGATGAAACCGAAGATGTTGCTCAGACTCTGGTGGCCATGAGAAGTGAAGAACATGTTCAAGAGGAAGAGCCAGTTCAACCTGATGCTGCTCTAACCATTCATCAGGTTGTTCACGCTGTGGAATCTGAAGCTTTAAACAAGTTTATGGAAGATGCTAGAGCTGCTCCAGAGAATGAAAGGTTAGCAAAGGAATTTCAAGATGCAGTAGATTTGTTTTCACAAAATTGGGTAGTTGAAAGTCTGTTTGAGGAAGACAAGAGGAGATCCATGGAATGGAGGATGAAAGAATACAACCTGGGAGATATGGAAGAAGGTGAAAGGCAAAGGTTGATTGACCTAGCCTCAAGGATGCCTACCAAGTTGGTAAAGAATGATGAAAATTATGAACTGCTAGCTGGAGAAGGTTAAAAGGGTCCTGATTGTTAGAAACTGGAAATCAGAAGAAGATGTATTTCATATGAAGGTAAAAGAGCTATGCAGCTTGATTGACTCCATTTATTAAGAGCTCAGAGGAGATAGTTTTGTTGTCAACCCAAGCCTGGTATTGTCCCTGCCTTCAGATATAGTCTCAGGTATGGCAACCAATGTGCTTATTAAACCAGAATTGGAAGACTTTGCAGATATTCTACCTCCACCTTCTTTTATATATATGAGCCAAACCCTAACCTTGCAACCCTTTCATCATTATCCCTTGCCTTAGTTCCATTCAAACCTCCCACCATTTCCAAAAAAGGTTGCCACCAAGCTCTCAAATCCCAAATACAGAACCGATAACTTTACCCCACTTATTCCTTTCACAAAGAAACCCAACTCTAACATGGATTTATCTGATAGATTTCCACCATCACCTCCCACTAGCCCTTCACTAGAAGTCATTAAACCACCCACTCAAAAATCTCAACCTCTTCCACCTATTCCACCTCTTACCAGAAGAGAACCTTCATTCACCACTACTCTCACGCCTCCAAACAAACCAACTGACTTACCACCTGGTCCCTCTTCTCCCTTATCAAAGGGAAAAGCTCCTGTTGATGAAGAATCGGAAGATGATTCTGATGAGGAGAAAAAGAATAGAAAGAGGAGACTGATGCATGCAAAGAGAAAGAGAGATCAGAAGCAAAAGAATAAAGGCCCACCCAAAAAGAACAAATTTATTGGGTGACAACCAATGAAGATACTTTTGATTTCACTCTTCAACTTCAAGATGGCACAACCTTAGTGGTAAATGTTCAGAAGGCCACTAGAATGCTTTCTGGACTTCAAATGACAGATATCTATGTGAAGCTGTGGGAGATTTTGAGTCCTACTAGAGCATTGCACTTTTTGAGAATGTTCATTGAACAAACAGTGCTTGAATGTGGGATACTCTTCAAATTACAGGGAGACTCTGAGAATGAAGACGAAAAGCCTATTAGTGAGATAAAATTTATCATTTGGGGAAGAAGAAGAGAAGTTGTTCTATGTCCACAGAGCTGATGGCACCTTCTCTACCTATGAATCCATCCCTGTTCAAAGTGAGTGGAGTGAAAGAGATTAGGAAACACTCAAGCATGTGAAGGTGACCAAAACTAGCATGAAAGAACTGGATCAAGATTTGGATGCAAGCATTAGGTCCTTGGACAAGTAGGTTAAGGTGAAGAATTTTTTTGTGCAAGTCAATTTTTGAAGATAGGTTCGAAGATGGAGAATAATTTGACAGCATCAGCTTAGAGGGAGATTGTAAGGAATATCACTTTAATGATTTCGGCTGAAGTCTTATTTTGAAGAAGTTCCCGCTGAACTGAGTTCAAGTGGAATTCTGTAGTTCAAACGGAAAAGATATTCAACTGGAAAGAAGCAGTTTTGTCCTATAGTGAATATTCCGGGTGAGCTTGATTATCCGCTAGATAATGAGTTCAACCGGACTTTTCCTGAGAAGTCTTTTCAGTTGTCTAATCCCTGCAAAAGCTTCCTGGTTGCTTCCTTATCTATCAAAGCCGCTCTCCTAAAGTAGATTGTTTCTGATCACACGCAAGATATCCCATTTGTCGAAGATTATTCTTTTGGTAGTAGTATTTGACTTTTATAATCAACGGTCTAGATGATCGTTTGGAAATCAATGGTTGTCATTGGTTTCTCTTAGCACTATAATAGCATAGCTCGTCTTTAACATTTGTACGCATGAATTTGTGCATGACTTGTGTAATATTGTTGAGTTAATGCAAATAGTGCCGAGTATAATTTACTTCGTGTGTTACTATATTTATAAAAACAACTATTATTCACAAGTGTTAAATGTTTTAGTAAAGTGAAGATTAACTTAATTCCGCAAGGTTAATCTTGCAAGTAAATCTTGTAACTTAATTAGATCTTAAGTAATATCGATCCTACACCATCTTTGAACCTACTGCATTACCATCTCAAGAAGCCCCATCTTCCTCACAAATACCTGAGTTAGAGCTTATGGTTGATTCTACTCCAAAGCCTAACTTCAATCATGAATTCCCACTATCATATAATTCCAGAGTGATGAAAATGCATCCTTTGTAGAATGTAAATAGAGAAGTTAAAGCACCTGTGCTTACAATAAGCAAATTAGCAAATGCAAATTTCTGTCTACATACATGCTTCTTGTCTCAGGTACAACCAAAGAAGGTATCTGAAGCACTGAGAGAGAACAATTGGATTGAAGCCATGCAAGATGAGCAACTTCAAATCAATAAGCAAAAGGTATGGGGACTAGTAGACTTACCAGAAGATGCACCACCACCCATTGGAACAAAATGGGTATTTAGAAATAAGAAGGATGAAAGAGGCATTGTGGTGAAAAACAAGGCAAGGTTAGTGGTTCAACGTTTTGCTTAAGAAGAAAGAATTGATTATGATGAAGTCTTTGCACCTGTTGCAAGGTTGGTGGTTCAAAGAATATTTTTGGCTTATGCAGCTTTCAAAAACTTTATGTATATCAAATGGATGTCTGTTTGGGCTGATATTTCGGGATCCTCGGCGGAAGCTCAAGTGGTCCAGGATTCTCACACGGGTTGAGAATCCTGATAGGTTCGGGCATCCTGAATTACGGTTATCGACTAACCGCTATGTTGTTCCTCATTTATATTTGCTTGCAGGTAAAGAAAACGTGTAAAACAACCCTAAAGACTCGGTCAAAGACTAAAGAACGTGGACTAAGTGGTCCATAACGTCCATTTTGACTTAGTGGGCAGAATCCCTAAAAAATAGGAAAGTTTGTTAATTGTATTTCAGCTATTTAAGCAAGCTTTGATCGACATAAGAACACACATAAGCTCTCACACTCACACTAGCTGATAGATAAACTTTGTAACACTTAGTCTCGTCGATCAAGCCTTGCAATCACTTGTAATCCGTTATTTTCTTTCAATAAAATTGACTAGGAGGCGACTATTCGGTCGGCTCCCGAGGTTTTTATCCAGGATTCCTAGAGGCAACTCGAAGGATTCTGGAGTTTTCCTCACTAAATCATTGTGTCACCATCCTAACTTGGATTACTTTCTCATTTGATCGTTAAGCACACTACCTCACAATCTAAGTTTGGAATATAAGATTCGTTTGTGAATTTTTGACCAAAACAGTTTGGTGCCCACCGTGGGGCGAGTGGTGCTTAATCTTACCAAAATCCTATATTTCATTCACTTCATTTGATCTCCGATCCCGAAGATGTCAAACCCGCAAAAAACTGTCTTGGCCTCTACATCGTCCTCCATTCCTCCTCTTCCTTCCATCCCAGGAAGCCAGAAGAAGCCTAATGACCGTCAGAAGAAAGTGGGCGAGCAGCCGAGAAAAATGATTATCCTGTCTTCACAGGATCCCAGGTTCAATCTGTTGATCCTGTTATTACTAACAATGATTTGTTTTCCTTGATTAAGCAGGTGAAAAATCAAATGGATCAGCAAGAAAAGACCAATCAAGCAGTGATGAAGGAGATCGAGCAGCTTAAGAAGTCTAAGAAACCTGTGGAGGAACAAAGTCCTCTGTTTCCCATGCATCTTGACTTCAATGCTTCAGGATCCTCAGATCCATATCGCTACAATTACAAATCAGCATCAGGCTTTACTACATCCCCTACAATGACTTCTCAGGCCGCTGGATATGCACAAAGTACTGCTGGGTTCTCAGGAGCTGTCCCACCAGAATCCTCACGGTCACGCTACAAGGGTCCTTGGATTCCGCCATTTTCGGGATCCTCAGCCTCGCCGTCTCAAGGATATCCTTTTTCGGCTGGGAATCCAAGCTAGAATTCCCTAGGATATCAATACTCTAACCCTTCTGTCTCTGTAGGAATCTTCAAGACCAGCTCCTCAGAAGTGCATGATGGTGACGTCATCCCCATGCAAACAGCAGCCACTACAGAGCCGAGCTTCCCAGCGGGCTATCGATACAGTCCCAGGATTCCAATCCAGAATCCTGGCCCAGGTAGTATGTCCAATTCAATTCCTATCGTTTCTAACCAGGGTGCTCCTTATGATGCAGGTATTCATCCAAGTATCGCTAGGGAGCTCCAGAAGTTGAAAGAGATGATATCGAATGTTCCAGGGATCCTGAAACCTATTCCTGAAGTTCCTTTGGAAAGCCACAAGATCTCTAGATTTACTTGGCCAATATCCCAAGTAGAGATCCCGAAGCGTTTCCAGACACCAAGCATGAAGCTTTATGATGAAACCACAGATCCTGAGGAACATGCGGCACATTACCGGGAGCGTATGGAGATCAATCCCATTCTGACAGAAATCAAAGAAGCCTGTCTATGCAAAGGCTTTGGATCAACCTTAACAGGACCAGCCATGAAATTGTTTAACAATCAATTTTCTTGCAGCAGGACCTTTGAGAAGCTCACAGATGACCTGTACCGAATAATTCAGAAGCCAGATGAGCCTCTCAGGGAATACATTGCCAGATTTGGTCGAGAATCTCTTGAGATTCCTAATCTGGATATGGCAGCAGCCGTGGAAGCCTTTAAAATGGGGCTCTCCAAAGATTCACGTTTTTATGATGACCTTGTCATGGCTCATTGCAGGAACCTTGACGAAGTACGCAGTAGAGCCTTGAGATTTATCCGTTTGGAAGATGACAAGAGGATCCACCAAAGATTGGAGGTTCCTAAATATGATCCCAACAGCAAGAAGGCGGAATCCCCCGGGAAGCCGTATAGATCTCGTCCATACTCCAAACCGGAAAATCACAAAGTCAATGCCGTTGACCAAGACGATGATGATGAGGAGTATCCTAAGGTATCTGAATACTGTTTTTCCGTTGATATTGGTGGTTTGATGTGTGCTATGCAGGATCTAGGTGAAAAAGCAAGATGGCCCAGGAAGGATACCAAGCAAGGATCCTGGAAAGACAAGACCAAGTGGTGTGCCTTCCATGAAGATTTTGGCCACCTAACAGACGAATGTATAGCACTCCGAAAGGAAATCAGCTATCTACTCAATAAGGGGCATCTTAAAGAATTGATAGGCAGAAAGAGGGTCAAGACTCAGGAAGCCGACAAGGTGCCTCAGAGAGCAGCTTCTCCACCACAGGATGCCCAGATAATCAACTTCATCTCAGGAGGCTCAGACATCTGCGGCACTTCGTATTCCTCAGCCAAGAAGCATGCTAAGGAGTCCAAATCTGAACAGGGTGACAAACCTGTCCGGACGTCCACCCTAACTCAGGACAAACTTATATCTTTTGATGAGAGTGACCGTTCTCATGTTCAGGATCCTCATCATGATAGTCTTGTGGTTACTTTATATATTGCTAACCATTTTGTTCGCAGGATCCTGATTGATAATGGAAGCTCAGTAAACATAATCCGTCTTGATGTACTAAAAAAGATGGGGATCCCGGAAACTGAAATAGTTGCAAGATCCTCAGTCCTAGTTGGCTTCAGCGGTGAAACTAAAAGCATCGTTGGGGTATCAGGCTGCCGGTATATATAGAGGGGGTAAACTCTATGCAAAAATTATGTGTTATAGATTCTCTCTCTTGTTGCAATATTATTCTTGGCAGGCCATGGATTCACGAGATGAAGGCAGTCCCTTCAACTTATCACCAATGTATCAAGCTTCCTACACCTTGGGGAGTTGTAAGAATTGAAAGCGACCAGCAGGAAGCTAAGAACTGTTATTCAACTTCGATGAAGAACACCACTAAGGTGACGAAGGGATAGCAATTACAGAAAAAGGCACCTGAAGTGCAGGAGGACAGGGAGCTGGAAGTCAAAGAAGTGCCTCTAGACCCTGGGAATCCTGAAATCAAGGTGCTCGTGGGAACAAGCATCCCAACAAATGTTGAGCAGGAATTATTCCAGCTTCTCAAAGCCAGAACTTCAACTTTCGCCTGGAAGCATGAAGATATGACAGGTATCCCTAAACATGTAATTACTCATACACTTGGTTTAGATCCTTCTTTCAGGCCTATACAGCAAAAAAGGAGGAAGTTCGCTCCAGAGAAGAATATAATCATCCAGAAGGAAGTCGACAAGCTTCTCAAAACAAAGATGATCAGAGAAGTCAAGTATCCTAGATGGCTAGCAAATGTGGTGGTGGTCCAGAAGAAGAATGGAAAGTGGAGAGTTTGCGTTGATTACACAGACTTGAACAAAGCCTGTCCTAAGGATCCGTTTCCACTTCCCCATATTGATGCTATGGTAGATGCTACGGCTGGTCACGAGATGCTCACCTTCATGGATGCCTCGGCAGGATTCCAACAAATTCAGATGGAACCATGCGATCAGGAGCATACGGCTTTTATGACTCCAACAGGTATATATTGTTACACTGCTATGCCCTTTGGTTTGAGAAATGCAGGTGCCACCTACCAGAGGCTCGTCAATATGATGTTCAAAGAGCAACTGGGAGACACGATGGAAGTCTACATAGATGACATGGTGGTGAAATCCAAGAAAGCTGAAGATCACGTCAGGGATCTCCAAACTGCCTTCGATATCCTTGATCAGTATAACATGAAGCTCAATCCCTCCAAATGCCACTTTGGGGTGCGAGCTGGAAAATTCTTAGGATACATGGTTACCGAAAGAGGGATCGAAGCGAGCCTAGAGCAGATCAAGGCAATCCTAAATTTGAAGTCCCCATCAAACGTAAAAGAAGTACAAAGGTTGACAGGAAGAATCGCAGCACTCAACAGGTTCATTTCAAGATCCTCATAAAAAAGTAAGGATTTCTATGATATCTGAGGAAAAACAAGAAGTTCGAGTGGACTGAGAAGCATGAAGAAGCCCTGAAGTGCCTGAAAAACTACCCGTCAGCAGCCCCGCTACTAATGAAACCAGAAGATGGGGAGCCACTATATTTATATCTCGCTGTTTCCGGAAGCTCAATCAGTGCAGTCCTGGTAAAAGACCATCAAGGTCAGCAACATCCGGTATATTATGTAAGTAAAACTCTACTAGATGCAGAATCCAGGTATTCTCACCTTGAAAAATTAATTCTAGCTCTTATAATGGCTTCCACTAAGCTTAGACATTATTTCGAAACTCATGTTATAATCGTAAAATCTAACTATCCTATCAAGGCAGTTCTCAGGAAGCCGGAAATGTCAGGAAAGATGGCTAAATGGGCAGTCAAGCTGAGTGTTTATGACATCAAGTATGAACCAAGAACAGCAATCAAATCCCAAGCATTAGCTGACTTTGTGGCGGATTTCAGCAGTGACATTGAACCAGAAGTTGAAAAGGAAGTCCAGCAGCTTGAGAAGCTCAAGGAAGACTGGATCCTTTATCAGACGGCTCCTCAAATGTCAGAGGAACAGGGCTGGGAATCCTGCTAGAATCGCCACAGGGGGACATAATACCTCTATCCATATCCTGTGAATTCCAGGCTACCAACAATGAAGCTGAATATGAGCCTTTAATTGCTGGATTACAGCTGGCTAGGGATATGGGAATCCTATCTATACAAGTGTTTGTTGATTCTCACTTATTAACAAACCAATTTAATGGCTCTTATGCAGTGAGAGGGGAGAATCTGATCAAATATCTTGAAATTGTTAAAAAATTGTCTCTATTTTTCGAAAATTTTAGCATTTCGCAGGTACCAAGAGAAGATAATGCAGAAGCCGATGCCTTGGCAAACTTGGCTTCATGGCTCAGGATCCCTGAGGATGTCAAAATTCCAATAACTCACATCTTGACGCCAGCGATAGTTCTACAGGAAGCTCAGGCTATTGACAATAATGCAGGCGCAGATGTTGAGAATCCTGAAGATGCTCTAGAATCCTGGACCTACCCGATCAGGAAGTATCTAAAAGACGGGGAGATTCCCAAGGGCGAAAATCCCAGGGCTTTTCGCACAAAGGTATACTATACTATAATTGATAATATCCTATATAGAAGATCTCTTGCAGGTGTCTACTTAAGGTGCTTAGAGAAGTCAGAAGCTCTAGAGATGCTTGAAGACATCCACAGTGGAGATTGTGGGAACCATACCGGGGGCAGGGCACTGTTCTCTAAAGTTCTCAGATTCGGGTATTATTGGCCAACCATGAAGAAGGATGCCGCGAGCTTCTCACAGAAATGCGATGCTTGTCAAAGGCATGGCAATATCCTCCACCAACCTGCTGAGCATCTGCATCCTATAGTATCCCCATGGCCATTAATGAAATGGGGCATGGATATTGTGGGTAAACTGCCAAAGGCTCCTGGAGGGAAGGTGTTTATGCTTGCCATGACAGATTACTTCTCCAAGTGGATTGAAGCAGAAGCCTATGTTCAAGTGAGAGAAAAAGAAGTGATATCCTTCATCAAAAGAAACATCCTCACCAGGTTTGGGATTCCGGCAGAAATCATATGCGACAATGGCTCCCAGTTTATAGGCAAGAGAACTACAACCTTTTGTGAAAGCTGGGGCATCAAGATGATCACTTCAATACCTGTCCACCCTCAGGCTAATGGGCAGGCAGAATCCAGCAATGAGATCATAATCAACAACCTCAAGAAAAAGCTGGGCTCCAAGAAAGGGAAATGGGCTGAGGAGCTGCCATTTGTCCTTTGGGCAGACAGAACTACACCTAAAAATGCTACTGGCCAAACGCCATTCTCGTTAGTGTTTGGGGCAGAAGCTGTGATCCCTATAGAAATGGTACTCCCGACAGCCAGAGTCAACTGCCAGGATCCTGAAACCAACAGCCAGAATCTCCTTCAGGATCTTGAAACAGTTGAGGAGCTCAGAGATATGGCCAGAATCCGAATGACATCTTACCAGTAGCGGATAGCAAAATCTTATAACAAGAACACCAGGCTGAGAAGGTTCCAAGTAGGTGACTTGGTCTTGAGGAAGGCTTTTCAGAATACTACCAATCCTGCTGATGGGAAGTTGGCACCCAAGTGGGAAGGCCCTTACCTTATAGATTCTGAAGAAGGAAAGGGGGCATACCGTTTGGTAAATATGGAAGGAGAACCTATGCCAATAGCTTGGAATGCTGTCCACCTTAAAGCGTATTTTATGTGAGAATCCCATTGAGAATTAATCTCAGGCAGAATCCCAAGGATCCTCACTGTATAAATAATCCAAGGTACGTATACTAATCCTATTTCAGTTTATTCTTATTATTTTTATGACACATTACTGACTTAAGCATCGGAGTGGTGTTAGCTGAGCTAACACCCACCCCTCACCAAGTATTGAGTATTTTGCAGATTCTCAGAATCCTAACTAAAGTAATTTGGGTATATCCCCAGTTAGAGGCTGATCACCTCTCCTCCGTTTAAGATATCCTGCATACCTTCTAAGGTTTAAGAGGATTTCACCTCTTCTACGTTTGGGTAATCGCCAGTAGCGCACGACCCTCGCCAGGAGCGCACGTTGTCCACCAGTATGCTCAAGGTGGCCGGACCAGTCCACTCCAGGGGTGGCTGACAATCTTGTCACCGGAGGCTGCTGGGAGGATTCTCAAGGTTTTTAACACTCACGTGTTAACTAAGGCTTAAAAGGTCTTCACCTTTTCTAAGAATCGCCAGGAGCACTCGTTATTCGCCATTGGGCGGATCCCCAAGTAATAGCAGACGTGCTATCCTCACGAATTATCTAAGGTTTATAACACCAGCGTGTTATCTAAGGTTTTGGCATTTTCATGTCACTTACGTATGGGCTTGTCCCCAGAAATGCACGGGCTTGTCCCCAGAAATGCACGGGCTTGTCCCCAGAAATGCACGGGCTTGTCCCCAGAAATGCACGGGCTTGTCCCCAGAAATGCACCGGTTTGTCCCCAGTTTAACTCAATTTCGAAACTACTATGCTTTTACCACAGGTATCCTCAAGGATGTTGAAAGAGGATTCCAGAATCTATCTAAATGCACCCAAGGTAAAACCTACTTAAGAGACTAATAAGGTAATATACTTTCGAATTATTACATTTATCATATACTTATGCTGACTTGTGTCATGGTTTGTCAACTTACATACTTAACTTAAAGAATTTTTACTACCTTAATATTCCTGAGGAACCTAATGGGATTCTCACTTAAATATTACAAAATGTTTCATGAACAAAATAAAAAACAAGGGGCAAACACACCATGATAAAGAAAGTCGGATACTAGTATTAACCATGCAGGAAATTCAAAAGGGGTAACTCTAGCTAGTTTCTCAGCAACCCCAAGCTCCTCCAGAGTTCCTTTCTAGGTAGCTGCATTCAAGCCTTAGCAATGAAGCCTTCAGCATCTGCTTCATTGGCCTTGATCGCGGAAGAAAATCGAAAAGAAAAGGGAGGGAGCTGACCTGGAGAAAAAGAGAAATTGAGAAGGTTCCGATGGTAATCCAGGGTTATTTATGGAGAAGTCTCGTGAGAAGTTGCGTCGCTATCAAATCAGGAGCTAACGAGTCACCTCCGTAATTATTTCACGAGTTTGAATTTTCACAGCCGTCTTCATGGTCTACAACTGTCAAAATTCAGGGGCAATTGTTGGGCTGATATTTCGGGATCCTCGGCGGAAGCTCAAGTGGTCCAGGATCTTCACACGGGTTGAGAATCCTGATAGGTTCGGGCATCCTGAATTACGGTTATCGACTAACCGCTATGTTGTTCCTCGTTTATATTTGCTTGCAGGTAAAGAAAACGTGTAAAACAACCCTAAAGACTCGGTCAAAGACTAAAGAACGTGGACTAAGTGGTCCATAACGTCCATTTTGACTTAGTGGGCAGAATCCCTAAAAAATAGGAAAGTTTGTTAATTGTATTTCAGCTATTTAAGCAAGCTTTGATCGACATAAGAACACACATAAGCTCTCACACTCACACTAGCTGATAGATAAACTTTGTAACACTTAGTCTCGTCGATCAAGCCTTGCAATCACTTGTAATCCGTTATTTTCTATCAATAAAATTGACTAGGAGGCGGCTATTTGGTCAGCTCCCGAGGTTTTTATCCAGGATTCCTAGAGGCAACTCGAAGGATTCTGGAGTTTTCCTCGCTAAATCATTGTGTCACCATCCTAACTTGGATTACTTGCTCATTTGATCGTTAAGCACACTACCTCACAATCTAAGTTTGGAATACAAGATTCGTTTGTGAATTTTTGACCAAAACAATGTCAAAAGTGATTTTTTATGGATTATTGAATGAAGAAGTTTATGTATGTCAACTGTTGGATTTTGATATGTCCGACTATCGATTACTCAAAGTAACCATAAAGGTACGATCCAAGAGTTAACACTCTGGACGACGAACAAGTTATAATATTTAAATGTTACATATATTTAAATAATGCCGATCACATAACGAACATTAGACGAATCATTATTTATCAAAATAATGAGTATGGTTAATTGTTTAGAGAAATAATTAAAAAGGATAAATAAATCGATGAACGTTTAAGATGTAAACGATGATAAAATTGTTAAAGCGGTTGACAATTTAATCAGAGAATATTATTACGTCAAAAGACGGTTTTGACTAAAATTATATTAATACGTTATTCTGTAATAACGTAGATGATATATTTATCTTATGGAGATAAATTAAATACAGATAAAACAAATATTATCAAAGATGTTAACAATAATTATCCGGGAAACGTTTTAGATAACTAGTTAACTAAAACGTTAAGGTTGATATAAATATACATCAGATATACTAGGTTTGTTTCGCACATATAAACTTTAGTTGGTATTAACTGTATTAACAGTTAATATCAGGATGTTTTCTTTGGGAAAAAGACGGTATTTTAAGACTAGATTGTAACTTGTATTCCTATAAATACAGGTTAAATCCTGAACCCTAATGACACAGAAGAACCCTAAAAGTTTATCCCAAAATCTCACTCCATCTCTTCCTCTGTGTCCGCCGACCACCACAGCCGACGCCGCCGCTGCCCCCTGCCAGCCTCCGCCCACCGCCTGGCAACCTGCCGCCCGCCGTCGCGCTGCCCAGCTGTTGTCGCGCCGCCGCACCACCGGTCACCGCCGTCGCGCCGTTTCCGCCTACGCTGCACCGCCGCCTTCTGCCACCGTTGTGCCACCACTACCTGTTGTCGTCGCCGCCGTGCGGCATCGTCCGTCTCCACCTGTCTCTAGGTTGTTTTTGGGTGTGGAGCAGTTCAAGTTATATTGGGTCACGATATCCAGTTGTTCTCGGTTATCGTGTCGGGAGTAGGTTCGAGTCGTTGAGTGTTGAACGAGTGTTCAAGGATTTCTAGCGGATCCGTTTGTCACATTATAGTGTCTCATCTCGGTATCATCAAGGTTGGTCTCTAAACATCCTATGTTTGTGTTTTATATATTTATCTAAATTATTTGTATTTTGATAACTGGTGTGAGATACCTAAAACTCATTTATGAAAGTTTTGAACTTTATCGCTTCCGCAAATTGATTACCTGACATAATCTTTTTTTAGATAAACAAATATAAAATATGATTTTTTATTAATATGACCAAATTTGATTTTGTCTTAAACGAGCCCTAGATTCCGAACATTTTCAGCAATTTTATTGCAAATAACATAAAAAATGTACTATCTCTAACCGTGAATAACAAACAAACCTCTTTAGACACATCAATTCCTCCCTTATAGCTAAAGAAAATCCCACAGCCCAGTACTTAGAACCAGAACTACCAAAAGCATGATTTATTCCCAAAACATTGACATAAAAACAACTACAATGAATCCAGAAGTTAACAATGAAGAAATACAGATTCAAATCATCAAATGGATGAACTGATTGTTGAGTAAATCTTGACATATTTTAGTTTTATTGTTTACTTTTATTAGTTAGTATCTTAGTTTAATTATGCATCTGTGAATAAGATAGAATTGGTCATGGGTTGACCGAATTTGGTGTATGTGTACGTTGAGAGTAAAGAAGAGTGGGTCACCTATTTCCTTATCTTTAGGCTAGAATAGATGTAGATTGTTATTTGCATGTTTCCACGTTTCGTTTCTGTAAGTCTATATATAGACTTTTGAGTATTCAATAAAGTAGCAAGCTTTCCTCCATCTTTCTTCCTTTACTTTCTGCAACTATACGATTCATATATACATTTCATATTTGAGAGGCTTGAATAGAGAGAAGCTTCATCATATTATTTAGGGTCTGAACCAACATTTGGTATCAGGGCCTAGGGCTCGAAGAGGAGGCGATTTTCATGTAAATCGCAGCAGAGGGTGAAGGAAGACCGGTTGCTCACAGCAGCAACACAAGATCGTGGCCGTCGTCGGAGTGAAGACCGTGACCGAAGAACTGACGAGAAGAAGACCGTGGCTAGAAATCAGTTCTGGCTAAGACCGAAGACAACCATTAAGCAAGAAAGAAAGACCGTAGCAGTGACCGCAAAGACCGTAAAGTCGCATCAAAGACCGGCGACTAAACAAGACCGACAAAAGTGACCGAAGACCGAACGAGATCGTTGAAAAGAAGCAAGAACGATGGTAGCGGATGACGGTGTCGTTGCAGTCCGTGATCAAGGAAGCAATTATCGCTTCAATGTCCGAAATTGACCGAAACAAACTACACCTCTTGGTCGATTTTAGTCGAAACAGTGTTGAGAGCTAATGGGTTATGGAAGACGGTGACCGGGGAAGACGAAGATGAGAAAAGAAACTACACCACTAAATCTATCATTTATCATACTCTCCCTGAAAATGTTCTTTTGCAGGTTGCCAAACATAAGCGAGCGGAAGACGTGTGGGAATCCATCCGGGTTCGTTATTTAGGATCCGATCGGGTCCAAAAGGCAAGGTTGCAAACCTTAAGGGGTGAGTATTAAGGTTGAAGATGAAGGAGACCGAGTTGATCAATGACTATTCGGCGAAGATTAGTGGTATAGTCGAAAAGTTCAAGAGTCTTGGCTCGAACCTTGATGAAGAGGTGATAGTAAGAAAGTTTCTTACTTCGGCCCAAAATAAATACTTACCTATTGTTGCACCTATCGTGCAATATTTCAATCTCGACACTATGCCATTTGAAGAAGCGATGGGGAGGCTAAAAGCTTATGAGGATAGAATCCAAGGGGATGAAGAAAAGGAAGATCAAGGAACACTCTTGATGACATGTGAAAGTAGTGGACGAGGGAAAGGCCTTGGAAAGAATTTTGAAAGAGGTGGAAAAAGTCGTGGAAAAGGAACTGGCCGAGGTGACAAAAGCGGGCTTCGATGCTACGATTGTGGAAAGTTTGGACACTTTAGCTATGAGTGCACAAAATGGAAGAACAACGACAAGGACAACGAGGCCAACTTGATTAAAGAGGAAGAACCGAATTTGCTTTAAGGATGAAGTAGGTTAAGATTAAAGGGGTGTTGAGTTAATCTTGACATATTTTAATTTTATTATTTAGTTTTATTAGTTAGTATCTTAGTTTAATTATGCATGTGTGAATAAGATAGAATTGATCATGGGTTGACCGAATTTGGTGTATGTGTACGTTGAGAGTAAAGAAGAGTGGGTCACCTATTTCCTTATCTTTAGGCTAGAATAGAAGTAGGTTGTTATTTGCATGTTTCCACGTTTCTTTTCTGTAAGTCTATATATAGACTTTTGAGTATTTAATAAAGTAGCAAGCTTTCCTTCATCTTTCTTCCTTTACTTTCTGCAACTATACGATTCATATATGCATTTCATATTTGAGAGGCTTGAATAGAGAGAAGCTTCATCGTATTATTTAGGGCCTGATCCAACACCGATAACAACAAACACTTGCAGATTGAACAATAGAATTGCTCAGATGAACACTCGAAGAAATAAATGAGTAAACCCTAAAGTGGAGACGGGAAAGAATGAACGGGAACAAAATATCTCATCGCATATGAAAACCGTAGCTAACACTTCTTCTATTTAGTATCCAACTTAAGACGGATTATAACCTGAAAGAAACCAATAACCTGATGGCAGCTCTAGCCCGATGTTCAGCCCATTCATCAGCCCATATACTACTCTCAATCATGTACCACGTTAGCCCAATCCGGAAATAAAAGAAACCAAGAAATAAATAAGTAAAGGTTTTGAATTAAAAGAAAATATAAACAAGTATAATTCAATCCCTGAACAAATCAACCACATTCAGTTTTGTGCATATAAGATATGCTAGTAGACTAACAATCCTTATATGAAAATGCTAGCAACTTGTAATTTGGTGAAACAACAAGGTCATGGGTTCAAATTAATAGCAGTACAATCTGTTTAGCATAGCGTTTTAACTTTCGCTGACATTTCTACAACTTCTGACCAATGAAATTGGATACCAATAATCATATTTCAAAACAAATGTAGGTATTCCATCTCTTTAACAGTTGAAGATAATACAAGAAATATGAAAGTGTCTATGTTTAATGACATTGCTCAAGAAAAGATCGGGAAGTCATGTGCAAATATGGTCATCAAAGATGGTTACACCGACCAGAATATAGCTCCAGACATCATTCACCATGTAAGAGGAAACAAGTGTAAATTTCATCTAGAACATAATCATTTTAAGAGCCACCTTTTGGTATTTGATGTTGAAAAACAATTCATATAGTTGACTTTTTAAGTCAACTAGCAGACTTTTAGTGCAACATTTTCATAATAGTGCAAATGATATAGGTTATGAAAGTTGGTTCAGTGGTTCAGTCCTACTTTGTAATGATACAGATAGACTGTGTTTTATAAGGGAGCTATAAGACGGTTTTCTAGACTTTTCAAGTCAAAGTTGTGTTATTTATGTCCTTTTCTTTCTCAGTCCATCATTTGAGGTTAAATGCTTAGGTAAATAGAAACAATAAAGGTCTCTTCGCTGTTGTGTCCTTGTTGGCATCCCAAGGTTACTTATTTTTATTTGTTCGGTATCCTTTTTGTATATGAATCTATGTACATCTCTATTAAAATTTCATGAAGGAGAACGGGAGCCCTGTATCTGTGACCTGTGACTTTATGGCTAGCCATATTACATCTTAATTTGAAAAGAATCATAGTTGTTCATTCTCTATGGTTGTATACAGGGGCGGAACTAGAAATTTTTTTTAGGGGTCTACAAATTTTTTTACGGAGTCACTAGCTTTAGATGTTTCAGTTTCATATAAACGTACATAAAGAATTTTGGTCTATTACTTACTAAATAGTTTTTAATGTAGACGCGCGTAGCGGCACGACATTGCGAGTAAAGAAAAATAACCGACTAAAAAAACTCTATATGACTTGATTAAAAATTATATACCGTAACATTGATAGCGATATAATAGTAAAAAAATAATAGTAAATGGATAAAAGTGAAGAGAAAAACAAATTAACGCGAGAAAAATATAATATGACAAAATGTTTTCCTATTAAAAAGTCTATATTTTAATATATTGTAATATTTCGTTATAAAAAGGGTCTAAGATTAATGTATTTGAAAAGAATGGGTCTATAATGAAAGTAAATAAAAAAGAGGTGGAAAATGAAGTACCCCATTTATTCTCCTCATTTATAGCTCTAAAATCAATAAAGAAAGCTGAGAAAAATAAAAAAATATTGAGCACAAGATTTGAACTTGCACCCCTTCAAAATCAAGCAAGGGATCTTACCACTAAGCTAGTTGTTTGCTTTGTTTTATTTTCACAAACTTAGTATTTATTAACTCCTTTTCACAATTTTTTTATAAAAAAACCGTTCACATAATTTTCACTTTGTGTACGAGGTTGAGGGGGTCCACGGGGACCCCTGGGCCTAATATAAATCCGCCCCTGGTTGTATATTGACCATAACATGTTTACTTGACAAAATCATAGTTGTTCATTCTCTATTGTTTTATATAGACTATAACATGTATGATGCCTCTAACAAAACATCATTGTTTTTCTTTACCGCTCGGTTTTTTATATGAATGTATGTTTTATATCGCTAAGAGTTTCATTGTCTTTTAAGAAATATTGTTTTGACTACAGTCTCATGGGTCTTTAGCTGGTCACAACCACTTACTATCACGTACATATCAGTGTTAAAAAAGACGACTTAGCAACCCAACCCATGATGAAAGCTTAAACTCCCCCGTCATAATCTGCGGTAAGGCTCCACCCTGTTACATATTAAAAGCACTTTGTGTTGTATCTTAATTGTAAAAGTTAAACCTTATAGTATTCAAAACTTGATACGGTAAAACTATGATGGGAAAATATAATATATTGCGGTTAAAAGAATATACTAAAAAAAATTTAGCACGTGTTGAAATGGGTTCATTGATTTAATAAACAAGATTAGAATAAATTGTCAAGTTGTTCAATTACGAAATTTACTAAGTAATTAATTAAATATAGATTTTTGATTATCTGGATTAGTGCTATAGTAATTCCAAAAAGATAATTAATGGTACAACATGACAATAATTAACTGACCCAACTTTAACTCATTTGTCCAGTTGTCACAATAAAATATAGGTTCTTAAGTTCTTTCCTTTTTTGACGGCAGGTTCTTTAATTCTTTTAAAAATATAATTCTTATTCTTTATTTCAAACTTTTTAAAATAATATTCCAGTTTTATTTAAATATTGTTATTCCGTAGTAATTCCAGTTTTATGTGTACTTAAAAGAAATATTATAAACATGCAGATGACCTAGCGCAAAATCTCTTTATGCGACATACACTTGATACTGTATTCAGAATTCCGAGTCAGATCGAAGATACTAAATTTTACTATTTTTTTTTTGTATTTTTTCTTTTAACCATTCCTATTGACCTTTGGTTGTTTTTACCCTACAACTGTGACTGTATAGGATACTAAAATGTATTAGATATTAGATTTTTTAATATTAAACCCAAAATCCATTAGCTAGGTTAATTAATTAATTCGAATTTTCTTGTAACGTATATATATTATAGGGTTATTTATTCACTAACAATTAATTGAATATTTCACCATAACTTTGAAAAATGTATATATTGGTTATCGTCATAATTCTAGAACATAGAGATCGTATGATCTTGCTAAGAAAAACATAATCATAGGCCGTGATGATGTTTTTGATGAATGAGAAAAGTAGAATCAAGATGATAGTGAAAGACAATGAACTAAAAACGAAGTTAATTAGTGCAAGAAATATATAAGAAAGGTGGGGCAGGTTTATCGACCAAGTACTAATTAACTCACTTGTAATTGATGCATTAGGTTTTCATTTAGAATATCCAACTTTTATGATATGGTCTTTGAGATTGATATACGAAACGTGTCAGTTTTTCCGTTACTTTAGTCGAATTCGTGTCAAACATAAAAGCAACAAAACATAATGAGTGGATGAGACAATGGAGAAGGAATAGCCTTCAAGATCATACTAATTGATCACCCACATATATATGACTAAAGATATAAACAACTAATACTTATCTTACAGTTAACCAACTAATACATATCTTACATTTAGGTTACCAACTATTGAGCCCTTATTGTTTAATTAGTCTCCTCTATAACCTCCCTTTGAGACGAACCGAACAATCGAACATCCATATTTATCCTTCTAGTCGTCCACTTTATCGAAGTTGGTATTCAATATATTTTCACACTTCCTCTCAAAACCAACTCTTCCTATACTCAAGCCCTATCAGAACTCCAGTAACTTTTGTTTAGGCAAACCTTTAGTTAGTACATCTGTTACTTGTGATATCGTCTATACTCAAGCCCTATCGGATCTCCAGTAACTTTTGTTTAGGCAAACCTTTAGTTAGTACATCTGCTACTTGTAATATCGTCTGAACGTATTTGAGATCTATTTTCCTAGGTTCTTGAGCTCCAATAATACTGGCCCTATACACGTCCTCGGTAATTGACAATGATACTATTGGTTGTCTTTTAGTGCACTAAGATAGCGCGCTTACATCAATAAAGAAAGCATACCTAGTTGTAGATCATCTTTTATTTGGATTCCCAACATAATATCTATCGAAGAAACCTCTAAGATCGATATTCATCTCACTCTTAAAATTATTCACATAATCGAATATACCATTCACATACTCTAGGACTCGTTTTGCTTCAAACAAATGTGATTTTCTTGGTTGCTGCATGCATCAACTTAATACTCCTACCGAGAACACAAAATCGGGCTTGGTTAAAGTTAAGTAGATCAAATTACCCACTAGTTGCCAATATTCAATTGCATCTTCAAGCATGGTTCCTTCTTCGGCATATAACTTCATGTTGGCATATGTTACTGTATGGTGACTGCTTTATTTCGAATATAAATAGTAACTCAGTTAGATACTTCTTCTTGATCTAAGATCGCCCCACTGGGTTGGTATCCCACTTTCAGACCGAAAAAGTGACTTAACCTTCCTAAGTCCTTTAATTTAAAATTAACACCTATGTTAGCTTTATGTTGTGTACGGAAATATTCCTCCTGGATGAATTGTATAAAATTAGGCTTAGTAAACTTGATTTGAAATATTAAGTCTGAAGCAGCTTATCTGGATGAACTAGTTGATCCGGATGAAGTCTGAAGACCAAAGTTACTCCGGTGCATCAAGTTGATACGGATGATCATTGGTTGATCCGGAAGAGTACAAGTTCCGAATGAACTCGAGTTCCTCCGGAAGGAGAGTTCATCGGGAGTTGACTATTCTCTTGTACTTGATCCGGGTACACACAAAACAACTTTTGTTATTACCCACTGTTTACACCACAACAGAAGCCGCTCCATCATTTCTTTGATATTTTTATCCAATGTAAAACGTTATTAGTGTCTGGTTATTATGTTACATTGTATAGATGATCAAGATCATCTTAGGCAAATCAAGGGCTATCCTTGATTTCTACTACTAGCTCTATATATTGTATTTTTGTTTCTTGTAAACGCACGAGAGTTGAACACGTTCGTGCAATAGTAGAGCTGAGTTTATCCATACTTGTCTTTTTTATTTGCTTTCTACTAACTAAAGTTCGATATTAACTTATATTTCCCCCTAGTTAATATTGTGTCTAATCTTAAAGGTTAATGTAGTTAACCACAATCCTACATGTTGCTTAGTTTCTTCTTCGTACTCCCTAGTCACAATAAGATCATCTACATAATTTAGCGCTATGGCAACGTAATTATCTTCAATGCTTCTTTATGTTGCCTATGTTTTGCTTTTATGTGTGACACTAATTCGACTAAAGTAACATAAAAACTTACACGTGTCGTATATCGATCTCAAAGACCCTATCTCAAAAGTTGGACAATCTAAATCAAAGTCTAGTGCATCAATTACAAGTGAGTTAATACTAATACATGAAATATTACTTGATAAACCTATCCCCACCTTTCTTATATTCTTGCACTAAGTTCCTTGTTAGCTCATTGTCTTTCACTAACATCTTGATTCTACTTTGCTCATTCAAAAACATCATCACGGTTTATGATGATGTTTTTCTTCGTAGGATCAAAAAATCTATATATTCTAGAATTTTGGTCTTGCTCTAACTTATTGAATTTCCTAACTTACTAATTCAAATGGATTTAAAGAAGCTAACCAGATGAGATCTTCTTCTTTCTATTTCTCGGCCGTCTTGTTGATTGCGATCAACTCTACTCTATGAGTTTGTGCCTCTGATACCAATATATTGTTGGCTCAAAATTAATGCTATATTAAACCAACAATGTATAGAGAATATGAACAAACAATTGTTCGACACTTTCATTAATAAAAACCGGTACCATAACATAAAATTAAAAGAGACACTAAAATAAAATATTCCTTGAACTTTCATTTCTTTCAGAAACTGGTTTCCAGATTAAAACTAACAAAAGCTTCATGTAATATAAACTCACCATTGGAACTTTTGTATGACCTGAAAACGGAAATCGAAAAACTGCATTTGCATTATCTTCAAGCTGCTTGAAATCTTGATTTCAAATTGTAATTGTGATCCTGATAACATTGTGGATGAGTGTTAGCTAGTTATGGTGACTAATCTCTGTGATCACCAAGTGTTTTGATCATTAGTTTGTAGATCTCTTTCTAGCAATTAAGTATAAATGAAGAAGGGAGAGTTGTATATAATTTGTTGTTCAAAAATAATCTAACGCAGGAACAACTTTGAACAACCAATTATGCAAGAATACTACACATATTCAGAATAATTTCAAGTAAACTTGACAGAATACATGACTTAAACTTACTTTAGAGTTACCTTCATACATCTCATCCAGGAAGTAAAACCCGCAAAAACGCAAATGAATATGGTCTAAAACAGCTAGACAGCAAGCACAATCAATGCATATTGATCTACCCTACTTTTTGAACTATGATTACAACATTCTTAATCGAAATCTTGCTGAAAATTCGCTACGAAAGATAATCTTTGTTGCAACATAGATGGATCTATCAATGCCTGACCATCAACTACCTGCAATAATAATCAATTAGTTAAGGACCCAATTCTCTAACATATATTTGAGACAAATTACTAAAGAACAACAATACGTGGTCTACAATATGGTACCTCGGTCTGAATAGAGTGATGTAAACGATCTTTTACTTTGGTTAAAGTGCAGGTTATGACATTAAGACCTTCTTCAACAAGAGTGTTTAATACTTTCGAAAGGCTGAACCCGTCCTCTATCAAGCAACTATTGATTGAAATCTCCACTCCGCCATTAGAAAAGCTGACTGAAACCTTATTAGAGTTCTCGTTAGAGTTTGAAAAACTTTTGAGCTGGTCCCTTTTGGCACTGAGCCCTTTAACAGTTTCTTCCATTTCTTTGATGTAATGCATTGCTTGGTACATATGATCCGATATCGAACGGTTTCCCTAATTAAAAACCAAAGTTCATCAAGGGTTTTTTAACATTTTTTTTTAAAATCTAACACACAAATCAACTATGTTGTGAGGAAAAGATACATTAAAACCAAAGAAAATCAAGGAAATAGACATTTTGATTTTTGACCACCTAAAATCGCCCCTGGAGCTCCGGCTAAATTAGCCTTTGGCTATATATTTGACTCGAGAAAGTGTCTATTTTAGTGATTTTCGTTTAAAAGTAGCTTACCTTGATGAATTCAAGAGGAAGTAGATCTCTAAGTGAAGCATAAAGTTTAGCCATTTCTTGTCTCCGTTGTCTTTCCATCTCTCTATGAACCATTTTCTTCTGTATCTGGTCATTTTCACCATCTCCACCACCACCACCACCCGGACTTGGCTTATTAGATGGTCGATTTCCGCCCCGCTTCCTGGAGCTGCTCCCAGCATAATTTATGCTACTTTTTCCCTTCATATCCACATTGGAAACATCATGTTGATGAAGATCCGGGGTTTGATCTTGTTGTTGGAAAGAAATCAAATCAGGATGATCGTGATCCAGGAAATCGTCATTCTCCCTTAAAGAAAACATTATTTGATTAGGTTTTGTGTTTGGTATATCCATACTGCAATCTTCAAGATTTCCTGTGATCGATATCTTCTAATTAATCTTTATTAAGTAGGGTTTTCTTTTGTATAATTTAATGATCACGAGTTCCACCAGCTTAGCATTTTCTTTTCTTTTTTCTTTTGTTTTCTTTTCTTTTTTTTCTTATTTATTTACTAAGGTTACTGTAGTTTTGCACAAACGCAATCCTAATCGTATCTGTTCACACCAACCGTCCAACTTAACATAGAAAACGTTTTCCCCTTTTTTCCGAACATCAATATTAAATAGGTGCAATTCTCTACTAATTTATTCGATCAAAATGTGTTTCTTAAGGGTGCAGCTATTAATAGCCCATCTTTTTTAATCTCACACCACCATTTATTTTGGTAATATTAAAATTGAAAAATAGTCAATCAACGGTATTTTTCAAACTTGACTTTTTCAAGGTTTGCTAAGTTAAAATATAAAAAAGAAAAATTCTGACGGTCGTCTGGAACAAGTGGAAAGACCGTTACTGAAGTTTGAGTTAGTGAAACGTTGTGAAAGTAAAAGCCTAAAAAGTTAGAATGCAATTATGATGTTGATGGATGGCCGTTTAATTCATTGATAGAGTAATAGTGTGAGATCAGAATTCAGATGATATAAAATAAGTTACTTGTTTATTAAAAATAAAAAGATTTATAGGGTTTGGCAATGTGGTCAAACAGTTAAACACTAAACTCTTTCTACTATCTAACGAAAAAACATACACCTAAGAAAGAATGAATAAATGGGAGGTACCCAAGACATTATAATGGGGAGGTCTTGGGTTCAAGTCCCACTTGTAACAAAAAATAAATAAATGGGGGTTACAAGCTGGGCCAGGGGGTTTTCTCACCTATGATGAGTTTCCTCCTGATGAAGATTGGAGATGATCGGGTGGGTGGGTAATGCCCCCGTCAGTGATCCAAATTTGCCGTTCAAAAAAAAAAAAAAAAAAAGAAAGAATGAATAAAATCACAAATATTTAATGCCTGTATCTAGAAGTTTTTCACTAAGAAAATTAATTCGACTTTCTAAAATAAATTAAACTTAAATAAAACTTATTAAACTAAACCTTAGTTTAACACATTTAACAATTCAAGACTAAACCTATCATTCACCGTCCTAGTGTTGAATTGTAATTTATCTTTTTGCCTTAATTTGTTTCTTCTTTTCAGATGTTTGTAGCATACTTGTTTAACTGGTTCTACAAAATTAACATTTGTTTCCTTCCATACTTAACTTTAATGCAACATGTTATTCCTTTTTATCTCCCAATAATTCATGGGTCATCTGCTCCGGGTTCTTTTTCTTTACACCAACATTATCCGGGCTTTTTAATCAATATATCTAACCATTCCGATCTGAATCTGGCTTAATTAATTGGGTTTTTATTAATCATCCATCATTCATTTGCAAATTTGGTTTCCTTTTCATCATAGAAATTGTAGCTTGCATCTAGACTTACTATTTTCTCTTTTCATAGTTGTTCTCATGCTCTTGCACTTTAACCGTAGTACTCCAGATAACTTTGCTGCAAATTCATTAATACTTTGAATTTTCTCTCATCTTTAATCCATCTAACTTGCTTTTTAGCTTTTTAAGAAGACCTATTTAATTTCTTTCTACGCATAGATGTCGGACTCTTAGCACTCCCCATACGTCCGTCGATTCTTATTACTTTTTCATTTCAAGCATAATATCTTCCGGGAATTGCATGTGGTACAAAATCAAAAGTAAGAGGAAAATATTGAGTTAACCTTGATTAGTGAGTGTGGTACAAAATCAAGATTAAGAAGAAAATATTGCATTAATCTTGATTATAATTGTTTAAGTGACATAGTAGATAATTGTTAAACTTTATTTTATTAATAGTTTAAGTTATTATAATTAGGATCGAGTTAGTATTTATTAATATGTTAGAGATTTATTATTTTTCAAGATTCAGGTTAAGTACATATAAATGACTAGCTTATTTATGATTTTTTATTTATTTATGATTTTATTCATAATAAAATTCATAAACTTGAAACGAATACTCTTTAAGTTATCAAGTGTGTTCTTTATATATATATATATATATATATATATATATATATATATATATATATATGATTTTGCGGCCAACATATATAGCCAACTAATATAATATAAAATAGTAATATAACGTCTGTACGTAGTCAATACATTAGTTTCTAAACTTGATTATGAATTTAGTGCCATAAACAATTTTATATAGGTTTATTAATTGATTAAAAGTGTGTATATTTGTTTGTAGGGTTTAGAACGAGAATACCGTGCGCGTATTTTAAGGATGTCTCGTCCATTTAGATCATTAACGACCACCGGCCATAAAAAAAAACCCTACTTTTCTTGAGACTAATATGTGTCTACTTTTTTTTTAACAGCAAATTTTATTACACTAAATTTCTTCATTGCCACCAAGGATAATAATGAATTTTAGCTATTAAATCTTCAATAAAATAAAAATCTATAGCTCAAAGTTTTTCTGTGTAGAATTAGAGTGAAATTTAAAAAATAAAAAAACAAAACATGGAAGGAATTTTTGACTTTTTATCAAATTCTCCCAATTTTTTAAACCTTCATAACTTTATATACGGCATTATTTTTTTTTTAAAAAAATTACACCATAAAAACGAGTGTTTTTTATCTTTAAAACGCGTACAGTGTTGTTGTATATAAATTAAATTTTTTTACTCTTTCGATTGTATATTTTCAGATCATTGTGTCAAAATGTTCAGATCATTGTGTCATATTATGTCAAAAATGTTCAATTATTGTGTCATATTGTGTCAAAATGATCAGATCATTGTGTCATATGGTATCAAAAACCGAAGGAGTAATTTTTTATTTTATATATAGCAACACTATATATATATACTTTTGACACAATAACACAATGATCTGAATATTTTGACACAATGATACAATGATCTGAATATTGTGTCAAAAATCGAAAGAATAAAAAAAATTATTTTTTATATAGCAACACTATACGCATTTTAAAGATAAAAAAACGCTCGTTTTTATGGTGTAATTTTTAAAAAAAAATATAATGTCGTATGTGAAAGTTATGAATGTTTAAAAATAATTAAGGAAATAGATATAAAAGTTAACAAAGATTGCTAAGATTAAAATACCTTCCTTTCTTTTTTATTAGATCAATATTCAATAGCTGAACCTCTCGTAATATATATTCACACTTAACAACCAATTATTTTTCTTTTCTTGTCTTGTTGATTACATCTTTAAATTTTACGTCCTTTAGTTTGACCAATCCTAGTGGGAATAAGCTGGCTGGGGAGGATTTTGACAGGTAAATTAAACAATTCCTTTTTTCTTAAAGAAACTAAAACAATTCCTTTTTTCTTATGCTATGTGTAGTGGTTAAGGTCCCATAAAGCCTTAAATGGGGCATTAACTGACACGTGGCAGCTGACTGGGCAATGGGTTTTATGGGGCTTTATGGTGTAGTGGATAAAACCCCCATAAAGCCCTACCATCATTACTTAATTATTAATTTCTTTTCTTTTTTTTTAAACAAACTACTTTCATTAAAAAAAATAAAAGGTTACAAATAAAAAAAAAAACACGATACAACCAAAACAAAAGACGATAAAAAAAAAACTAATCATCGGATTGGACATCGTCCTTAGCTATACGCAAAAATAACCGTTTGGTTATTCGAAACCGTCTTTTGAACGTCTCCTCGTCGTAGAGTGGGTTGGGTCCAAAATAGTCTCTCATCAGATTATCATTGGCCGCATTACGATCACGTTCGAGGTGTCTCCGATTAATAACGGGCGTGGAACCGGCACGTCAAAAAGTTGAATTACGGCGGAAACAACCTCGTCTTCTTCATCGTCAAAGAGACCGAGTCGAGTGGAGGAAGAGGGAGAGCCCATTTTTTTTAAAAAAAATAAGAGAATTGAGAGAGTATGAGAGAGTATGATCAGAGGAATGAGTGTGTGAGTTTTATAAATTATGTGTGATATATATTGTGTAAGATTTAAAAAAAATTGAAAAAAATATATATATATATATATATATATATATACGCGTTGATATAGTCGTTCAACGGCTATATCCCCACCAACATTCCCCCTTCTCGGCGTTAAACCCCTCACGCCCCTCGCCGATTCTCCCTCTATAACGCCCCATAACGCCCCACCGTAGTGGGGGTGGGCGTTATGAGGGGCGTTATAGAGCCCTTTTTCGCCCACTAACGCCCCACTACGGGTAGTCTTAAAGAAACTAGGGAACTTATTTTTTTTTATAAATTTATTTTATGATTTAATTCTTTACACATACATCTTTTATATGACACGAGTTAAATCACTAAAAAAATATAACTGATAAATTCACGAATACCTTTTTATTGAAATTGTTTGTGTATTATGTATTACATAAAATAATTTAATAAGTCTTTATACGTTTTTTATTATTGAATGAATTATATATATATAGTGAAAAATTTATTGTAGACACCCCCATAAGTGTAGACAGGTAGACACATTTTTTCTTTGTTTCCCGTTTTCTCATTGTTCGGAAAATTTCACATGTAAAAACACATGTGAAATAAAATAATTTTACATGTGAAATAAGGTGTCTACCTGTCTACACTTATAGGGGTGTCTACAATGAACCTCACCCTATATATATATATATATATATATATATATATATATAGATTTGGGGTAAAATACATCAAGCAAAAACGCTACATCAATGCGGATTGATCTGAGGCGTCCATCAAGATCATCCAACAGCCAGGATCTATGGTGTTTTCCGCCCATGGTGTTTTTTTTTCCTCCGAAAACGCCATAGGCGAAAACACCATAGATCTTGGCTGTTGGATGATCTTGATGGACGCCCCAGATCAATCCGCATTGATGTAGCGTTTTTGCTTGATGTAGCGTAACTCGACTCTCTCTCTCTCTATATATATATATATATAGTGAAAAGTTCATTGTAGACACCCTTATAAGTGTAGACAGGTAGACACCTTTTTTCACCATTAGATCTCTTGATCTAATGGTTGTGATTAATATTCTTTTTTCTTTTTTTTTCTTTTTCTTATTGTTCAGAAAATTTCACATGTGAAAAACAATGTGAAAGACAGTACTTTCACATGTGAAAGTGTCTACAATGAACCTCACCATATATATATATATATATATATATATATATATATATATATATATATATATATATATAGGGTGAGGTTCATTGTAGACCCCTTAAAAAGTGTAGACCCCGTAGAACCCCCTATATTGTTCTATAAAACTCACTAAAAATTATAAAACTCATTCTTGTTGGTTTGGATTTTTTTATGCGATAAGTTTTTAAAAATCAAAAAGAAAACTTAGAAAGTTGTTGGAGACAATGAAATATAATTGTTGTTGAAAAAAGTATATTATTCTATAAAATCACTAGAATTTATAAAACTCATTGCTGAGCTTTAAAACTCACTGTTGTGTTTAAAACTCACTACAACTTTAAAAATCGATGTTCTATAAAACTCATTGAAAATTATAAAACTCATTACAAATTATAAAACTCAATCTTTAGATTGAAACTCACTGTTGGTTTAAAACTCATTATTTTTAAAACTCACTGCAACTTAAAAAATCGACGTTCTATAAAACTCACTAAAAAATTATAATTTCAAATTAAGAAAATAAAAAATAAAGAAAAAAACTAAAAGACATAAGAAATAAACCCTAAACTAAAATATAAAGATAGAAATATGACAAAATAAAAATAAATAAAAATAAAGACCAAATTCAACAACAATGAGTTTTATAATTTTAGTGAGTTTTATAAAACAATAAAGGGGTCTACGGGGTCTACACTTTTTAAGGGGTATACAATGAACTTTTGACTATATATATATATATATATATATATATATATATATTATATATATAGGATCCTGCGAAAACACATCTTTTTGTGAAAACTGTGAAAACACATATTAAAACTCACGTAACTTTTTCATACGTTAACGATTTTTCATAAAATTTGCGCCAAAAGTCTTAGAATTACGTTATCTTTAAATATGGAGCAAAATATTAAAAAAAAAACTGAACGTTTTTTTTTCCATGTGATGCACATGTGCATCATATAATTAAAAAAAAGTTATAAAATGCTATTTTTTTCCTTTAAATCTAAAGATAACACAACTATAAGATTTAGGGTGCAATTTCTTTTTAAACTATTAATGTATATCACATGTATGAGCGTTTTTTTGGTATGATGCACATGTGCATCATTCAATAAAAACGCAAAAAAATGATGAAAATATATGACATATGGTGCGACTAAGAAAAAAAATATATTAACTCATACTAAAAGTATGAGTTTTTTTTGTGATGCACATGTGCACCACACAAAAAAATATTTAAAAAGCGTTAAGTTTTTTTAAACTTTTATAGGATTAAAGATAATATAATTTTAAGACTTTTGGTGCAAATTTTAAAAAAAAATATTAACGTATGAAAAAAGTTATGTAGGTTTTAAGATTTGTTTACGCAGTTCTCACAAAAAAGGGTGTTTTCGCAAGAAGTTATGTAGGTTGTAGGTTTGAGAACTTTTAAGAACCATTCTGAGCCACTAATTTTCAGGGGGGAAGCATTCAAATTCATGGGGGGATTTCCTTATATATAATTTGTGGCTGAGAATGGTTCTCAAAAGTTCTCAAACCCAATTAGTTCTCAAATGATCCTCTCCCTATATATATATATATATATATATATATATATATATATATATATATATATATATATATATATATATATCGGGAGATGATCATTTGAGAACTAATTGGTTTTGAAAACTTTTGAGAACCATTCTACGCCACTAGTTTATATATATGGACCCCCCCCCCCATGAATTATAGTGGTCCCCACTTGAAATTAGTGGTTGAGATTTAGTTCTCAAAAGTTTTCAAAATAAAAAGTTCTCATTTGAACCTAACCCTATATATATATATATATATATACATATATATATAGATGGAGGATCAAATGCAAACATGTGTTTTGCCTAAGATCGGTGCGAACACGTCTAAAAATACATTTTCTCGGTCATACGATGTAGTTTAATGCTGGTATATGATTAGGAATGTGTTCTGGTTCATATATATGATCGGAAATAGTGCTGGTGTATGATCAGAAGTGGATTTGGCTCATGCACAAATTTTTTTTATGCTGGTCTATGCTGGTATAAGTTTTTATGCTGGTATATATAAAAATTTAAAAAACATCAAGGAATGGATCAAGAAACTGTATTGATACATGTATACATCTATCTTGCACCATTTCTAATAATATAGTACCACTAAATCTACATTGTAAGACCAAAAAACGGGTTTTTATGTATGTTCGCACGGTTCGTAGGCAAAATGCCCGTCCGCACGGGAACCGCACCCTATATATATATAGGGCAAAGTTCAATGGAAAACCAATTCTTAGATGGAAAACTGGAAAACCATCTTTAATGAGGGGCAACACCGTAATTTTGCATGTACACCTTATATTTGGCACAAACATAACATCACGCTTCATCAATACATTTGTCGTCATTCACAAACTTTCTAGGGTTTCAGATTGCGACCGTCTTCCTCCATATCTTCTATGCATCCCGATCGCCATCATAGCTGATTTCAGTTCGTCTGTATAGCGATTGATTGCATCAGGTACTAAATCAATATAATATAATTGAATAAGTATCATATAAAGCTCATTAATGTCTGTATTAGTTTGATTTATTTAATTTTTATGTCTTTTCTGCGTTGAACGTTAACGAACGACGTTGTCTGAATAATCTGATAACAAGCAAGTTATGTCGGGTGTCCGTGCAACAAACGACACGTCCGATGAAGAAACCTTGTCAAATCGTAACAAATTATCTACAAATTTAGAATTAGTACCAAGCTCGAGTGATAATGCTTCTTCTTATCAACATGTAATCACACGAGATTTGAGTTTCGATGACATAGATAATGGAGGTATTTTATAACTTTATGTTGCACATGTGCAACAAAATGCGATTGTTAAATATGTATGCACCATAAATTCATACTATATGTTACTTATCAAGGTCATTTAATTCATTCTGATACAGGTTATGAGATTATTGACGTTTGTGCTCCCACAACCCAACTGAACACTTCACAACCACATGGATGTGTCGACAATTATCATATAGTCCACCCGTCTGTTGATGTCCAATCACAATATGATTTACATCATGTCGCGACTGTTAGTGATATCCATGATTCAGATGTTAACAATCCAAATGCATTAGCTTTGACCGACATTGATACGCGTCCGTCCGTGTTAACCTTTAATAATGCGCAATCACTTGAAGGTGAAGACGTCCCACATGCAACATCTGTACAAATTAGCACGTCTGCTAATGTACAACCTTCGTCTTCATGCCTCCATACCACTCCTCAACTGCGGCTAATTGATGTTATATAACGTGGTAATTTATGTTTTCCTTAACAGTGTATATTCATAAATATGTATTTATATTTAAATATTGTGTAGACAGTCGTATTTCACACATTATACACAATGTGATTCGTATATTCATCATAACATGACACCATTAAATTAGCACGCTACTGTGTTACATATATGCAACATAATATGTTCATTATGTGCAACATAAACAATTTTGTAGTATAAGCTCACCATTAAATGTTCATTCATGTTTCTGATCTTGATAACACAAATGCAGGTCATATATCAAGCCATGTGTATGCTTCACCAAATGGTACGATGGTTTGGAAACCTAATGTAAATGATGAATTCAAGCCTTCCCTCAATGTTATATATGATACGTGTGATGATGTTGTTAAAATGTATCGTTTATATGCTGAGAAAGCTGGTTTTACCCCGCATATAGGCACCGCTAAGAAGTCAAAGTCGGGTGAACGTGTATCCCACAGACACATCATGTGTAATAGGGCTGGTAAACCTATATTCATTCCTGCCAATAAGAATCGCCGTCATACCAAGTCCAAGCGCATTAATTGTATGGCATGCATCTGTGTTTCATCTATACCGGACACGACAAAATTCCAGATTTATGCTTTTTATGAATCACATAACCATCCTCTAGTTGACAAAGATAATGCTGATTTTACAAACAAACGCAGGAAAATGGGATTTTATGAACAACAATTTGTTCATAAGCTTAGTCTTAACAAAATCGGTGCAACAAAAGCCCACAAATTACAAAGTACGTTAAAGGGTGGTCCGCAAAATGTCCATGGTACTGCAACCAATTTTAAGAACTTTGCTAGAGATATCAGAGTATATATTGCTGATAGAGATGCCGACTTTGTTATTCATAACTTGTCTTCTCATGTATTGACTCTGAACAATTTTTACTTTTATCATGAAGTTGTTAATGGGGAATTAAGGTTTCTATTGGGCTGATGGGGTTTCGAGATGCAATTATGAGGCATTTGGTGACGTGTTAGCATTTGATGCAACATACAAAACTAATCAGTGAGTATTATTTTGCATACATTTAACATAAATTTATTTCAACCTTTTACATGTTCTTAAATGTAATTATGATTCTAATCTGCCTCTTTTGTTTATTTAGATACGGCATGATATTTGTACCATTTACCGGTGTTGATCATCACAAGAGATGTGTTATATTCGGTGATGCTTTAATAGTTGATGAAACGATCGAAACATACAAGTTGTTGCTTTAACCTTTCTTGAAGGCTCATACCAAACAACCTGTATTAGTTTTAACTGATCAGAACTCTTCGATGAAAAGTGCTATTACAAGTGTTTTTACTCAGTCCAAGCACCGTTTATGTATGTGGCATATAATGAATAAATTACCATCAAAGGTATATGTTCTTTTTTTATATATTTTGTTTATTTTTCTATTTTTATTATGTGTTATATAATGACTTGTGATAATGTTTAGATTTCAAGTGAAGAGATAGAGAATACTGATGACTTGTGTGCATCTATCCATGAATTGGTGTGGGACTTGATTATTGAACCTTCTACATATGAGGAGCGTTGGCATACACTAATTAGTTCATACAAGTTGGAAAATCAAATGTGGTTGAAATAGATGTACGCTATTAGGAGGCTATGGATGCCTGCATATTTTAGAGATATGCCGATGTGTCACACCCTCAAATTTCCACATGCAGGGTTTATACCGCGAGGCGTATGACACCCGTTTGATGATACTGTCTAGGCCATGTTACACCCGTTTGACATCCCGTCGAGTTAGAGCGACTAACGCGGGTGGGGTTTGTCAAACCCAGTAGTACTACTCAATATAACCCCGCTTTCTCATAAACTAACGGTCCGAAAATGTAAGGACTTCAAATATGTGTTATGTTCGCACATACGTGATCAGCTATACAATTATATTACCCAAAATGTTTGTAGCATGCTTTTCTCTCTCAAGGAGATACTTAGAGAGAAAAATGGTAGAGAACTCACCTTCGGGAGCTCGACAAGAGTTTAACAAAAGTGTTGATGATTTCCTATGAATCACCGTAAATCCGAAAGCTAGTAGTTGTTTCCGAGTGCTTCTTGTGACTGGTTTGACATTGCTAGATCGTGTAGCATATTTTTTTTTCTTTTTCTTTAATCTTTGAATCCTTGTAGAAGGCTGAGCACAAGGGCTGATTTCGAATTATGGATGGCAGGGAAAAATTGCGATGATGATGGGAAGAGGGGAGAGGATGAACCCAGATGTTGAGGGAAATAGGGCGACCGATTTGGGGAGGGATTCTAGGGATTTAGTTCTTTTATTATTATTATTAGTATTCTAAATGTACACTAAACCCCCTCTAATCCATAAAGTTTTCAGTCAAGACCCACAACCTTATAAAATGGAGTCTCGCATGCATGTATGTTAATATTCTCGATTTCGATTGCGTAATTGTTTGGTTTTACAAGTAATTGTCTCGTGTCATGATTGTGGACTACAAGTAACACATAAATTCGCATAAAATCATAGACACATAAATCAACTTGCATATGGGTTCACTTAAAATCACCAAGCTATGAGTTATAAAATTTATGTCCGTTCGTTACATTTTATTAGTTAGCCACCCAACGTTCAGGATCGACTCGGCTTGTCTGCAAATTTTTGTGGACTCGGTGACACATCTAACTACTCTAATCGGATGTAATGCATGCATGTATATTTGTTTAAAAATCATGAACGTGGCGTTAATGTTTGCTCGTAACAGTGTGCGTCGTGTTAGCCAGGTTTAACTTGAAAATGTCGGGTATCACATCATCCCCTTGTTGAAGGAATTTTCGTCCCGAAAATTAAGATCGTTACTAGTTCGCTAGACACAAAGAAATATAATATTTTTTTCAGTTGTCACATCATCCCCTTGTTGAAGGAATATCGCCCCTGAAATTTAAGTGTTAAATCCGTTGACCGATGTTTGTCTGTTCGAATAATTGTGTATACTCTCCGTATATTCTGATCGTCGCGTTTCATTGTGATCTCCGATCTTTGCCTCAAGTTTCCAACGAACCTTGAAGTTTGATACATTTATATATTCGCGTTGTTTCCCGATTCGGCTCATTGTTTTCACTAGTTTCAAGCGAGTTATGATTGTTCATCGAGTTTCAACTCCTCGAGTGAAATGGTGAGTGTTTCGTGTGATAACCACTCTTCTGGTTAGATGCATGAAATGCATTGTGTTTGATGTGTGTACATTTACATCTTGCCGGTAAGTTTTACTCTCGTGTTGCTAGAGTAATTATATTTATGATCTCGAATACTTCCTCCTGCGTTATGACCCGTTTCTCCGTTTTTTTTCCAAAATGGAGGACCCTTACCAGGGTGAGACCTTCAATGGATTGTTGATCCAATATATATCTCCTAAAGATTTTGAGACGTCACCATGCAGTCTTGAGTTTGCATGATCCTTTCTGGTACCTCATGTACCACTCTGAATTTGTGAGCTGAGTATCACCCACCGTTGTCCAGTAGGTCAGTGACTTACATTTTTATTCCTGAAAGCGTTTTAAACCGTGTTATCTCAATGTTAGTGTGATAGCTTTTTGTTGTAGAAAACTCCATTGACTGTTAGAAGCGTTTCTCAGTTGTTGTCGGAGTCCATCACGCATGCCCTGGATATGTTTTCTAATGTCTTGAGTAGTGTGCTAGCTCGTTCCTTCGGTTTGAAAATGATATACGGTGCTTTTGTCTATGCGTGTTCCCAGTGCCTTCGGCAATGCTACCTAGGAATGGGGTGTAACTCAATTTTCTTGACCCGATATGGTTGAAGTGGCATCTCATGCCATGAGAAGATCTCTTACCTGCCGGGCTGAGATAACTTCTCAATTCTTCTGGTCCTTTGATCATTAAGTGTGCAGGTTTGGTCAATGATCAACCAGATCATACCATGTTCACCTGGTGTTCAAGGTAGTTTGTTGCTAGGGTCCATAGATGTTTGTCTCCACTTCACCTAAGGATGTTTCTGATTGTAGTAGTTAGGATAACTGTTGATGGTGGATCTTAACCTTGGGTTGAATCAGCCACTGGCTCACATCAAGTCTAATTCCGGCCTTCGCGTTCGGTCATCATAGAGTGCGTCCGGTGTTTGTACCGCTTATATGTACCAGAATGAATAGATTACCGAAAACTGCGAGCTTTATCTGTTACTCCCTTTATGAGATTCTAGCACCATAACTCTCATATATTTACGAATGGCATCCAGTTCGCCCTCAAAGAGTTTGCCGTTTTCTTGTAAGAATCCCGTCCCTACATAAGTTTCTTATAGTGCCTCGAGTTGAGCGTCCCGAGTTTGCTCTAGTTGTCCGTGTATATAGTAAGTTGGAATGTCCGGGCTTGATTAAGTTAAGGCGTTTCCTTTCTGCTTAGGGAACCAACTACAGTGCTAGACTTGCTTCTATGATATCTAGGGATAGTTCTTGGCCTAACTCCTAGTCCCGTTTCCAAAGCACAATTAGTGTTTATATATAGGGTGTACCGCAGCTAACCCACCACACCTTTGGTATTCTAGAAGCGTACTAGTCGCCTACCAAAAACGCCTTCCCTCTGGTTGGAAAGTAGGCGAGTTTAGAGATATGACAAGATATGATAAGGGCTCATAATGACAACGAGGACATAGGGCTCCGCCCCATGGCGTTGTGCCTGTGATTACTTGTTTGCGTAATCTCTTCTAGACTACTGTAATCTATGGAGGTAGTGAACTTCGTGCTATACAGGTAGTGTTCCCAAACTTTCAGATGTAAGTACCATTACTTCAAGGTTCTATGTCATAGGTAGTGTAGTTCGAGTCGTGGATCTTTAACTAGTGTGAAGCGTAACCAACATACTCCTCGGTGAATCGTCTGTGGTATCCAACTAACTTTTACGTCCTTGTTAGAGTCATGGGTGCCTCCCAGTCCTTGATAGCCTCGACCCTTTCTGGGTCGACATATGATCCATTCTTTTCAACCACGTACACTAGGAATTTGGCCTTCCGAATCCAGAAGTCACATTATGAGAACTTAGTGTATAGCTTCTCTTGTCTCAACCATTGCGGGATCAATTGTAACTGTTCCTTATGTTCTTCCTTGTCTCTGGTGTAGGTTCATATATCATTTATGTAGGTGATGACAAAATTGTCAAGGTACAGTTTGCACACCGTACATACAGAGCCTATGGATGTGGTAAGTTCATTAGTCATTATAAAGGCATAACCCAAAAATTCAAAGTGTGTGAACTCTAGGTGGAATGTTGTTTTGGAAGTATTCTTCTCCGTTATCCTTACCTGGATCTTCTTTTGTCTCAATTTAAACTTTGAATATGATTTCAACTCCTCGTGCTAGTGGAACTAGTCATTGGTTCGGGATAGGGATACTTGTTCTATGGAGCATATGGCTCCTAGTTCGATAGGTTCTGTCCTAAATAGTTTACCAAGATTTGCGATATGAACGTCTACTAGTACAAGTGTCAAACTAGTATATTAGTATGGAAGTTATTTAGAGGAAAAATTACTAGTGATCGCGTTGGAATAGTTCTTGTATCATCTCCAATACTACTGCGGCCAGTGCAATTTCCCTTTTCTTTGCTTCATTTGTGGGTAGTTTTTCTTGAAATGCATACTTTCCCGCACTCGTAACAACACTGTTGTTGTTTTTTTTCCTTGCGCCTCTCCGCAACAATCCTTCACAAAATGGCTCTTCTTGCTGCACCGTTTTCATTGATATCTGCTACATTGTCCTCGGTGGTGACTGGTGATAGTCACATTTATTGCACTGTAGGTATTTTCCAGCATAAGCACACTGATCCTGTTTGCTAGAGATGCTCTAAATGATGGACTTATCGTTGTTAAACTTTCCTTGTTTATGTGATGGTTGATTTGAAGATGATGCCTTGTTGTCGTTGCCATCCCACTTTCTTTTGTTGTCTAGGACTGTAGTCACTGCACCCCGTCTAGGAAGGATACCCTAGTGTACTGTTTGATCTATGACCTTGTGAGCTACAAGAATGGCTTGTTGAATTGTTGTGGGGTTGGCAAAGTCACTCCTTCTTGAATATGTGGAGCTAGACCGACAATATACATCTCAATCCTTTCATATGCATGTTCCACCAATTTCGGGCATAGGGTGGCCAGTTCATTAGAACACGTATTGTATGCCTCTATCTCGGAGCCTTCCATTTCTAATCTACGAAATTCGCTCTCTAGTTTCTGGATCGCCTCTTGCAGATACTATTCATTCTTAATCGCCTTCTTGAATTCACTGCATCCGTAAGTCCCAACATCTGTACCTGTGAAATCCACCATACAAGGGATGGTCCCTCCAAATTTCTTGAAGTGAACTTCACTTGGTTAGTAGGTAGGCAGTTACACCGGGTGAATATGGTCTTAATTTCTTCAATCCATCTGAGAAGTCTGTTGGCTCCAGTTTCACCCATGTAAGTATGGGGTTTCCAGTCCATGAACGCCTTGTACGCACTTGCCCAAATTCCTCCTTGGTTCTGAGTTTAGGTATGGGCTTCTAGGCTTGTTGTTACTCTATCGTTGATCAAAGTCTTAAGTTCTACCGCCGACAGTGTGATGTCTCCTCGACCTCCGTTTTGTTCATTGCATCCAGACATAGTTCTTCCATTCACAAATATTCAAAATGAGAACACTAAATTACATATAATACATCACCCAGATATAAAGTATATAATAAAATAAAACGTTGACCACAACGTCATAAGTTTAAATAATAATTCTTGACTAGATAAATTTTAACTCTTTCACAAAATATTCAAATCCAGAATTTAAAATTTAAAAGTATTTAGTTGGATAGGAACACCCTTCCCATCTACATTCAAGCTAAATTAAATGTTGTTGCAAGCTATAGAGACGGCGGAATTCTCCTCCTCGGGACTGTCGTTTCAAACCTACAGTGCATAAGCGATCATTTCCTTAGCTTCCACTACCCTACCCTCAGTCATCTCAGCTCTAGCCTCAGCTAAGGCAGCCCGGTACTCAGCTTCCATAACCCTGAAGTTCATCGCGTCTTGCTCAGCATAAGTTGCCAATCAGTATGGTGCTTATCGACTACACCAGCTCATGGTGAATTCTGTCAATCCGATCTCTACTGCCCCCCTCGCGCTTCAGAATACTAATAGTGGTGCTTTCTGTTCTACATATGTCTCGCAGTCCACGGCGCATGCGGGCCACCACTAATGCGAGTGCTTGGTCTGTGTGATAAGATTAGAACTGGTACTATGCAAGTAGAAGGTGAAATCTCAGCTGATGGTGGCAGAGGCACATCCTCCTGTCTTATTTAGGGCGCCAATTATGCGTGGGTCTCCCATAAGTGTTAGCATCGTTGATCGAGCTCACACGACGCTTCTTTGGTTCGGTTGATGTTGATGACGCGGGTGGCATGGTTGGCTTCTTGCTGTTTCCGGATGATGAAGGGGATGAAGGTGCAGGGGAAGATGATTGACCGACCATGTCTGTAACATAATATATATATATATATATATACATATATAATGAATGAAATGCTTACACAGAATAAAAATCAAGTGTGTGTTCTCGTGTATGACTAATACAACTCTAAGGCTATAGTTGGCCTACATGCAAGACCTAGTTCACTATAACCAATGGCTCTGATACCAATCTGTCACACCCTCAAATTTCCACATGCGGAGTTTATACTGCGAGGCGTATGACAAACCAGGATCCGAGTCATTAGTCATACCAAACCATGCAAAAACAGTTTTAAAGGAATGCGGAAGCGTAAATAAAAATAATAACGATTTTACGCAAAACACGCGCTAACCCAAATAATAAAAATAAACCAACGGGGTTTTAAAATGTGTTGTAGACCCAATGCAAAGCATGCTTCCTAATAGTGCTCCAGACCTAGATACCTGTGAAAGACATGCTATGTGGGTCAGCGCAAAGGCTGGTGAGTTCATAAATAACAAGGAAAGAAAGTAAATATTTGTAACAATGTTTGCACCGATGTAATCATAATTGTACTTGTAGCTAGCTAGGCCAAAATTGCTATCACTATGTGGTTCGCAACCGAAGCGTGACTGTTTGTGTTTGTAATGCCTTTCCACCATCGTCTAACACGGACGATGATGATACTGTCTAGGCCATGTTACACCCGTTTGACATCCCGTCGAGTTAGAGCGACTAACGCGGGTGGGGTTTGTCAAACCCAGTAGTACTACTCAATATAACCTCGCTTTCTCATAAACTAACGGTCCGAAAATGTAAGGACTTCAAATATGTGTTATGTTCGCACATACGTGATCAGCTATACAATTATATTACCCAAAATGTTTGTAGTATGCTTTTCTCTCTCAAGGAGATACTTAGAGAGAAAAATGTTAGAGAACTCACCTTCGGGAGCTCAACAAGAGTTTAACAAAAGTGTTGATGATTTCCTATGAATCACCTTAAATCCGAAAGCTAGTAGTTGTTTCCGAGTGTTTCTTGTGACTGGTTTGACATTGCTAGATCGTGTAGCATCTTTTTTTTTCTTTTTCTTTAATCTTTGAATCCTTGTAGAAGGCTGAGCACAAGGGCTGATTTCGAATTATGGATGGAAGGGAAAAATTGCGATGATGATGGGAAGAGGGGAGAGGATGAACCCAGATGTTGAGGGAAATAAGGCGACGGTTTGGGGAGGGATTCTAGGGATTTAGTTCATTTTTTTATTATTATTATTCTAAATGTACACTAAACCCCCTCTAATCCATAAAGTTTTCGGTCAAGACCCACAACATTATAAAATGGAGTCTCGCATGCATGTATGTTAATATTCTCGATTTCGATTGCGTAATTGTTTGATTTTACAAGTAATTGTCTCGTGTCATGATTGTGGACTACAAGTAACACATAAATTCGCCTAAAATCATAGACACATAAATCATCTTGCATATGGGTTCACATAAAATGACCAAGCTATGAGTTATACAATTTATGTTCGTTCGTTAGATTTTATTAGTTAGCCACCCAACGTTCAGGATCGACTCGGCTTGTCTACAAATTTTTGTGGACTCGGTGACACATCTAACTACTCTAATCGGATGTAATGCATGCATGTATATTTGTTTAAAAATCATGAACGGGGCGTTATTGTTTGCTCGTAATAGTGTGCGTCGTGTTAGCCAGGTTTAACCTGAAAATGTCGGGTGTCACACGATGTCTTGTTTAATGAAAACCACCTCGAGATGTGAAAGCTCGAATGCCATGTTTAAAGTTAATTCAAGCACGTCAATCACACTTGTTAAATTTGTTATGTGTTTTGACACAGCTATCGATTGGTAACGATATCACCAACGCGAGGCGGAGTTTGCAAGCGACACGTCAATACATTCTTTAAAAACGGAGTTGTCTATCGAATTACATGCATCGGTAATATACACAAGCACTCTGTTTCTGGAAGTTCAGCATGAGATTGAGAGAATACAACGTTGTCTTATATCTAGTTCATTGGTTGTTAATGGTATTAAACACTACAATGTTGCACATTTCAATCCAAAACGTGAACTAGTTAGAGAATTCGAGGTATGTATACATATTTATATATATATATATATATATATATATATATTAATAATATACTGCTATCATTATTTAGGTTGTGTATATGTATATTAATTGTATTGCATACATGTAACATAATAACACCAAACTTATTTATGTTATATATATGCAATTTAAATAAATTACATACATGTAACAAACATATGTTGCCCATATGCATTTTAATTATAACTGTTTGTTATAATTGTTATTATGATGTAATGCGTACGTTATTAACATATTATGCACGTGTACACTCCATGTTCATGTTTGAAATGTGCATGGTGTAATACTTATGTTCTAGTTATTTTTTCACATCTTAACTCACTCATGTGTAAAATTAATTATTTTGGAGGTTGAATTCAATCCAAGTGATACCTCCGCTTCTTGTTCTTGTATGTTGTTCATCCGGCTTGGATATCTGTGTCGACACATCTTCATTGTTTTTTATTTTAACAGAGTTGACAAAATTCCTGACTGATATGTTAACAAGCGTTGGAGACGTGATGCGTTGCCGAAGTGGGTCCATGACATCGAGCACATATATTCGGCTGACAATGACGAGGAGTCTAAGTTGAGAAACGAGATCATTGATTTGGTCATTAGTTGTGCTGACCGTCTAAGATCCCAGCATGACAAACTTAATTCCCTTCGTGATGATATAATAGCTATTAAAGAACGTGTTTTCGAAGATGTCCCTACCGATCCTCCTTGTAACAAAAAAGATGATGTTATTAGTGGTTTATATGGTAAAGTTCAACCTGGATCCGATCATGCTGCAGTTGTACCACCAAATGCTCGTCACAAAGGCAGTCGTAGTGATAGCCGAATAGTTGGGGCACGTGAGAAAGCGATTAATCAGTATAAAAAAGGCCCAAGGAAATGTAACGAATGTGGTAAACTTGTATACGGTCACGACTCACGCAATTGTAAAAAGGTGGCTGCCGCCGCTGCTGCTGCTGTTGTTGTTGTTGCTGCTGCTAAAGCGGCTGCTATTGCTGCTGCTGCTGCAGTCAGGTCATAATTGTACTTACATTATATAACAATATATTTAATCGTCATAATTGTTATATTACACATCTTAATGATTGCGTTTCATACACAACAATTCCATTGTTGTAACATCCATTCTTAAAAATTCCATGTTTGTTACAAACGCAGTTTACAATTAATACCTCATTGTCTTTCAACTGATATCCCATATGTAACATATACATTATTAACATTGATATACATAAATTTTCTGAATGTGAATTGTATGTGAATTGTATGCGCACCATTAATGTGTTGCATATGTGCAACATAACTGGAATATATACCTGATATTTAACTGCCATGACATCATTAAAAATCGCTACACTTTATCATCACACATATATATACCTGTGGTGCCCTGAATATCCATTCTGGTAAATACACCAGGTTGATCAACAAACAGTAAACATGCCACGCAACCAAAATTAAACATAAACGTGGTGATATTAAACATTTAATCCAAAAAAAAAACACCTTCAACATCTTAACACTTAAACTACCAGTTTTAACCATCTTTTCAGATTCATGTTTAACCAAACATTTACATCAATCTTTCCAGAAAATTTGTGACCCAAACTCTTCCACCTCTTTCAACTTTTTTTATGCTTCTCAATTTCTTCTGTAACCTCATCGTACCTTTCGGTTCCTTTCATCTCAGCCACTGCATTTGTTACCCCTCTAGTAATTGACCTCTATACACATTGTTTTCTGCCATCATTATCTCCGCTGCATATTTCATTCGGAGATTATCAATCTGTGTGTTGACATAAACCTCATTATCGACATACTCGCCATCCAACGGTTGTGCCGTCCCCATGTACATTTCCATGTGACGCATGACGAACACAGCGCAATCTGTTGCATTATATTCAGTGGCCCACGATAAATGCTTCCTCACAATCTTTGCTTGTTTCATCGCATTTGCCTTTTGGTGTTTGAACTCGTCCAAATACATTGTGATCACGTGTTTCTGATAAATTACACAATAATAACCATAAATATTAGCATAACTAAATTACAACTTCCTTTAGTGAGTATGTACATACATGCAATCTAACTGTATTGCATAAACGCAACAGAACTGTATTACATACATGCAATATAACTTTATTACATATACGCAACATAACTGTGTTGCATACATTCTACCTAACAGCATATTATGTGTAACATATGTACAATTCAGACTGTGAAGAAAAAAATAAAATAATAATAATAATAATAATAATAATAATAACAACAATAATAATAATAATAATGAATAATAATAATAATAATAATAAATAAATAAATAAATAAATAAATAAAAGTATACTAACCACTTTACACGGGGTGCTCTTCTTCAAAAAGTTGTTGTCGTCTTTGATTACAACGAATGATTTTTTCATGTTTCAATCAATGATATTGAGTTATCGTCCAAATCAAACGAAACCATGTAGAAGTGATTTTTCTCGGCAATTGGCACAACCAGTACATCATATTCCTGTAGTGTCAGTTTGTCCTCACGCCCTTCTACCACTGCCATCAAATTCGACCGGAATTTTTCTAATAAGACTTGCCTCTTCACATTCCTCTTTATCATCCAGAACGGCTATTCGTTTTGCGAATGCAACACATATGATTGTTAGTTTAAAATACACTAAACATATATATGATAATGTACGTGTAATATTTTTGATTACTTACAATTGTGGTTGCGTACCAAAATAGTCTTCGAGGTTTACTCGAATTCCTTTTAGTTTCTTTTTGATTTAGCACAGCCGCCCAACAATCAACAACTTCTGCTGACACTTCGGTTTCTGGTAACAAGCTTTGCATGATGAATGCTTTTGTCTCTAATCTATACGCTGTAGAAAAAAATTTATGTCTGCATGCAAAACATTATACGTGTGTTAAACTGACTTCTGTTTTGTTATTTGTAATTTTTGTATACATGTTGCATATATGCAATATTGTAATACGCACATACACGCAACATTTTGCTACTGATAGTGTTAATATTAACAAAGGCACTTACAAAAATGTCTTCTCAACATCTGCCATCTCAGCTTCTTGTTGTGTTGATTTTTTTTGCTCGATCATTCTTTTGTTGTCCACAACACTCAAAAAGTACCTCCATACCATTTCTTCTACCTCATTTAAACCTATTGTTATGTCAACCGGAAGGTATGGACTAATTGTTTCCTTAGCCTTTTTTTGACATCTTACGCCTACTCTTCAACGATCCCGGGCTGAAACCGTGTTGTGTGTCTTTTGTTGGGGATGTGGGGTTATTCACTTTATCAAATGGTGTCTTATCATCACCCAACCTTGTTGCAAACACACCATCAGCTACACCATCCTCAAACAATTCATCCAATGTTTCATTCTGTACATTTTCGGCTGCACTTTTTTTAATTTCTGCTGCATGTTTCTTTTGTTGTGCGTTGTCGATTGTTTCCTCAATTTCAATTAAGTTCTTTTCAATGAACTGGGTCCACTCATGAGGCGATGCATTTTCTTTAATACCACCACTGTAGAGTTTGTTGTATCTCCTTGTAATCGTGGCTATCCCTTCATCTGACGGCATTTTATTTAGTGCCTCCAATAACGCATGTTCAAAATCTCTCTTACTGTTTTCCATCCTTGCCAGCATGCCAGCAAGCCTTTCCATAAAATTCTGTTAAATAAAATATGGTCAATTACATAAAATCTGAATAAAACCTTACTAATATGCATATACGCAAATTAATCATACTAGTAATATAAATAAGTTGCATATATGCATTATAATTTTATTGCATATATGCAACGTTATTATTTTAAATTATTCACACGTCTATATGCAACACGGTCTATACAGAAAAAAATAATAATAATAATAAATCAATATAACAATTAAATATTTACCATACTTTATACAGTCATCAATACGCACATACGAGTACATGCTAATTTAAAAAAAAACTATCAATAATAATACACATGTTGCACCTGACCTCACTGATTAGTTCCTTGATCAGTTGTTTAGCAGATTCGATCTGTTCATCAGATCCATTATTTTGTAATGTGCTTTCTGTTGACGAACCGCCATGAGGCATTTGTGTAGGTAACACCTGATAATTGTACACTATTATCAGTTATGTGTTCAAACGTGTTATAATGACAGTTGATATAACAAAAATATATTTATACAAGCTTAAAAAAAATATAGTAGTAAAAATAAAAATTGAAGTTGCCATCGATTTTTTTGTATAAACCTGAATACGAGCACCAGGACTTGATTGCATGCTCTTTATGGTTTCACCATCCTTACCAATAATAATATCAATCTAGTAGCAGAAATCAACATATAATAATTATTACATAACACGAATATAGCATATATGCATCTTAACAACAACCACAATCAAGCACATATTACCTTGTTTTTGGCTACCTGCATCACAAATTGTTTCTCTTCACCATGCATCTGTCCATAATCCATAGCTGAAGCACCTGTATCAACCTGAACATTGGAATAATAAATATACAAGCTTGTAACCTTATTCATCTATCCGTTTAGACAAACATACACTGTTATAATATGCAAACAGATTATATTGCACATATGCACCATCAAAATATCCAATGTTTCTGTTTATATTGCACATGTGCAACATGAAAACATATTCGGAATAATACTATTTTATTTTTTCACACGTCATACCTTGTTATGTTTTCTTGGACCATCACTCATAATCATATCGCACCCTTCTTCAGTATCATCATCGTCATTGTCGCTTAACTCGTAGTTGTTGTAATCGAGGTATAACTCTTGCAACTCCCCACTTCCAAAACCACCACCAAGTATTTCTGCATCCTCTCTCTTACTCAAATTTTTTGATGTCCAAAACTTCAAAGGGCTTATTTTTCTATCATGCTTGAAGTTTGGACATTCGATTCTGTCTGCATATAAAAGCTGCAAAAAAAGAAAAAATTGTTAGCATATGATGATTATACAAAGTGGAGTAGTATTATTTACTTGATTTTTTTATCTAGCTATATATATATTTTTAATTACGTACCGTTAGAATTGTTACAGCTCCGTTGAATTTTGATTTCTTGTCGCGTGGTATCCACCCTTTTTTGCTTTCCTTCATGAAACTTGTGATTACAGAACACCAATCTATCTCTTTGATGTTGACCTCCTCATTGAGTTCGTGTATAACATTTAGTTTACACTTTCCGTTCCTAATATGGCAACCATCGTGTTCAGAAATAAAATCACGAAATCAATTTGGAACATCAATCCATCATCATCTGGATTATCTTTTATTTTGTCGGATATTTCTGTTGGTGTGATCTGATCTTCTGTGTATCTGCCTATCCATTCCTTTTGTATTCCCACAAACGATTTTGTTGATTTCACTATTTTCAACTCAACACCGCCATTAGGCACCCCAAGTAATTGATGAATAACATCGTTGTTGACTTCAATTTTTTTATCCTCTCCTAAGTCAATGACGAGATTTTCATCGTCAAACTTGTCAACAACAAAATGACTCAGCTTTGCGGGGATCTTATCTACTTTTAGTGTCAGAATTTTCCCGAACCCAATCTTCTTTACAACATCCTTTTGTTTTTTTGTTGAGTGACCCTATGGCTTCAATCAACTGATTAGGGACAGCCCATGGCCTTAACCCCGGAAGACTTTGTTTTAGCTTCTGAAGTCTTTTGTCTTCTCCCTTTTTATTATATTTTGGTTTTGCAGGCCTTTTCCTTTTTGATATTGATTTTTTCGCCCTGTATACATGTTACAATATCATGTTTTAATAAATGTTCATATGTATGTTGCATATATACAACATATATATGTTGCACATGTGCAACATTATTTTTTTTAATTTTATTTTTAATTTTAATTTTTTTAATTTTTATTTTATAATAGTGTGCTGACCTGAACATGCTGCGTGTGGTGTTTCTTCATCTCCTTCTTCTTCGTAATCAGATTCATCAACCAAACCTATGTTTTCAGCTTCTTGATTGGTTTTCTTATTTTTCCTTTGTATTGTTTTCATTTTCTTCTTTGCATGTTCCAGATTCACCTTAGGTTTTTCACTCTTTGCTGATTTTCTAGATGACCTTCTTAAACATGCGATATTTAAATGGTGTCATTTAAATCATTTGTGAATATATTCAACTTAAAGTTAAATATGCACCGTATAATTGACATCCTTCTTTGATACTTTTCTCTTTTTTTCGTGATCTGTTCCCATATTTATTGTGTTTGTTTCATCCTCTGTTTGCACTAATGGCATGTCATGTTTTATAATACGCGTATGATTGCATATTTTGAAATTTATGATTAAAGTTTTCTAAACATATGCACACCTGTGATGTCATCAGTATCTAAAACTTCTTCATTATCATCCTTATTCTGCGTCTTCCTTATTCTATTCTCATCCCTTGTTTTCTTTTTTGTGATATCGCTACCTTCTGTTTATATTAACGGTGTGTCATGCTTTTATACATGTTTAATGTTTCATATATGCAATTCATATAAAAAAAATGTTTTCCATACCTTTGCTTTCCTTGTTGCGTTGCATCAGCACCATCTTTGCTAACCTTCTGAGCCTTTTTCTTTTTTCTGTCGCTGTTTAATTTTTTTGTTTGTGTTATTATTTTTTGTGATATATCTATTTTGCATACGTGCAAAACAAAATTTAAAAAAAAATAATTGAGTGTGAAAACAATACCTAGATCAGTTGCTTCCTCCTGTGCGATACTTGCATTCTCTTCACCGCCCACAGTCGCATCCTCCTGTGCGATACTTGCATTCTCCTCACCGCCCATAATTGTCTTATCCGCATCACTTTCTTTTGTTGCTGGTATTTTTTTTTTGAGTTTTATGTTAATATTTTTATGATATTATTATGTTACATGTGCGTAAAACAAAATTTTAAAATAAAATTTCATGTGAATATACTTGGAACATTTGCATTGTTCATTGAAATGCTTGCATCCATCACACCAGTCACAACAGTATTTTCCATATCCTCAACTGTTATGTTGTTATTTTTTTCTACCAAACTCAATATGTTACTTACAACATTCTTCAATGCTAACTGTTCATCCTCTTCCAAAGTTGATTCAGGCCCAAATTTGTCATTATTTCCTATTTTTGCATCCAACACATCATCCACATCCACACATTTGTCTACCCCGTCAACTATTGGTTCGCTTTCATCATTCACTAGTACCCCCTTGTCTTTACTTGTTACCGGGGCCTTATTACCACCATTACCAAATTTAGTTAGTTTGATTTTTAAATTTGGTTTATCTAACACCTTCTTCCCAACATTGTCGTCGTTTTTCCTTTTTATCATTTTCATCGCTTTATTCCTATCACTCTCTTCTTTGTTTATATCATCACTAACAAAGTTTAGAACACACCTAACTTCGTCTTCTTTGTTTACCTTTTCAGAGTCAGGAACAACTACTTTCACATTTTCCTTGCTTTTACCGGCTTCACCTTCCTCCTTGTTTTTGTTTTCCCCCTGATTTCCTTTATCAACGATGTTCCTTTCTCCCCTCTCTCTTCTAACATAACGTTTCTTGTACTCATTTGTCGCTTTCTTTTTGTTTTCACACTCGTCTACCATGATGGGGTTATCTCTGTTGCTTTCAAGCTTCTTGTAAAACACTGTCGTGACTCTTGTGCTTTTTCTTGCTGTGATTTACATATAGTATTATATTAAAATTACTATATAAAGGGATGGTATTATAAATATTTATAATTCTACGATAAACAATTTTATAGCTATATTGCATATATGCAGCATGTATAATTGGTATATGTGCAACAATTATGTCTTGCATATGTACTACATAAAATGTGTTGCGTATACGCACATTATTATGTGACGCATGTGAAACATTAATGTTTTGCATATATGCAATATAAATTTAGTTGCATATATGCAACACGATTACGTAACACATGTGCAACATTACTATGTTAATATATGCAACATATCTGTGTCGAATATATGCAATATAATTTGTGTTGCACATATGCACCATGATTATGTGACGTGTGACACATTACTGTGTTACATACATACATGCTTACATAGATATAACTGTGTTTCATATACGCAACATAAGTTGTGTGGCATGTATGATGTGACATATGTGTCATATTATACAATATAATTACATAAATTATGTTGCATATATACACAATTATTAAGTTACATGTGTTCTATGTTGCTGTGTTGCATACATATAATATAGTTATGTTGCTCATATGCAATATAGTGTGTGATATATATGTGCACTATAAATTTAACACAATTGTGAAATTTCATAATCAAATGTGATCCTTACTTTTCTGCTTGTCCATCCCTTCTGAAACAACAGATTAGTCTTTTGTAAGTTTTATGATGCTACAGATCTAAAAGAAAAATAAATAATTAAAAAATAATCATAATATACATGACTGCTGTTTTATTCAATGGTATGTCTATAAATTTGTCAAACAAAATTTTTCTATATTATGTTACATATGTGCAACATAGTTACGCACATGTGCATCCTTGTGAAAACTAATTTATATACATTTCTATATGTGTAATACATAAAATACACAATATATAAAACAGTATGTTGCACATATAGCATACGTGTGCATCACAAATGTTTTGACTGCATTTTTTAATCATTTAAATCTTTCATTGTTCATATAACATACAACTACACTGTAATGAGAATGTCACACTATGTCCATAAATTAATTTCAGTATCCGAAATTTCATGAAATGATATATTAAATATGCATTTTATGCTTATACACAAAGTTTAACGTATTACTAACACGTATTCTCTCAACGAACACATAAAAATACAAAAAAAAAAACCCTAGATTCACAAATTTTGTAAAATCGAAGATGATATTGTTAGTTTCGAGTGACTACCTGGTGATTTCAGTTTTGTTGAGTCCGATTCACGTGTTTGATTGCCTGTTGATCAGTCGTATCACTCAGTTTTTCTCCGATTTACTCGAATCGCCGATCGTATCGGAGAATAAGAGAGAGAGATGAGCGGGAAGTTTTACAATGTTCCGAAAATGACCCTCCAGTTTGTAATCTTATAAAAGTGACGCAAATTTGTAATTATTTACATAAAGTCACCAAATTTCCTTTGGTTTTCCGGTTTTCCAAATAAGAATGGTTTTCCAAATAAGATTTAGTTCTCCAAAAGTTTTCAAAATAAAAAGTTCTCATTTGAACCTAACCATATATATATATATACCTATATATATATATATATATAGAGAGAGAGAGAGAGAGAGAGAGAGAGAGATAAGAGAGTAAAAATCAAATTCTTAAAATTTTAATTTTTAAAAATAAAAAGGTTGGAATAATAATTATATAATTTTAGGTGAGAAGATTTGAGCGAGAAAAAAATTATGTTTTGAAATGTAGTGGTGACAAGTATCTATTTTTGTAGTTATTTTATTAGGTAGTAGAGTAGATACGCACTAATATATTTAACCAACTCATAAAACATATTTGGTATATTACAGGATTTTAAAAAGCCTAAAAATGATTTAAAAGAAATTTATAAATTTGCACAAATGAAATTCGATTGAACTCATTTCAGTAGTGTTGGAACCTACTCGTGAAATCTTAAACCATAAACCCTAAAACATAAACTCTAAAGCATAAACCCTAAAGCCAAACCATAAAAAATAATGATGAACAACAACACACAATACGCTGAAAAACATAAATTCTAAAACCTAAAGCTAAACCCTAAACCTTAAATTTTAAACCCTAAAGGTAAACCATAAAAAACAATGATAAATAGAAAATACACAATTAGTTGAAAAACATAAATTTTATAACCTAAAAGTTAAACCCTTACAGCTAAACCTTATACCATAAATACTAAACCTTGAATACTAAACCCTAAAGCTAAACCATAAAAAACAATGTCTAGTGGTGTGTATGTTTGTATGGCAAAAAAGATGGTACTTTTCCACGGTTTTAAGTCTTAAATTTATAAAAAATGATTACTTAGAAAACTGAATACACATGTAGGCAAGTACACACATCACAAGAGTTGTATAGTTTGATAAGTAGCTAAGTATCGTTTCAAAGACTTTGGAGCTACCAAATAATTAACTTTCACTAGATCCTAGCTGATAATTAAGCTGGTTTTATTGGTTTTAATAATTAAGTGAATTATGATAAAATGAAAAAAATAATAATCAACAAGTATGGAGAATTATCACTTGGCTTGGACTACTCTTTGTGACTCTTAACAGGTTATCGGTTAGGTTTAACAAGTTGTCAAAAACAAAGAATGTAGACAACAATCAAATCACATGGTTAAATTGAAATAAAGTAGACCCATGGCTGTTAAGAAACAACGCTAGTACCTCAGAAATATTGGAAAGCAATACACGATGGTCACAAGTACGCCACCGCAATATCAACACAAAGACATCTAACTATGTAGCAAAAGGTGATCTAAAATAGCAAATGTATGGTCATGTCATAGCGTACCAAACCGGTATGCTAATGTTATCCAAATGCTAGAATCCCTAGACGTATGGTCATGCCATAGTTAACATGGACCTCAAAACAATACAAGTGTACCCGACATATGGTCATGTCAAGGTACCAATAGATTGGAAGATAAGTCATATATGGACCCATGTATCATGTATCTTCTAAACTTTTGGTACCTTAACATGGCCATACGTCGGGTACACTTGTATTATTTTGAGGTCTATGTTAGATGAACTATGTCATGACAATACGTCTAAGGATTCTAGCATTTGGATTCTTTTTAGCATACCAGTTTGGTATATTATGTAACCATACTCTAGTGTGTTAAATCATCTTTGCTAACATAGCTTGGTAGCTTAATGAGGTATTGTAGTGGCGTACATGTGACCATCATATATTGCTTTCTAATATTACTGAGGGGTCACCTTTGTGCCCTAATGGCCATGGGTCTATTTTATTCTTTTAACCATGTGATTTGATTATTATCTTCATTCTTTATTTCATGAAAACTTTTTAAACCTAACCATAACGTGTGAGAGTCACTAAGAGTAGTCCATGTCCAAGTGATAGTTCTCTACACTTGTTTATTATCTTTTCATTTTGTTATCTATAGATTAGTTAGTCATTAAAACAATCCAACCAACTCAATTATCGGCTAGGATCTAGTGAAGTTGATTATTGGTAGCTCCCGAGTCTTTAGAACGATACTTGACTACTTGTCAAACTATACTGCTCTTTCGATAGGTACACTTGCCTTCATGTGTAGTCGGTTTCCTAAGTAGTCATTTTTTTATATATAAATTTAAGACTTAAAAGTTTGCAAATGTACCATCCATTTCTATATACTACCACACACATCAAGTTTTTGGTGCTGCTGCCAGGGACTTGAGGATATCAAGAAAGGTTACAGCTAGAGATTTAGCCACTTTTTATTGTATATATTTTGTCATTATTTTGAGTTTTCCGTGCTCTTCGCTTCTTATGATTGGTTAATGTTAATCGCCCTTATAGATTTCTTCCAACGGGATGAGTACACTGGATACCAAGAGGCTATTGAGGATGCTTTTAAAGTTTGGAGTGATTTATGTGAAGGATTCCATTATGCCTATGAGTGTTACATCATTTCCGGAGGTTTTATAACTCGAGATGAGGATGTACCGACTTATTCTTATGATAACGACAAGTTTTCTTCTTTTGATGAGAGCATTCTTCCCACAAATGATCTTAGACCGTCATATGTGGCCAAGAGATTCATTCATATAAATCACACATTCTTGATTTTAGTTCTCCTATCTCCCACACTTCATTGCAAATTGAGGAGTTTTTCATTGTTGGGTTTTATAGTGGCATCCGGATTACACTACGTCAAAAATACCCTTTGGCCACGGAAAAAACGTGGTCGTATCCCTTTGGCCACGTTTTTTTCCATTTCAATCGAGACCAAAGATCTCATGACCAAATGTATGATACGGCCACGTTAGAATATTAGTGGCTGAAGTCTTATAAAACGTGGCTAAAGGGTGCCAATATTCATTGTTGTAGTCAAACAATTCTACCAAAAAACTTGGCCGAAGGGTCCCAATGGCCACATGTGTTTGTTTAACGTGGCCTTTTGTATTATATAAAAAGTGTGGCCTTTGGTATTATATGGTCACATATATTTGTGTTTTTTAGCCACATATGTTAAAAAAACGTGACAAAATGGGTTGCTGAAATTATAATTTTTATCCCAATACGCGTGGCCAAATGGTGGCAACGGCCACGTTAAAATATAAAAAGCGCGACCTTTGGTATTATATGGTCACATATATTTGTGTTTTAGCCACATATATTTGGAAAAAAAAGTGGCCAAAGCGTAGTTGAAATCAGATATTTTGTCCCAATACGCGTGGCCAAAGGGTGGCAATGGCCACGTTAAAAATATAAAATGTGTGGCCTTTGGTATTATATGGTCACGTATATTTGTGTTTTAGCCACATATATTTGGAAAAAAGTGACCGAAGGCTAGTTAAAATCAGATATTTTGTCCCAATATTAATACGCATGGCCAAAGGGTAGCAACGGTCACGTTAAAATATAAAAGTGTGGTCTTTGGTATTATATGGTCACGTATATTTGTGTTTTAACCACATATATTTTGGAAAAAAAAGTGGCTAAAGGGTAGTTGAAATCAAATATTTTATCACAATACGCGTGGCCAAAGGGTGGCAACGAACACGTTAAAATATAAAAATTGTGGCCTTTGGTATTATATGGTCAAGTATATTTGTGTTTTAGCCGCATATATTTGGAAAAAAAAAGTGGCCAAAGGGTAGTTGAAATCAGATATTTTATCCCAATACGCGTGACCAAAGGGTGGCAACGGCCACGTTAAAATATAAAAAGTGTGGCCTTTGGTATTATATATATGGTCACATATATTTGTGTTTTAGCAACATATATTTGGGAAGAAAAAAAGTGGCCAAAAGGTTGTTGAAACCAGATGTGTCCTCGCTATACGCGTGGCCAATTTAAAACCTATTACAAAGTATTAACTATAAATCAAATAAAATTTAATTACAAGTCAAATACAAATGAAATACAAATAAAAAATAAAAAAAAATAAACTGCATATAAGCATTATTCCCAATTTAATTTTCAATCCGGGAGTCAACAACACTACCACGTGATCTTCATCTTCAACTGTTAAGATTTGAGCTTAATTAAGACCATTTTTTCTTGTATTCCTTTCTATACCAAAACTTATAATTGATAATTAGGTTATGGAAATTGATCATTATATATATAGCAATTTTGAAATACTTACCACCATCATAGATATGGACCGAGGAGTGTCATTTTATTGCAAGTAGTATGGGTCATCAGGTCCTACAGTTCAATTGATTTCCAGATGAACATTAGATATCCAGATAAACTTAAAACATCCGGATGAACATCACATTAAGTTCCGGATGAACTTCAAAGTCAGTTGAACTTTATTTGGTACACATCTCACCATTTGTTCCAACAATCCGTAGCTAGCCCAAGTGTTTGAGGTACCAAATAACATTTAAAACGGGACTACATGACATTACCAAACAGATTACTATGAAACTATAGAATGGAATGAAACTTGACTTGCAAATATTTACCTTTTTACTTTTCAACCGCTTCAGACGAGGTTGATCGACCACCGATTTCACGCCTTACAGTTCAATTAATTTCTTTATTTAAATGAGCAATCAAACCGATAATGAGTTTAACAAATACTAACCGTTGTGTGTATGTTAGCATGATTAGTGTTGTGGCTAGATCCAACACAAATCTCCTTAGAATTTACCTAGAACAATGTTTTTGAATTGGTAAAAAGTGAGATGCAGAATAATGACGTTGACCTATCATGAAAGTGTCCTATGTAACAAGGCTAAATTTTGGTTACAAGATATTGCATAGGAGAAATAGATGGGAACCGGATGAACTTGGCTGGCAGAAGAGTTAATCCCGATACAATAGTATTTATTCTGTTTTTTTAAACTAACATAAGTTGTTCCAGTTTTATTCATACAGTTTATGTATATACTCTATTTTTTTCATATTAACATACAATTTCAATGATTCATAGAAGAGCTCAATCTTACTCATAACTGTGTTCTTACATGAAGTATATATATTCTTATGTACCAGGAACTTACATCTATTTGTGTTCTTCAAGAACAAGAGTTCATCCGGATTGTGTTCTTCAGGAACAAGAGTATATGTTATTATAAAGTACTTGAGAATAGTATGATTAAGTTGTGATGTAACGGTGTTCCAAGTGCAAATAGATGAGCTATAAGTTGATCAAGTTTTTTCTCCGATTATTCAATCTTCAAGAAGAGAGCCTTAACTTGTTCATTTTTTTTCATCCCGAAGAAGTCTCTCCTCTTTAAGTTCGAACTCAAGTTTTTCCAATTTACCATCAGTGTTGTTGGATCGATCCTTGAATTTTGTATAATTAACAGAATGTAGTTAGATGCTTTTTAACAAAGTGCATAAATAGGAAAGCATGCAGACCATATTGATTCATTATTTCTTAATTAGTTTTTAATTATTAATATATCACATAAAGACCCTATTGATTAATTATTTGATATGTTATACACAAATTAAAAACATCTAAAGGGAAGAGTGGAACACATCGTGTCTTTAGTGGATATAAACAAACAGTTGACCATTTCTAGTAAAGTAGCAGATGCATGACATCAACATTGTTTTATTCTTCTAAAGGGGATTTAAACTACAATTTCTTTATTTTGTACCCCTCTAACATGAACCTACAAAATATGTTGGAAACAATCCTATATATGTCCTCTAGGATCATTTCCTAGTAATGACCAGAGTAACATAAATTAGTTCTTAATTATTAATATATCACATAAAGACCCTATTGATTAATTATTTGATATGTTATACATAAATTAAAGACATCTAAAGTGAAGAGTAGAACACATCATGTCTTCAGTGGATATAAACAAACAGTTGACCATTTCTAGCAGTGTACATAAAGAAGAAATGACGTTCATTAACATTCTTATATCCCCCCCCCCCCCCCACACAAAAAACACCAGTAACATGAATCTACAAACATGTGTAGATGCTTGACCTCAACATTTCTAGCATAAAAATAACTAATTTAGCATACTTCCACAGTCATTTAAGAAGGTAAATAACTAATTTAGCATAAAATGAATGGGTTGAAATGAATGGAGGGGATTTTTGTAATATATATACCCCTTCCTAATTAATACTGTATAAAACAAAATTTTATCGATCTGTAACTGTAACTGTACACAAATACAGGGATCCCAAGTTAAACGTGTATCAATAATAAACAAAACAAACAATTTTATGAAAACGGGTTGTAATTAATGAAACGGAATAATTTGACAATTACCATTTTCTGGACTGATTGGTCTCATGCTGAAGAATCGTTAGCGCTGTCTGTTGAAGCTATTCGTTGTTGAAGCTCCATGGAAGATGAGAATGATATAGATGAGAAAGAAGATCTAGTTATTCGTTGGAGACATTTAATTGGAAATTTTTTAATAAACTGAGAGGGAAAAGTATATGATGAATCGATAATAAATAAATTTAGTTTGAAATTTTGGGAGAAACTTGAACTAATGGTGGGAAATTCAATTTTTTAATGAAATTTTTTAATTAAAGGGGGGGGGGGGGATTGTTCAAACTGATAATAAAACCCAAAATTAATTTAAACAATATGTATATTAAACATAATTAAACCTAAAATTAAACATAAACATAATTAATTAATTAATTAATTAATTAAATCTCTCCACGTGGTTCTTCCGGCGGGTTCTTCTTCAAGATGAACTTCTTCATCCAGTTCGTAAAAGTCTTCAAGTGCCTCTTCTTGTGGGTTCTTCTTCAAGATGAACGCCCAATTCCAAAAGGCTTCCTCCTTCATTAGCTTGAGCAGGAGCTTCATCCTCTTGAGGTGTTGAAATAATGAGATTGTGAAATTGTACGAGTATAGCAATTACGGTTGACATAACGGTGATCCTTTAAGCAGATCTGGACGACAATCGGAGTTAAAAGCCCTAACAAAATTTATGTTTTAATATTAATTTTATTATTTTCTTTTAGATATAATAAACAAGATTTTACTAACACATGCTTTGTGGCCGGGATAACGCAACTACAAAAAACGATGACATTACTAAAACACAACTCAAAATTGAAAATGATAAAATACTATGCAACTCAGAAAAAAATACGAAAAGACCGCCATGTTTGCGAATTTATCATGTATAATAATTTTGTTTCCAAAAATAATATACGACGGCCAATTAGGATGGTGAGGAGCAATTAGGGTCAATGAGGACCAACTAGACTCAATGAGGACTAAATACTGACAACTAGCGTCATTTAGGATACTTTAGTGAAGACCAGTTATGGTCAATTAATATGGTCAATGAATATGAATTAGGACCAATTCAATTAAAAGGTAGATTATGCTCATAGGACCAATAAGGACGGAGCATTGTTGATACATGGTTCTTGATCATATACAAGAGAAAGAAACACAAGTTTGTGCTGAGCCGAACTCTTGGCGAACCCAGTTCGGACTCACGCGAACCTGGTCCGAACCTGAGTTCGGCTGATCGGGTTTATGCTTGTTTAGTTCAACTATAAATAGAATCATCTTGTTTAGAGATTAGAACTTCTGGGAAAATCTTCTATGTGTGTTTCTGTGTAACCTCTTAGTGGTCTAATACAAAAGTCTTTGAATTTACTCGTTGTGTTTCACGTTTTACATTGATTTCGATATGATCGAGTAGACGATCCACCGCTCACGCACTTTCAAGTGGTATCAGAGCAATTGGTTCTATCTACTGGTCAGAAATCTCTGTTTTCTATCTCTTTGGGTCAAAACCCCAAGGTTTTTACAAAATCTCATCGAGTTTGTGTTCATTTGATCATCTCGAGTGTGCTTTTTGTGAAAAATCTTCTTCCACATCATTGCTTTTGAGTTTACTTGAATTCCTGTCGAAAATATCGTCCAAAAACACTGAAAATCGTGAAAATTGATTCGACAATGGTTCTGTTCGTCTGAGGTTCGCGTGAGAGTGAAAATAACCGCTCCGAACTCAAGTTCGGCTCCCGTTCGGACGATTTTCTAACGAAGTTGTGTTCGGCCAGTGTTCGGATCAAGTTCGTACCGAGTTCGGATATAGTTCGGCTATCTTCTAGGTTCGGATTCAGTTCGTTATTTTTCAAAGTCCAGTTCGGATGAAGTTCGGCTAAGGTCATCCGAAGTGAAGTTCGGCTAAGGTTCGGAAGGGGTTTGGATCAAGTTTGGATCAAGTTCGGGTGAACAGTAACCAGTTTTACAAAATGTCTGATTTTCAAGCGTTTGTAGCTATCAGAATTCGATGCAAACTACAATGCAAACAATGATGAATTATGATAATGAAATTGGAACAAGTCAGAAAGTTCCCAAATTGCTAAAATTGGAAGATTATCATAGTTGGGTTAAATGGTTTGAAGCGTACGTTGATACAAATGATATTGATATGTGGTTGTCTTTCACTGATCAATATGTCTATCCTAAAGATGAAACCGGGGAGCCAGTTATTCAAAGGAAGCTTTCATCTGAACAAAAGAAAGCATATCAAGCTGAGAAAAATGCGTATGGTACTTTGACAATGGCTTTGCCTAAGGAATTGTTACATCAATTTTCTGGTAATTATACATCGAAGAGTTTATGGGATGCATTGGAAAAGAGATGTATAGGCAATGACCAATATAAGAAAAGGCGATAAACGGGAGAAGGAATTTGATAGTTTCAAGCATTATCAAAATGAATCAATTCCAAATCTGATTGCAAGGTTTGCTCACTTAATGAGTGAAATGCGTTTGGTGAGTCTTACAAAAGAAGAAGCTTATATGAAATAAAAGATTTTGGAAGCGTTACCTGAGAAATGGGAGAATTATGTGATGATAATCACTCATGATAAAAAATATCCGGGATTGTCATTTAATGATCTGATTCAAAGAATTCAAGCACGGGATATGGAGTTGATGGTGAATAAGTCACTTCCTGTACAAGTTTAAAATCTTGCTGTATATCATGGAGAAAATGATACAACCATGAATGCTGTGAAGTCCAATATTGTTAATTTCGCACCTCCTACAACATTCATTGCAGGTAAATCTGAAAATTCTAGTTATTCTGCTGGTTGTACTGTTTCAATTCCTAGTTTTTTTAACTCAGAAAGCTTTATCTGCTCAAACTACCGATGACTATAATGCTTTAATGTCTGCTTTGGTATCTTCATATTTTGGTGTTATTACTGGTTCTGTGAGTAATGCTGAATTGACAAATGAAGACTACGATCAGATAGATTATGATCATTTGGAAGAAATGGATCTGAATTGGCAATATGCTATGTTAGTTCGAAGAACGAAGAAAATTTTTAGTAGAACTGGGAAGAAAAGACTGAATCAAGATGGTAAGATTGGTTTGGACAAATCGAAAGTGAAGTGTTTCAAATGTTTGGTGTATGGACATTTTGCCCGAGAATGCCCAATGTCTACTGAAAACAAGTTGAAGATGGGACAACATGTGCATTTGGTGTTTACATCTTCAAATCCAGATCAAAAAGATCAAAAGATGACAGAAATATTTTGGCATACAGATGAATTTTCCTGGAATGCGGATTCTAATGTCACAAAACAGTCAAATGTTCCAATTATTGTTGCTTTGATAGCTCTTCATGATGATGATTGCATTCTAACTGATTCTGATTCTAATTCGACAATATCAATGGTCAAAGAGGTTAAGGTCGAAAAATCAAATTGTCTTGAATGTGTTAAGTTACGCAACAAGAATACAAGTCTTGAAAGATATTCTCAACTATCGACTGAAGAAATTGTGGTGTTAAAGAAAGAATTGGGAGAATTTCAGAAGAAATTTTATGAATTGGTTCATGTTCATGAAGATGTAGTGAAAGAAAAGGATCAATTGGCTGAAGAGTGTGAAAAAGCCAAAGCTGAAGCTTTAGATGTAGCTCAAGATAATAAAATTTTATTTGAGAAAAGTTATCCGGTTCAACAAAAGTATGAAAAACCAAATGCACTTGTTGAATCTGCTGCTACTATTGAGAAACTTCAACCCAAAATCTCTACACTTCAAGATGAAAATGTCTTGTTTCGAGATAAGAATGAAGTTTTAATTAAGGATGTTGATATCTACAAGAAGAAGTGGGAGCACGTTACTGAAGAGGTTTTAGCTGAATATCAAATCAGGAAATTGCAAACATATGAGTACAATGATCTTAATGAAAAGTTCATCAAATCACAAATAGAGGTGTTTGATGCTCAACAGAAAATCTCTGAATTGAAGTTGGAAATTTTGGAGTTAAATCGGCAAGTGAAGAATTGCAATTTATCGCCCACATTGCTGAATTTCTTATATAAACAGGATCGGAGTGAAGATAGTTCCAAAAAGAATGATATTCACATGGTTCCTCAACCGATGGATTTATCAGAATTTACATTTGCTCCGTTGGATCCTAAAGATGAATTGTATGATTATTCAAAGTTTGCCACTCCCTCGAAGAAGAAGAAATCAAAGTCTGAGAAAAAGCAAAAATCATTGGTGAAGCTCCGAAGTTTAACTCAAAGTCTATTCTTTTGGAAAATGAACAGATTTTTGATAAGGTTGCTTCAATTTCTTCCTCTGCAACTGAAGAAGAAAAATCTTTGATTGAAAAGAACAAACCGAAAGACATCAAAGCTAAATTTACTAGAGAAGCTAAGGGGAGAGAAAATTCTAGTTCTTCTTCAAGTTCATCAAAGATCCCAGGTTATAAGAATAAAGGTTTGGGTTATGAGGTCAAGGAAGCATAGTTCAAGCTAAGAAGCCAGAAAAAGCTGCAAAGATTCCCAAAGTCAAGGTTCCAAAGAAATCACTCACTCCGCAGAAAACATCTTATTATTTTTGAGGGTCATCATCTTCAAGGAGTCCATCTCCTAGGTATGATTCCTATGATGATTTCTTTGATAACTTTGATTCTGATCATTCTTCTGGTTTTCTCAAATGTTTTTAAATTTTGAGAGAGAGTTTGTTATACATGTCATCAACCTGGACATCTTGCTGCTGAGTGTCTGACGTATGCATATATCCACAAAACTGCTAAACATGTGGATAACACAGGTCAGATTTTTGATGAATCATGTTTTCTAAAAGTCAAGTCAACTCGTAAGTCGTCTTGGTTCACACCGAGTACGCCGATTGATTCTGATTCTGGTTTTGATCAAAACTTAAAATCTTTCAAAATATGGAATCCAAAGATTGTTTCCAAGGCTAATAGTGACTATGTGGAAGACACCGGGCGACCCGACGCTGTTGAATCGGGTTGGTTCCAGAGCGATTAATGTTTTATTTGGTGTCGGTAGGTATTTCAGGAAGATTTATTGGTAGTTGAAAGATTGCTGGTAATGGAATATCTGTGATAATTTAAATTGACTTTCCAAATCAATTTTGTTTTCAAAATGCTAACATGCGTGTATTCGTGTTGGTTGATCAATTTTCATTTTTTTCACTCCATCTCATTTTGAGGGGGGTTTGTTTTTTCAAAAGTTCAAAAATAGTGTGTTGTTTTTCAAATATAAAAATGAAAATCTGAAAATAGAGTTTGTCATTTTTAGGGGGGAGAAATTTGAAAATCCAAAAAACATCGTAAAATGTAAAAATCCAAAAACATTGAAAAATGAGAAACTGTATCCAACATGATTGAGAAATAATGGTACATTGGCTTACATCGTCTGACTCATGGATAAAGTAAGTGAAAAAGCCATAAGACCATTGTTCGATGTGCTAGGTAGGCTCGGCAAATCAGAAAGTATACAAATGTGATATACACTAAATCTGATGCTTGACCTAGTGGATAACATATTGATGCATATCTCAAGATATATCAAGAAAAAGATATGTGAAAAGAATATGAGAAGTCATTGTGTATACATGTGTTCATTTTGCAAAGATTTAAACTTGTTTGATTTTCTTTATTTTCTCAAACGATCGGACTTTCTTTGCGTATCGAAAGATCGACCTGATTGTTGTTCGTTTGAGGTTCTGCTTTATTTTCTTTGGTGTTTCGTATAACTCATCGGATTTTCTCTACATGTACAGTAGTACCAACCTGATTGTTGTTGAGTTATGCAATTTCAACTTGTTTTATTTTCTTATTTTATTAAATCCGAAGCCTTATTTGCGTATCAAAAGATCGACCTTAAGGTAGACGAGTTAACATTCTTATTTCTTTTTGCATGGAACACAATTAACTATATCATGTATGCAATCACTATTTGATAAATCACAAGTGAAATCACAAAAATGTGATAAGAAAAAGCATATCTAAGTATGTCTGATAGTGTGGGGTACACTGGTCAATGCAAATCTAATCAGTATGTTAACATATCCAGATGTTATAAGTATGATTATGATAGAGTTTAAAGTTGGACAAATTATATCTGCAATCGACATAACTTATGTGCTACAATATTCGAAATTGAAGTGTAGTTCAGCATGTTATGTCCAATATGATCCCAAGTTGTGATCTTTCTCACAAAGGACAAAAATAGTGTTTTATTCTGTGTTGCATTTACATTTCTTATCAGAAAATACCAAAAAGATTTTAGGTGTGTTTTAATATAAAGTTTTGAAAAATCAA
>JBCNJP010000012.1:22249852-22295837 GCA_039602395.1 Deinandra increscens subsp. villosa | reverse complement strand
AAATGTGACTTTTGGCTGAGAGAAGTGCAATTTCTGGGTCATATCGTCAGCGAAGCTGGGATTCAAGTAGACCCAGCAATAGTGGAAGCTATTGTTAAAATGGAAGTAACCAAAGAGTCCTACCGAAATTCAACGTTTCTTAGGATTAGCTGGTTTTTATCGAAGGTTTATTCAGGATTTCTCAAAAATAGCCACACCTTTGACTTCCCTTACCTAGAAAAATGTGAAATTTGATTGGAAAACTAAGCATACAAATGCTTTTGAGTTGTTTAAACAAAAACTAAGCTCTGCACCTATACTTTCATTACCAGAGGGTACTAAAAACTTTGTGGTATACTGTGATGCCTCTACAAATAGACTCGGATGTGTTTTAATGCAGAAAGATAAAGTAATTGCATACGCATCGAGACAACTCAAAAAGCATGAAAAGAATTACACCACTCACGACTTGGAGTTAGGAGCAATAGTTTTTGCTCTTAAAATTTGGAGGCACTACTTATATGGAACAAAATTTGTGATATTCTCTGATCGCAAAAGTTTACAGCATTTGTTCGGTCAAAAAGAATTAAATATGCGACAAAGACGCTGGATGGAGGTGCTGAGCGATTATGATTGTGAAATCAAGTATCACCCAGGTAAAGCCAATGTGGTGGCAGATGCGCTAAGCAGAAAGGAAAGAGTTAAACCACTCCGAGTTCGCGCCCTGAGATTAGACGTAAGCATTGATCTAATTCGAGAAATCATTGAAGCACAAAAGAAACAGATGGCTAACTCAAACGTCGAACGGGATGAGATGATGACTATCGTAAAGAAATTGACAAAGGAAGCAGATGGCATCCTCAGATTAGGTAGACGTATATGGGTGCCTAAAGAAGGAGGTTTACGTGATGTAATTCTTCGAGAAGCTCACAAGTCTAAATACATGCTTCATCCAGGAGGCGACAAAATGTATCAGAATTTGAGGGCTAATTATTGGTGGTCAAGAATGAAAAAGGCAATTGCTACCTATGTCGAGAAGTTCCCAACTTGCTTACAAGTAGAGGCTGAACATCAGAAGCCTGCCGGTTGTCTTCAACGAATAGAACTTTCCGAGTGGAAGTGGGAAGACATTACTATGGATTTCGTGACAAAGCTTCCAAAGACTAGAAGCAGAAATGATGCCATTTGGGTAGTCGTGGACCGATTGACAAAATCTGCTCACTTCTTACCAATGGCAGAAACTTACAATGGAAAGCAACTAGCAAAACTGTTTGTAAACGAAATCATATCGAAACATGGAGTGCCAAAATCTATAATCTCTGATAGGGATAGTAGATTCACCTCTCATTTTTGGCAAAACTTTCAAGAAGCAATGGGGACCAAGCTAAAATTTAGCACCGCCTATCATCCACAAACTGATGGGCAGAGTGAGAGAACGATTCAAACACTGGAAGATATGCTAAGATCTTATGTTATGGAGTTTGGCGGTAGTTGGGACGACCATCTTCCACTAGTCGAATTTTCATATAATAATAGCTATCATACCAGTATTCATATGGCACCGTTTGAAGCATTATATGGTAGGAAATGTCGAACACCGATGTGTTGGTCTGAAGTGGGAGAAGGCCAACTTACAGGACCTGAGCTAATCATGGAAACTACTTAAAAGGTTAGGGAAATCCGTAAGAGACTTAAAACAACTCAGGACCAGCAAAAGAGTTACGCAGATCGACATCGAAGACCGCTTGCGTTTGCAGAGGGAGACATGGTAATGTTAAAAATATCACCCTGGAAGGGTATAATTAGATTTAGCAAAAGAGGAAAATTAAGTCCACGATATATTGGACCTTTCAAGATAATATCAAGGGTAGGAGAAGTTGCTTATCAACTCGAATTGCCTGAGGAACTTAGCGGAGTTCACGATGTGTTTCACGTATCAAATCTACAGAAATGTATGGTAGATGAAGCTCTCGCGGTTCCGTTAAAAGAAATCAAAATTGATAAAAAGTTGAATTTCACGGAACGGCTTATTGAAATAGTGGAACGGATCACGAAGAAGTTACGCAAGAAGAGGATTCCAATGGTTAAATTCAAGTGGGATGCTAGACGTGGGCCTGAGTATACGTGGGAATCCGAAGCAGACATGAGAAGGAAATACCCCCAATTATTCAATTAGTAACTAATGAATTCCGGGACGGAATTCCTTTAAGGGGGAGAGAATGTAACCTTTGTGTCTAAATCATAATCTGAGCCGGAAATGTTAAAGGTAAATATTCAAAAGTCTCAAGGTTACAATCTGAGGCGGTACGCCTAGGATGAGGAAATCCCAGGCGGTACGCAACCCATTTGTTAAACGGGTCGGGTTGCGGCACCCAATCGGATCCCCGCTCACCCGCATCTCAAAATTCGGACGGTACGCCCCAAATGTAATATTTTGGGGCGGTATGCTTCAACTTTAGATCGTTAAAAACAAGGATTTAGGCCTATATATCACTTCACACTTGTGATAGTTCTGCTCACTTCCGGCCAAAATCTCTTCCTTGTTGTCCCAGAGACCTGTCATCACCACTTACAAACCTTAGGAGCCTTGTGGAGGGGTGGATCTTCATAGGTAAGCTTCCTAATCACCCATTTACATATCAAGGCTATATTAACTTTATGTAACCCTCACCCATTGCTTGAATTCTCATTAACTCAGTAGTGTGGACTCACTTGGAGATGAATGAAGAATGAGGAAACTGAATTCAAGAGTAATCAAGGTGAGGTTGTCTTGATTTTTGCTTAAGAAAGTTATTTATGGTTCTTTGTGATCATACTCTCATAATATGATCATGGATCATACATGCAGCCCCAAATCTGCCCTAGAGAGCTTGATTGGAAGCCTAAGGAAGCTAAGAATTCAGAAAGTTTGATTGTATAAGGAAATCTCCATAAGGTACAACCCATTTATGCATGCATGTCGATTTTCCTATATTTAGAAACATTGCATGTAAAGGTAACAAAAAACCAGAATTGATTAGTGGTTCTAATGAAGAAATGAGTCATCTAACCATAAGAGTTCTGCCCCTAAGGATATTCGTGTGAAACGGGGGTCAAAACAATGAAATTTACCATAAATGGAAAGCTCAAGAACTAGGGTTATGGCTTAAATTAAGGATATAAACTACAAATAAACCACTGATCAACCCCAATATGGTATACTATTGATCCAGCAAACATTCTGGCCCCAAAACGTCAATATGTAAAAATGGCACTAAAAGACAAAATAGCCGGGCTAGATTTGGCGTACCACCCAAAATCTGTACATGCAGAGCGGTACACCTAGAAATTTAGAATAGCAACCGGACCAGTAGATTACAGCGTACCGCCCTAGTTTTGAAGCAACAGAGCGGTACGCCTAAATCAGAAACTAGGTACTCAGAATGTCAATTAACGCGTACCGCCCAAATATGCATTATTCTGAGCGGTACGCCTAAATCAGTAAATCTGGAACTCAGACTACCATTTGACGTGTACCGCCCAGAAATATTTAATTCTAAGCGGTACGCCTCTAAAGAAAAATGACTGAATAATTGTCCTGATTTTAAGTTAACCAAAAACCTAGCCGGTTGATCTAGTGACTCTATTCCTCAGTAATTCAAACCTGACATCATTATTGGACATGTTAGCATTGTATATGACAAAGATATATATGATAACACTGATAGATTGCTAGAAACCGGAGATAGGACATTTTAGTGAATCTTGGATTGCAGTCTATATTAAACTCTGTTTCTGACTTCATTACTATGAGTCCTCTGACTTCCTTTATTTAGCTAAATGTTTGAGATCACATTTCTGTTCTGATGTATTTGTTATATCTGTTATGATTATCTTGTCGAACACTGTGAGTCGGAATGCCCTATGTGGGTCATTAGAGACTTTCTGGTCATTAAGTTTGAGACCACTAGACATATAAGGGATTATAGCGGCCGTTATAGTTGAACGATCCATATTGACCTGGATCCTCTAGTATTAATTTACTAGAGGGAATATGTACTTATATGTTGAACTTAAAAACTACTCCTAGAGGGCGTACGGCTATGCGCAACGTGCCCGTAGAGTATCTGAGTGTTGACATTGGGTGCGGCATGATGATTTCATAATCTGTATGTGTTTGAAAACTGTTAATATGATGATGGTAGTTACGACTCACCAACAACGTATGTTGTTGACTCTGTGATTGACTTATGTTGCAGGTAAACAAGTGAAGGTGAGGACCTAATCTAAACTTGGATTACTCCGATGGTTGTTGTCACTATGAATAGGGCTCTGTACAATAAACGACTGATGTTTGTTCTGAATACCTGTTATGACTATGTATCTCCTTGATGTACATGTATCTCTTGTTTATTCAGTCCTGGGTCATGTCTGGTGGCTATCGATTCTATTAGGTCGGCTAAGAGGTGCCCATTGCATCCTCATTCAGAGTCGGTCTAGGGTTTCACTGTGAGGACTGGATGTCCGTTTTGTATGCTTGTGTGTTTGTTATTTAGTTGGTACCTCGGGAACTGATACGGACAGCCGGTCCCACACCCTCCCCCGCACCTGGCAGGGGGCAGCGGAGGGGGGTGTGACATCCTCACATCCCCGTAGCACGTAAACTAACACAAACTCATGTTACCTCAAGAATTAGACTTTAGCTTTTCCTTCGCGTTGAGCTCCTGAACCTTCTCCTTCACCACCTATATCACATGGTTATTTAGATCAAACCTTTCAACCATCGAACATCATATTATACAACAGAACCACACCAATTGAATTGATACAATCAACCTAAACTATCATTCATTATTTTTAGGCATTTCCACAAACACCTTGTGACCATTCATAATATTCTTGCTAATATGATGCATATAAGCTAGATACCTAACCTATCAATGATCACTTACATATCACATTCCCACTTTATGCATAGTTTGACAATTTCAGCAACACAGAAGCTTCCATATGGTCTAAATAACTATCCTAATCCCCCACCCATATATGGAATTCGATTTCCATCTGATGGGTTTAAACTCCCATCACAAAATCTATAAAAATCTCAATTTACACACATGCATCAGAAATTCTAGCATAGACTTAGTATATAAAAACACATCAAACCTAATTCCTTCATCAATTTAACTTCTAATTGAGATCCATGAACTCACACAATTTATCTAGGAACTTACTTGACAATAGATCCCAGAAACATAGATGAAACCTTGATAAAGATGGCTTACTATGCTTAAAATCATTATCTCCCCTTCCAATTTACATAACCACAAGCTCAATTTGAAGAATTTTCTCAAGAACCCAGCCATCTCCCTCTTGCTTCTTCCTGGTTCATGACTCACGCATCTGGGACAAATTCCATGCCAAAATTTTATTTTAATAAATAAATTACATCAAACCCCCTCAAGTTTTATAATCTTATTAATTTTGGCCTTAAATAAGAATTTCTACTAATGGTCCTTCAACTTCCATTTAAATTTATTAGCCACCAAACATAACTTATCAACTAATATTTTCTACAATTAAGTAGGGTTATACTAATCTAATTTACCCGGCTAACACCCACCACTAAAAATGCAATATTTAAGTAAAGCAAACTCGGGATGTTACAGATTATGTGTTGAAAATTATGATTTAAACATGTTTTGTTTTTTAGAAACCCTAATTTGATCATAAAAGGTCTAATTTTTTATCCCGACTAATCTATGTGAAACACGAAACGAGCCGTTACACCTGTAATGACTAGTTAGGGTTTAGGGTTCTAAAGCGAAAACAGGCCATTACCCAGTAAAGATTCGTTATGACCTATAATTTTTGAATATTTAACTGTGCTACATAACAGGTCGTTAGCCGTTAATGCCCCGTTACGATGTTTATGCTACCAGCAGTATCCTAATGATGCACAGGAGATATTTTGCTGCTAATTTTGTTTGTTCTATTTCAACCATAAATAATTATGTTTTTACATAACCCAAAATTAATTAAATCATTTAGCAAATTAACTAGTCTTAACTAAGGTGATAACCTTTTTAAAGGGTAACGAGTTGTCTCCCTGTAACGATTCATTACGTCTGTTACTTTTACAATTTTTCTTTAACTTCATTAGTTAACTTTTTTTTTTGCTAAAAACTTATTTATATGCTTATATTGATGATGTTTTTTAAAAGATTCAATTCTGTCCAAAGCTGATTTGTTGCCTTTACAATGTTTTCAGTAAAATTATGCACTCGCATTACTCATACAAATGCTTCACTTCTGGCAAAATTTGATGTGTTTCATTTGTATTCAGCGAAACTAATATGTTCATTAAACTTAAGTGTAACATTTCCGGCCAAAGTTGATGTGTTACATTCTTTTTGCACATACCCTTAATATTGTTCATAATGCTTAGGTGATAGGAAAGTAACAAAAGCGAAAACCGATTCATTTGAGCAGGGCCTAAATTAGTCTGTTATTTTTGGTGTTATAATAGACATTATCACAGCTTCACTAGTTTAGTAGCAGTCCTTAACATTATGCCTTATGCCTTAGTTTAAGTACCACATTAAGTCACTATTATTTATTCTTTAGCTAAGTATCTTATTCTTTCTCCCCAATCCACTCTTAGCATCTAATTTAGAAGTCAAAACCTTGACTGGCGCCAACTTTACTGCTTGGAAAGATTTTGTTACGTTGACTCTCGATATGCTGGATTTTGATTATGCACTAACAGAAAAGGCTCCTCCTGCCCTCACTAAGGAGAGTACTGCTGAAGAAAAGATCGCTCATGAGAAATGGGAGAGGTGCAACCGTATGTCTCTTATGATCATCAAGAAATCAATCACTATTGCCATCAGGGGTGCCATCCCAGACTCAGACAATGCAATAACTTATATGGCTTCTGTGGAGGAATACTTCAAAGTAACCTCAAAGGTGCATGCTAGCACTCTCATCATAAAGTTGCTGACTACAACGTATGACGGGATAAGTGGTATTCGTGAGCACCTTATGACAATGAACGACTTTGCCCGTAAGCTGAAGGGATTAGACATAGAGATCAGTGATGATTTTCTGGTACATTTCATCATGACTTCTCTTTCGGCATATTTTGAAACATTCAAAGTCAACTATAATGCTACGAAGGATAAATGGAAGATGAGCGAGTTAATTCCCATGTGTGTGCAAGAGGAAGAGCGTTTGAAGTTGGAAAATCCCGAATTGCTTACCTTATGACTGCAAATCCAAAGAATCGGAAGGAGAAGTTTCAAAAGAAGGAGTTTTCCAAGTTCTAGAAGAAATATGTTAGTGCTCCATCCAGCTCTAAGAAATGAAAGAGAAGTCCTAGTGTAAGTTCTGCCAAAAGGAAGGACATAAATAAAAAGAAAGTCCATAATTCAGGAGTGGTTGAGTAAGGAAGGTAATCATCTTTACATGATACTTGATGTAACACCCGTAAACAATTTGATGCCAAACCTTAACCATTACTTCGTTTCAGATTAGATCCCAGAAAATTTTTACAATTACAAGGTTTAATATGCATAAAACTCCAACTTTGTGGTTAACATTTACAAAATACGCCCATAACTAAGTTTGACATCCAAAATATTAATCAACTTATACAAAAGTCGTTCGTCAAAATAGAATGGGTAGTTCCTTGCTTAGGTGATCGGTTCTTCTAGAACTTGATGAGCTTCCGTTAAGCTTTCCCTTTACCTGCACATACTCACTTTAATAGTGAGTTTCTAGTGCATAAACGAATATGAAGGTCATCATAAATGGATAACAATAAGTAAAAACGGATAAGTGTTCCAGGCGTATCGCCTAGATTCACCCACCTTCTAGGCGATACGCTTGGACTATTAGGCGTATCGCCTATGGTGTGACAAGCTCCAAGCGATACGCTTGGAGCCCAATTTCCAGGGATTTGTCCGAATTCTAGCCTATTCTATACTTAGCCAAATTTTGGCTATCTTCCCCTGTTTTGGCAGTTTTGCACCAAAAGTGCTAGGACTTGTTCTTTACCTCTAGAATGTCCCAAGACACATTTTTAAGCATAAAACATACACATTAACATACCTTAGTCATGTTTTTCGTTAAGATGACCAACCCCGGGTTCACCCAACCCGTTGACCCGTTATGGAAATTTTCTTGTGACAACCACATTTGCTTTGATGCAGGAATGACTCACATCGTAAGCAATACAACTAAGAACATAATGTAAGCAAAATAATCTCATAATGTCCTTATGCGCACGTACAATTAGTTCTATGATTTCATTATGAATCAAGTTTACATATTACCCGTACACTTAAGTTTTTGACCCAATCCATATAAGTTCATTCCATTTGCCATTGGTTCACTAGATCATTATAGTAAATGTCCCACGATCCTTCTACCATTAATTGACCCGTTATGACGGGTCATTGCCTTTGGTTTATCCCAAATGCCTAGCTTGACCACTTTTAAGCCTTGAAATCTATGGTTCTTGAACCATTTATGATTTCCATTCTTTGGTTACTTGGCATAGACTCTACAAGCCAATTTTAGCCATTGTAACTTCCACTCGTTATTTGATTCATCCGAATCTTTCCTATGGTCAAGTATATCATTGGAGAACCTCTTGGCTTTGGGCTTCACGGTTCCTAGAACCGTTCTTCACCCATTATACACTTCATAGCCTATTCCTCTAAATGGCAATTACACATATACTTATCTACTTCATGTAACATAAATAATGTTACCTTTCGAGCTTGATCCACCGCTTCCTCCAACTCCGGAGTTATTCCCTTGATCACCTTGATTGCCTAATGGGTCACTAACAATGTTAGGACCATAATCATAGTAGCATTTTACCACATTTTCAATAACATGATTTCTATGCTACACATACATATTAAAATTCCATATAGACGGAACTCAAGCAATATTCATCAAGTTTACATCTAGATACATGAATCATTAACCTTAACATGGCAACTAAGGCATACATCAACCATATTATCTAATGCACATGCTTTCACCTAGTTGGTTAAATTTTGCGAGCTCATAGCACCCTATGGTCATCAAACATCAATACAAGCAAATTTGTTGCATTTAACACATTTTGACTCTTTGAGGCATTTTGTCAAACACCTTGTGTGCATACTTTGATACACACATACAACTCAATTCCATGAACCCTCAAATAACCATTTTACATGGGTTGGGTGAAATCACCTCTAACCTATCATCAATTCATCATGTAGCATCAAATTCAAGTTAGAAATCCATTATTAAAACAAATTTCATGACCATCTTAAGTGGTCATCTACCATGGAGGTCCATGTGTAAGAAATTGGTGATTACTTCACCAATTGCCAATCAAGTTAGCAAGTTATGCTACAAATAAGGTTCCTAGCATCATAGAATACACATTTTAATCATCAATTGCAGATTTCTAGCCTCTAATTTCCGAGACCTAGCATGCAACATATGGGGGTTTTACTTACTTGCTTCAAGTATGAGTTAAGGCAAGGAGTTAGACTTCAATTTCCAAGTTCCTAGCCAAAAATCGCAGGTTGGGGCCTCTTGATTGCAGGGTTTGAGCAAGAAGAAGAAGAAAGGGGTGAGGGGTCGTGATACAGGTCCCAGAATGCGACCTCCCCCTCTTTTCTCTTCTTTTGTTTACACTACTTTACCCATATTACAATTTTGGCCCCTCAACTTTGATAATGAGTTATAATTTAATTAAAATGCTAAATTTTTCTCATAAAACCCCCTATTAACACATAAAAGCAATTTCTATAAATATTTGGGGAAACTCTTAACTATAAAATAATTTTAGTTGACTAGACGTTGACGGGAAAATTTAACTATAAGAATTTGGGATGTTACACTTGAGTCCTTTATTTAAATGTTCCAAATAATTCATGGTGGTTTGATTCTAGTTCAATGGTTCATGTAACTAATTCTACTAAGGGATTCCTTACAATCTAGAAGTTGGGAAGAAACCAAAGAATACATAAGCTATGAAATGGAAAAGAGCTAGCTGTGAAATTCGTGGGAACCTTACAATTAATAATGAAAACTAGTTTGTGTATTGAACTTTATGATACCTTATATGTTCCTGAGATTTCTCGGAACTTAGTATCAGGACCAAAGTTAGACATTGATGGTTTTGATGTTTCTCATGGTCATGGCAAACTTACTATCTTTTTTAATTCTCAAATGTTTGGTTGTGGTTATCTGGATGGTGTTCTTTATATATTAGAACTAGATGATAATTTCTCTAATTCTTTGTTTTCATATAATATTAATGAATCATCAACAAAGAGAAAACGAAAACCAGAATTGGAAAACTCATCCATGTTATGGAATCAACGTTTAGGCCATGTCTCACGTGATCGTTGTGATCGAAACTCGTGAAGGATGGAATTTTACCATCTCTTGACTTTAATGATTTTGGAACATGTATTGAATGTATTAAAGGTAAAATGACATTAGTGACTAAGAAAGGTACCACTAGGAGTTCTAATTTATTAGGAATCATTCATACTGACATTAGTGGTAATTACACCATCGCTGGATTTACAGGACATAACTCATTTATCACTTTCATTGATGATTATTCTCGCTACATGTACTTGTTTCTTATCAATGAAAAGTCTGAATCATTAACAACCTTTAAAGACTATAAAAACTGAAGTTCAAAAACAACTTAGTCTTCAAATAAAAGTTGTGAGATCAGATAGAGGGGGTGAATATTATGGTAGGCATACTGATTTAGGTAAGGCTCCTCATCCATTCTATGAAGTTTATAAAGGCCAGGGGATCGTGAACCAATACACCATGCCTGGTACTCCTCAACAAAATGGTGTTTCTAGAAGGAGAAACAGAACTCTAATGAACATGGTACGCAGTATATTAGCTAACACAGGTTTACCCTCATTTCTCTAGACCGAGGCCTTAAAAGCAGCTCTTCATATACTCAATAGAGTTACCTCGAAATCTTTCCCTAAAACTCCTTACGAACTTTATATAGGAGAGAAACGGAATCTATGATATATGAAACTATGGGGCTATCTTGCCGAAGCTAAACTCTATAATCCTTTCTTAAAGAAACTTGACATGAAAATCGTAACTTGTCACTTCATCTATTACCCTGAACATTCTAAGGGTTATTGATTATGTTTTCCTTCCCATCTCACTCGTATCATAGAAAGCAAGCATGTTGTGTTCCTTAAGAATTATAAACTCAGTGGGAGCAGTGAATATCCTTTTGAAGATTTGCGAGGAGTACAAGACACAGGGGGGGAGGAGATTCGTCGCTTACCTTAACTCTGGTCACTCCTCTTGTACATGCTTCACATCAAATTACTACACCTACTCCTTCACCCATAAAGTTTAATGTACCAAAACCAAAAAATGAAGGCACTTCAAATGATCATCCACCATAAGACAATATTCAACCCGATAATCAACTCAGGTCATCTAGGGCTAAAAAGCCTACTAACTTTGATGATTATGTAACCTACCTAACTGAAGAAGAAATGGATGCTGGAATTTTCACTGATCCTATCTCTTATAAAGAAGCTATAACAGTGATCAATCTTTTGAATGGAACAAGGCTATGCTTGACGAGCTTGACTCCATGAAGAAAAATGAAATTTGGGATTTGGTTGAATTACCTAACGGTGCAAAACCCATAGGATGTAAATGGGTCTTCAAAAGTAACTAGATCCAAAAGGGAATGTTGAACGCTATAAAGCGAGATTGGTTGCAAAAGGCTACACTCAGAAACAAGTAATCGACTATCAAGAGACCTTTTTCTCATGTCTCTCGAAAGGATTCATTAAGAATTGTTGCGGCCTTAGTAGCTTATTTTTATTTAGAGTTACATTAGATGGACGTTAAAACTACTTTCCTCAACGGAGACTTGTATGAAGAAGTATTCATGACACAACCTGATGGGTTCAAACCAAAAGGCCAAGAACATCTAGTCTGTAAGCTAAAGAAATCCATATATGGGTTGAAACAAGCATCACGACAATGGTATCTAAAGTTTGATGAAGTCATGAAGAAAAAAGGTTTCCTAAAGAATTAGGTGGATCAATGCACCTTCCTCGAGATGAGTGGGAGCAACTTCACTAAACTTATCATGTACATAGATGTTATTCTTTTGGCAAGTAATAGCTTAGATATGTTGCATGAGTCGAAGCGCTTACTTTCTCATAACTTCGACATGAAGGATCTCGGAGAGGCTTCTTATGTTATTGGCATCGAAATACACTAAGATAGAACCAAGGGGATCTTAGGTTATCTTAAAAGGCTTACATTGAGCGTGTCCTAGAACGCTATAATATGCAACATAGTTTCCCTTGTAAGGCTCCAGTAGTTAAAGGAGATTTTTTGGTTCTTTCCAATGTCCGAAGACAGAGGTTGAAAAGGAGCAAATGAAAATGATACCTTATGCATCGGTAGTTGGGAGTGTTATGTATGCTCAAGTTTGTGCTCGTCTAGATATCACTTACATTTCTGGAATGTTGGGCCGTTATCAAACTAATCCTGGCCGTGATCACTGGACAGCAACTACGAAAGTTTAACGATATCTAAATGAAGCGAAATACTATAAACTCACTTATAGAAGAAGTGATAATCTGGAATTAGTTGGATACTCTGATTCTGACTTTGCTAAGTATAAAGATGACAAGAAATCCACCTCAGGGTACATCTTTATGTTAGCTGGAGGGCCTATCTCATGGCAGAGTCCTAAACAACAATTGATCCCAATATCCACTATGATGGCATAATACATTGTTGTTTATAACGCAACCTGTCATGGAATGTTTCTAAGAAATCTAATCATTGGACTCAAAGTTGTTAATTCCATTTCCAGACCTTTGAAGCTTTATTGTGATAACTCAGTTGTCATTACTTTCTCGAACAATAACAGTTTGACTGGAGCTGGACTATATCTTGATACAAAGTACTTGTTCGTTGGTGAACGAGTTGAGGAAAATAATTTTTGTATTAAGTATAAGTACTAAGAATATGTTTGCGGATCTGATGACTAAAGGTCTCACAGCTAAAGTATTCTAAGAACAAGTTTCGAAGATGGGCTTTTCTAAAGACCTTATTTAGCATATTGTAGTTGTTTATGTTTAATAAAATTTCCTCTCCTTTTGATTTTGGTTTGTCTTTAAATACATTATGCACGCCTAAAGACATATACACAGTTTATATACAAACGTTAAGGGCTTAAATCTTTAATTGATTCTAATATTACCTTGAGTTTTAAATTTGGGATTGTAGTATGATTAATGAGGGTCTTGAGTTGGATAATCAATTCTATGATTGTATTTTTATGTTGTAGTTTTAGTTTAAAGCTAAAATGAGTATTAACATCTGATCAGACTAATCTAAACTCATTATAAATGGCGACTTGGCCTAGTGAGGGAGTGTTAGAAATTATTTTCTTGTGGCCCAAGTCAACATTTATATTTATGTAATCATTGACTAAAATACCCCTAAGTTTCCTAATAGGTAATTATTTGATGGACGTAATAACCCTTACCTAAACTAATTAGGGTTTCCCCTTGGAAGTATAAATAGAGGGCATTAGACAGACAGAACACCTCTAATATATGAAATCCGCCTCTCTAAAATCATGGACCTCCTCCACCTTCACCATCATCACCATACACCCTAAAGGAGAACTCGATAAGGATTCTGATGGCCCCCTCAAGCATGATTGCTGTCACCCGTATACTAGGTAATCTTTACATACATATTGTTTCTATCATATTATCTTAAAGGGGTCGTCCAACATCCCAGAGTACAACAACAAGAAGTAGTTTCTTATATTGCCTGAGATGACCATGAAGCCGAAATTCATCATAATCTTGTTGGAATTACAATGAGATGGTGTTTAGAAAGTATACAAAGTCTCTCTAAATAATGATAGAAAAAGAAAGTTTACAAAGTCTCTCTAAATAATTGTTTGTTTAAACGATGGAAGAAGTGTATTTAGAGTGGGTTTTGGTGTGTCTACCAATCAAGACTTACTTGGTATTTATAGAGACTTTGTGTGTGTGTGTGTTTGTATATATGGGTAAGGTTTCTTGGAAAACTGGAAAACCAAAGGAAAATTATATAAAATGAAGACTATTTGAGAAATTTGACATTCATTTTTTTTTTCTTAATTTAACGTATATCCATCTATATCCACCTGTTAACTTAAAAAATATATTTTTTTGTTCATCTTGTCCGTCGGACTATGTTGCACATATGCAACATGATATATTTCATATGTTGCATATATGCAACATGGTATGTTTCATATGTTGCATATATGCAACATAATATGTTTCATATGTTGCATATATTTAACATAGTCGGATGACCCTTAAAAAGAACATGTATTTTTTTAATTTTTTTATTAGATTGTTAGGTGACCATTAGGTGGATAGACACGAAAATTATTAAAAAAACATTAAAATTACCTAAATAATCTTCATTTAATATAGTCTTCATTTGTCTTTCAGCTTTCCAAATAAAAGTTAGTTTTCCATTGAACTTAACCCATATACATATATATATATATATATATATATATATATATTCAAAATAATATATATTTTAATAAATTTCCAACCGATTGTTACATTGAAATCAATGTGAAATATTGGATGAAGTATTGAAGGGACCGGAGTGGCGACCGCCCCCGCAGCTTTTCGGCTAGAAGCACTATTATTTATGATTTTATATATAAAAACTTATATGTATTCTGTATCGCCCCCTCGAATGTACTGAGTATCACCCCCTCGGTAGAATTCTTGAGCCTCGCCATTCTGGGATTTTTTTCAAGATTCGCCACTGGAAGTAGTCCACTTTTACCAGGAGGTACTACTAGTGTTCTCTGTTAGCTAGCTAAGTGGTCATTCAGTTCATGCAATAATCAAGTTTTGTTTGTGGTGAATTTTTTTGGAAGGTGTTTGAACATGGCATTCCTAGCAATTTGAATAATGTATTTTTGTCCCCATATATAATGGTGAGTAGAGTGTAACACTAAAACTCTTTTTTGATTATAGTCCTTGATTTAGAGCGTGCTTGTGATGATTAGAAACTCCGGCAGTACTCCTACATTGTTCATAAAAGTCTCATTAAGATATTGTTAAGGTGTGAGGTTTATAGTAGAGGTTTTAAAGATACCATAATTTATATATATATAACAATATGAATTCTTTGAAATGTGTCTGCTTTTACTGTACTTCATTTGTACCAATCAGGTGGTTCCATGTACACACTTTAGATATATGGCTTTGTAGTATTGGTGGGCTTCGGCGGCAATTAAGTCATCACTAAGTCTCCACACAAATGAAAAGGGTGGCTCACTTTGCTCTCTCTCTATACAAACATACACTGATATCTTCTCTAAAAAATATGTTTTTCTGCTCATTGAAATACAAATTACATTGAGCTTTTGTTGCAATGTTATAGGGGTTTCCGTTGTAACGCCGCCTATGTTCTTGCCGCTATGACACCATCATCGTTGTCAGGCCTCCGCTTTGGTCACCGGTGTGCTGCTGATCTGAATTTAGCGGTCGACCACCGGTTATAGATAATTAGCTATAGCAGTCGTAGAATGACATGAAGTGAGGGTGTCCTTCGGTTTTAGCCCTCGTCGTGGCCTCCTCTTATTTTTTTTCCTTGAAGCGGCAGTTGATGGTTGGTGTGGTTTTCATGCCGGAGAATACCGATGTACTTCCCTCGTCGGTTTACGGCAGTGGTTAATGTTTTCATACATGCTCTTTTTTGTACTTGAATCGACAGTCAATGGTGATTTTCGGTTTGAGTGCTCTCTTTGGGGAGACCGGATGAGAAGCAAATCCGAACAATTAGCCGCGACGGTACATTATGATGGTGGAGTCAATGGTGGTTTGACAATGGAGGTAGCGATTGGTGGTGATGATATGTGATATTTTACCAAGGTGATGGCTAGGGTTTGGAAGAGATATAAAACGCTAACTAGAACATCTTTTTATCGAATTCAACTGTCTAATTTTATGAAAATCGAAGATTCATAACACGCTACTTCTTCTGACTCTGTTTGTTTTATCGACGGTTTTTATGAAACCCAATAAAGGTTCTTGATTCAAGAACAGTGAAGGAAAACCGTAGAATAAAAGATTATAAATGGGTTTGCGGCATCTTCGAGATTGCTTAGGGTGGGGGAGTGGTAGACTTTTAAGTTTTGGTGGTAACCAATAGGAGAGTGCCACGCAAGAGAGGAAAAAAGTAGAATTAAAATAGAATTTTAAGAGGGAGTGGTAAAATTTAGGTGGTGGAGTTTAGGGATTCAAATTTTACCCATGAAAGCGGGTAACCGCGGGGTACCCGACCCGAATGGGGCGGCGGGTATTACCGGTCTTAACAGGTAATGGGGCGGGGATGGGTATTATTTTTAAAACCCGAAGCCGTTACGGGTAGGGTACGGGTATGACACTACCCGCCCCGTTTAAAACCCGAATATATATAATTTATATATGTCCGTTATATATATTTTTATTGCTGGGTGCACATTCAAATAAAGAAAAACATTTTGCAAAGTTTGAAGTTATGAAAGACGATGAAGCGGGTCCGAGCTTCGTGAATTTGATATTTAGTTTTTTAGTTTTTTTAACAAACTTGAGAACGTGGTTATTGTCTTTTTTGCTATTATTACTGTGGGATTGAATTATGAAACTTGAATATTTTACTTATTATAGTTATATTTTTCCAACTTTAAAGAAAATAGACATTTTTTTCTTAAATGGGTACCCATTGGGTTCCCCATATCCGTCGGGGTTTTTTTACCCGTAGCCGCCTGGTATTAGGCGGGGCGGGGGCGGGGATGGGTATGGTGATTTAATTCGGGTACGGGTACGGGTAATGAAGTCCCCGCTATTACCCGCACCCGTTTGCATCACTAGTGGAGATAAATATGAACATGGGACCCAAATACACACACATAAAATTTGATGGACGGCTAAATGTAACCGTTGAACTTGGTTTTTTGCCGAAGTTGCGGGAGTGACGGCGGTGTAGCTGATGAAACCGAAGAAGCCGACGGAGTAGCCGAAGCCCCCTTCGCCCGGCCTTACACACTTCAATTGTTTTGATTTCCGATTTTACATATGAGCTTGATTTGAGTTGTAAGAGCATTCACAATAGCATCTTTATAATACGTCTTATCCTTAAAATTTATAAAAAATATAAGAAATATTTATTTCTTGTCCTACATTAGCATCTTTATAATAAAGCCTTATCCTTAAATTTTAAGGGATAATTATAAGGGATTGGTAAATATACCAATTCATTACATATATATGGTATTTTTAAGGATAAAGAATGTGATGTGAAGTATGTTTAAAAAGTTTTAACATTTTATGATTAAATTTATTTTATTGGTAAATTATAAAGATAAAGATAAAAAAGCTATTGTGAATGCTCTAAGTTGAAGATGCTGGGTTGTTGTTCCAAAAATAAATCTATTATTCGAAACATAATGATATGCCATCTAGCTGTATTATCTTTTTAAGCTAACTAAATTTGTTAGTTTTATTTTTTTATTTGACATAAAGTATAATATAAATTACCTTACACCATTTGCTACTATGGTTTAATTTGTTTTAGTTTTTATTTTTAATTTTAAGAATAATAAAATGAGTTGGTTAATATATCAATCCATATGTTTTTAAAGATATATTATGATACGGATATTTATCTATCCTATAGATTTGAAATTGCACGCTAATAAACGTTTGAAAGTAAAAAGTATACACACATTTTAAGTGTCACTATTTCTCATAAAAGTTACTATCGTAGGTTTGTGTTTAAAAATTTAGTCGTTTATTAGATAGATTTTAGTTGGAATAGTCTTGGACGTATCTTTGCTTTTATTTGCGGTGGCCCGCCGCAACGTGCGGGTGCATAATAAGCAACCTTTCGTTCTACATTGTTTGTACCATGTCTATGTTTTTTGTTAAGGTTTTTAAGATTTTTTTTAGAACTTAATGACTTGATTTGAAAACTAATGGATTAGAAAATGAAAATCCTTATTGTATGCTAAGACAATCATGTAAATCTACTATATGAATAAAAGTAATTCACTTCAAAACATAAAACAATGAATTTTTTTTTTTTAAAAAATAGCTACCCGCCACTACGCACAAGAGGATGCATCTTATGTGAACATTTTCAATCCTAATGGTGTGTAGTGTTAAGCTTTACTTTTATTGGTGTTAAAAATAACTTTTTCTTTAAGGGTTCCTAACCAAACTTTTAAATTCTACATACCATGCATTCTATAGGGATTATACTTTATCTTCTAAAAGAGATCACACCCGATATCAACAAGTCAATAAATCAATAATGTTTTAATCAAACTTAAGTGACTTGGAAACATATTATTAGTCGATAAACAATGTACAATTAACTATGAATAGTATTTTGTTTTTATTAGCTTAATTTTTTTTTTATTTTTTTTTTTGAATAGCAACTTCCAATAAACCACCACCCTAGCAAGACACTAGGGGACAAAAACGACTACATCAAGGAAAAGAAAAAAAAAACACGCACACTTACATAGTAAACTTACTTCACTCCTCCCAACTGAGATCACCCCATTTTCCTTTATTTTTAACCCACAAATAACTAACACACTTAATCTCATTCACAATCATCGGAAGGGACGTCTTCTTCTTTTGAAAAACCAACTCATTGCGACATTTCCAAATGCACCAACAAGCCGAAAGGATCACCGCATAGAACACCATCTTCTTTTTCCGACAAAAGTGAGATTCCTCAACCACATAAAGCAAATCCGCAATGGCTTAATTTTATTTGTTTTTTTGAGTTTTTCGTTTTTTGTTATTTTATTTAGGTCTCTCTTTTGACATCCCGGCACCCAACCATTTGTTTTTGTTAAATCCGTTACTTGTAGGTTTTTACTTTTTTTTTAACGTTCTTTAACTTTTTGAGACATATATTTGAAAAAAAAAACTGTTCAATCAAAATAAAATGAGAGTATAAATTAACGTGACAACATTTGTGAGCTTCATTATAACACAATTTATTAATTTCTAGATGTTTAAATGTACATTAGGCAATCCGTAGTGGAAAAAAGGCATTTCAAACCCGTTTTACGCCCCCTTATATGGTGTAGTGGTTTATCTCTCCTTTCAAGCCCCTTTCCTCCCCTTCAAGCGTGAAAATTCTCACACCACTCCTTTATTTTTTAATTTTTTGCCCCGCTGTAGTGGGCATCGGGGCGCTAAGAGACACCAACGGGGCGTGAAATGGGGTTTTCAAACCCCGTTACGAATAGTCTTAGTATAGAGATTAGAAAAGAATAAATTATTTATGACAAAAAAGTATTATAGATTAAATGAATTTAGCACGTGGTTAAATAGGTTTTTAATTTAATAAACTACATTGGAAATTAAGTAGCAGTTCTTGGTTATTGATACTCTCTTGGAAGGACAATTAAATGTACATTGTATACTATCTTTGAAAAGATAAAATTATGTTACAACAAGACAAAATTTTTAATGACTCGATATCAACTTTAACTCGTTTTTCCCAATAAATGAGTGTTGTTTTAGTCTTTTCTTCGAACAATGATTCAAGTCATATATAGTAGTTACAAGTTACAACCAAAGTCTATAGTCGCGTCAGAGCTTACAACAGTAGATTAGATATTTAATTTAGTGAGTTTTTTTTACCTTGTCAAGAATCATGAATCGAACATATAGGATGTTTACTCAAGAACTACAAGAATAAATTCAGAAGATACAGTCTCGAATGAAACAAATTCAGAAGATACAGTCTCGAATGAAACAAGAATAATGCAATCAAAGACATGAAATACAATCTGACATGAACTTAATCATCTTTGTGATGATCCGAGTCAAACAAACGAAGCTTTCTGATACAGATGACAAGTAAAGATAAACAATGAGATTGGGGTAATCTTCTCATAAGTTTTATTCATCCATGCAAACTTTAAATAGTCAAAAACTAATATAGGTAACAAACTAACGATCAAACTAAATAAAAATAATTAGTAAAATAGAAACTTAATAAATGTATATTCCATGCCATATGAGAAGCAAATTCCTTTGCAAGTTAGGATAATCCAATAACCTTTCGCTTGGACCTCTTGATATGGGTTGGGCTGGGCTACCTGGTTTGGGATCACCCGTATCAGCACCCCCATCCGGAGAAACCACATTGTCCTCAATGTGAAGAGGAACTACGGAAAGTTATCCGTCAAATAGGACCGCGATTCCCACGTATCCTCGGCAATTGGTTTGTTCATCCAGGTGATAAGAAATTCATCCGAGCCATGTGAAGCAAGTCGATGTTGGAGTATGCCTTGGGGAAGATACTCAGGCAGGGGTGGACCTAAGAAGGCCCCAGGGGTAGCGTCCGCTGCCCCTGAACTTTTACCCCGACGTGCAATTTTTTTTTTTTTTAAGTTTTCGGTTTTTCGCGACCCCCGAAACAAATTTTTCGCGACCTCTGGAAGAAATTTTATGGTTTTTACCTAAAAATATGATTAAAAACCCCTTAAAAATATGATCAGAAATCCGTTAATTACCTAAAAAAAAATTTGGGGGCGCTGCACCTGAACCCCGTTAGTCCCGACAATTTTTTTTTAACGCTATCCCTGACTTTTTCTCCTGAACCCGCCCTTGTACTCAGGAGTAGTTTGTCCTGCCAGAGATTTAGAAGAAGATGGGGACCCGACACTTTGCTTGAGAAGTGAAACATGAAAAATGGGATGGATGCGAGACCCCTCGAGAAGGTCCAGTTTGTATGCCACCTTACCAATGCGTTCAAGAACCTTGAATGGATCAATATCTTCGAAAGTTTGGCATTCAAACCTTGAATGGACAAAAAACCCTCTTTCTACATAAGAACTCTAAGATTATGATAAACATGATGAACAACAGATTCATACGGATATCTAGAATATAGAAAGAGGAGAACAATCTTCTATCAACGTCAATTGAATGATTAGCATGCGAAGAATGTCTACACACATTTACACACTTAATCTCTCTTTCTCTCTCTAGAATCTCTCTCTAAGCTCAGAAATCTCTCTGTGATCTGAATAGCTCTATGCTCTGAATCGTCAACCTCACAAATGAGGTTGGCATCACAATTTATAGACTTAAGGTCTGCGAAGAGTCTACACAAACCTAAAAAAACTTGACCCAACGGGGACCGAGTACTCAACGATTTGCAATTTGTGCGCCAGCAGACCTGTTTTGCATCAGAACATAATTTTTGCAACCAAATCGCTTTGCAGCGATTTCAACGAACATCAAATATCAGGATACATAACAGGACCTGTCAGAAATTTACATGTTGTGTCCCAAGGCCATGTGCATGCATTTCTTACCCATAACCCCGTGAAGCATAACCAAAAGATAAATGAATGAAATTTCCACCGTGGCACGCTTCCTAATGTACTAAGGTGGCGTTTGGTTCACGGAATGTAATGTAATTGGAATTGTAAAGTTTTCCTTTTAAAGTTGTGCTTAAGTTGGGTAAAGTTGTGTTTAAGTTGGGTAAGAAAGAGGTTTGAAATACAATGAATTCCTTTAATCAATGGAATTTAGAAATCCTTCACTTTAACGAAGGAAAGTTACATGACCTCAAATTCCATTGATTAAAGGAATTCATTGTATTTCAAACCCCTTCCTTACCCAACTTAAGCATAATTTTAAAAGGAAAACTTTACAATTCCAATTATATTACATTCCGTGAACCAAACGCCACCTAAGTGTTGCAAATGCAACATTTGAGGCCTGGTTCTGGTCTTGAAGTTCAATTAAACCCACAAAACTTGAAACCATGCATAAAACGAGAAAATAAATGAAAACATACAAGTAGTTTAAACATAACTACCTAAAAGTCAAACAAACTACCAAAAGTTAACAAAAGTAAAATTCAAGCAAAAAAAAACTAACCAACTACTCGGGTTGCCTCCTGCAAGCGCTGAATTTATTTACGAGTCATCAGCCGGATGTGACCCCGTGATCATGTCGCCCGGGGTCGTGGATGCGATCACCTTCACTGCCTAAAGTGTTCATGTCACTAGATAGTTCGCAACCGAAGCTGACTACTAAGTTGTAGGAATCATCCTTACGTGTTTTTCCTTCCTCGTGTCCCACCAGAAACAATGGTACTTATAAGCTAATATTGCTCTCAGTTCGACCGCCAGTCGGGTGGTGCATCACGTGCCCGCTGAGAGGGGTTTGTCAAACCCCAGTAGTACTACTTAACATTACCTCGTTATTCACTATTAACGGTTCAATTAGTTAGGACTTAGTTTTTGGTGTCAAGCAAATCTAGTAAATGTGATATATTGGAAATATAAAAGCTGTATAAAAACAGTAAGAAATGTTGCATGTTCTCTCCCCCAAAAGAAAAGAGTAAAGTGGGATCGTGAAACTCACCTTAATGTGCATAGCAATCCCAGATAAATAACTCAGCAAGTAGCAATTATCAGGTCTTGTATAATCTACCAAGCACCTAACGAGCATATACGTAAGTGTGTGTTCAACTGAAAGTGACTAAGTCTAATGTATGTGACAAAAACAAGTGATAGTGAAGTCCAAAACAAGTCGAGGATGGCACGCTTGCCTAATCCGAGCGATTATCTAAATGACACGAAAAATTTATTATATACCAATAATATATATTTTCTATATTTATATAACAAATATAGACCAAATGCGCAAAACAAAGCTAATAGCCAGTTTGTAAAACATACGACGTATATTTATAGTTTATACAAAGTGTCTACGAGTTCTAGAAACTCTAATTAGCATAATCCCAAAATGTATATGTACATATATATATATATATATATTATATATATATTCACCAAAATATTCCATTATATAGTTTTATGCAAATCCATAATAAATAATTAATGACATATACATATTTGTTTAAAATAATAGTTTAACCGCAGCTTAAGAGGGGCGGGGAGGGGCGACCGCCCCTCCAGTTTTTTCGGCCGCAAGTGTTAATTTTTTCGATTTTTAAAACTTTTTTTTATATATTGTGAATCGCCCCCTCGAATTATTTTATTAAAAAAATTTTAGCCTCCTTGGTTTTTTTACGTATACATTTTTTGCCCCGTTGAATTTTTCACAAAAATAATATATTGACTAACCGAATAAGAAACTTGTTCCATTTAAAAAAAAGTTGTTAGTTTAGGGGTAAGAATTGTAAAATTATTAATAATAATATCTTATATTTTTATTCCACCCAATTACCCCAATCCCTATCATTTAAAGAAAAAGTTGTTAGTTTAGGGGTAAGAATTGTAAAATTATTAATAATAATATCTTATATTTTTATTCCACCCAATTACCCCAATCCCTATCATTTCACCAAATCATAAATTTCCAATCCCTAAACAAAAAAAAAACAACGATCGGGCGAACTATTAGTTTAGGGCTAAAAAGAGCCGCTGCTGGAAGTTCGGCGAGCTCACCACCTCACTCCCGCCGGCGCCGGCCCCTGGAATTCTAGTGACCTCCCTTAGTCCTTTATTGGAAGCTTTTGTATATTGGTATTTCATATTTGGTAAGTGTTATTGTTGTACAATTGTGGTTTAATGGTCTCTAGATTGTTGAATTATGTTTTTATTAATTAGGTATATTATATTATCATGGGAAAAGCTTTTGATTCCTTTTTCAAGAGAAAGGAGGGCGATTCAAATTTCATAATTGACGAATTCAAAGATCTTAAAGTTTGTCGGACATAATTGTGATTCTTATTTTAGGTACATACTATTTTTGAAAGATCTTTATTTGTTTTGTAAATATCTAGTTTTGTATGTGTAAGCGGCATTATGGCAATGTTTTTTTTATATATATCTACTTACTTTGCAAATATTAAGACTATTAAGTATATTTTATTGTTAGACTCGGCACTTGAGTCACTCGATGACTCGACCCAACCCGAACCGGATGGTCAATCCAACCCGACCCGGAGCGGATGGTCAACCCGAACATAGCGGTACAGCCATATGGAATTTTTTTGACACCGAGACTATTCGCCCCCACGAACGTTTTTTTCAAGCTTCGCCATTAAACCAAGATAACGAGATAATCCAATTAACCAAATCAATAACAAAGTTTACGGGTCCAAAACTTGACAAGGAATAATTTTGGTACAAAGTGCTAGGTCATCAAATGCTCAAAGTAGCAAAAACAATAAAAACAGAAAAAGAAAAAGAAACATGGAGGTTGGCGGGCTCGAACCCGTGACTTGACAAGGAATAATTTTGGTCCAAAACTTGACAAGGAATAATTTTGGTACAAAGTGCTAGGTCATCAAAAACCGTTTAGCTAAAGGGGTATGGTTGGTTTCATTTCGAACGGAAAGATTTTTAACAATCAACTAGCTTGAAATCGTCTTTTTTACAAAAGATTGAGGATCTGGGGTTTCGAAGCCGCAACCTCTCGAACCAAACCATGACCCTTAACAATTGGGATAGACTCTGATAGCGAGTATAGATCAGAACACAATTTCGTTATGCAACAGCGATGTGTCATCATTTTTTCACCATAACAGTAACGACCCGTTACTACTTTCCGGTCGCCGGAGAATTTACAGATATTCAAAAGAAACAACAGGACTCGAATCCCAACGATTACAAAGAAGGATTGAGGGTCGTTACCTTAAGGATAAACGAAACCGAAGGTGATGGCGGCGATGAACTCAATCGAACCCGAATCATGAACGTCGACGTCAACGTCCGAGACGGTCTCCATTGCTTCTCTTTCTACCGCTGTGCTCGACCATTCTCTGCACGACCCAAACACCGACGCAAAACTTCCAGTATATATGTTGCAACAGTAAAGGCCGGGCTGCGGTGGTGGATGATGGTGGAATAGTAGCGAGGGGGGGGGGGGGGGGGGGTTAAGGGTGATGATCGGAGGTGTGCTCGTTATGTCGTCGGTTTGCTTCCACCATTGTTCTTGTCGTGGCAGAGGATGAAACGAGAGGGAGAGTTGGATGCGAGGGTGGGAATGATCGAATTATGAGTTTTAGGAGGTTGATCCATCGATGGGGCTGAGTTAATGGTTTGGTCGGTTACCAGATTTGTACAGTCACCGACGGTTTCATGGCATCAATTCGAGTTTTGCCAATTGACGGGATCAGTCCCTCCAGTATTTACACCATGGGTGTTGAAGTTTAGTTAATGACAATGCTGACCCTTCCATGTTTGGTTAAGTAAAAGAAATTTAAGATTTGGCAAAACTAGTCCCTCAAGGTTAAGAGTAGTTAACAAACTCTAACAGGGTTAACGAAGGTTGACTCTAACGATGGATATACGAGTGTTTGCCAAAATATAATTAACGTATAACATTTATAAAATATAAGTCTTAACTCACTCATATAAAATCATAGATATAGACTCATAAATATATATTGAGTTCACATAAAATGACAACACATGATTTACATAAAATCATAATAGTCTAGACTTAAGTGTATGCTTTTATGGTGATGGTTATACAAAACCCTAATTTGCTAAAGTCAACACAGTCAACATATAAATGTTCACACAATATTTATAACAGTTAAAATAAATGTTCTCACGACATTTATATTAGCTTAAGTTATTTAAATCAATAAAATACTTGAAAAGATGGATTGTCACATCATGACATTACCAGTTGTCACATCATCCCCAAGTTGAAAGAATTTTCGTCCCGAAAGTTAAGGTAACGCTTGAGGTAGCGCTGAATAATTGACTGGAATGCAGGAAAAAGGGAAAGAAAAATTTCGAGTAATGACATCATCCCCATGTTGAAAAGAATTTCGTCCCGAAATTTAATCAGTATCAATTGTTACAAGAATCAATCTTGACAATAATATATTGAAAGAATTCAGGTTCTCAACCTCAAAAGGAGTTATGTCCTTGCATGTGTACAATAGGTTGAGGAGGTGCAAAAATGTTCACAGGATTTCGAAAAGAATCCAAATCGACAGTATAGAAAGTGGTTTCTTTGATCGAGTGTTCCTACGAGAAAGTTTGAACAATCATATTACGGGAATCGTGTTGAGTGGCAAGGTCAAAGAGAATGACATGATAACATAAGTATATGAAATTAAAATTTCAATACGATGAAGGGATCATAATATATCCAAGTAGCTATGAGTTAGTATGCCTAATGGTAGGAGTGAGATTCCCATTTTATGTCTCTTTTCCGCTTAAGGCATTCGCATTCACCAACAACACAGGTGAATCAAAGAGAATGGAATTTGAGTATGAGAAAGTTGTGTGTGCATCAGGTCAATCGACGTTTTTTTTAATAGCTCCATTATCTAACGGAAATATAGACGTCTGGATTTTTGCATACCAACTAACATGTAGCATAGAATTTACACACGAGTTATCAAGTTAACATTTGGACCCATTAGTTGATTTAGTACTTTATGGGGTTACGGCCAATTAAGTTCACAAAGATCTTAATAACATTCAAAATCACCTTTCATGCAATAACAGTTCAGATAGCATTTGAGTACCTATAAAGGCTTCCTTTAATGGTTGATATGGTCAACGCGTACTAGCATGCAATCTATCATGAGGGTCTTATCATACAACACATATGATTGTCCCAACATTTTATATACTAGCATACAACCCTAGCATAGCACATCTTCAGTACATAAATTCACAAACCAACCAACACAACGCATACGGTGCAAAGTTGACGGGGCAACTTCGCACAGTCTTGTCATTCGCACTAGGGTAGGAGACTTAGGACCTTGTATGGTGTATAGTTTTCATACTCAATCCAGTTAACACAATAACAACACGTCACTTTCTGGTTCCTAACATGTTTCATACACATAACTAATCATGCAATTCTAAGCAACTTATGTTTAAACAAGCGCTTCAATAATTAATTAGTTTCTATACCCTAAACATAGAATTAGGTTCACAAATTTAGCATGCATAAACACATATGTTTTGTAAACATTTCTCATGAGAAGGTCAAAGGCAAACAAACTATTTATCATGGTTTAAAGGGTTTAACAGTTGATCACATACTAAAACATAGCTGGCAGCGTACTGATTTTTGTGAAAGCAGAACCGAGGTCCACACAGTAACCAAACCAAGTGATACCATTACCTTTGAAAGATAACACCTAGAAGTTTGTTTCAAAAAAACAAATCTACAAAATTTTGCTAAGAATCATTCTGGTAATAATGTAAACGATCAGGTTCAAATTCAGGTTATGATTCAACATCATACTGTAGGGTTACGACAGTGGCATTCGGGTCACGGTAATAGCAATATTTTTTTTATATGAAAATAATTATTTACAAAATAATTATTTAATTACCGAGTAAATTAAATTTAAATAATTAAATTAACATTTAATTTAATACGCAGCGGAAAATGTTTTAATTTACTAACGCGAAAGCCAGTTAATTAACGTAAACCAAAGCAACAGGATTCGACAATCACCAAACGCGCAAACACTAAAAACGCGTTAAACAAAACGCGACACAATCATAAATATATAAACGATTAAATCTAAACTAATAACAAGTTTAGATATACCTGAGCGGTGATTCAAACAAACGCTTGAGACACCGGAAGTCAACGGGTGACGCTAGGGTTTCGCAGGGCGTGATTCGTCTGACGAATCTGACTTTCCTCGCGGATACGGATTTACTACGCGGTGAATCTTGCACCAAGAAAATCTCGTACGTCGGATCGGGCGCGAACTAGGGTTTGCGGACGACGAATGAACGCGCCTCACGGAGGCTTTACGGCGGGGTGTGTCGGCGGTAGGAACCGGCGACGGCGAGGGGCGGCGGCTGAGCGACGGGAGGAGGCGACTGTGGTCGCGGGCCACTGCTGCGGCTCGGTGACGGGCTGCGGCGGCGGTACGGCTACGGCGGCGGCGAAGGACCGCGTGGCGGACGGCGGCTGCGGAGGGCGGCGGTCGACGGCGGGGAACGACGGGGCAGCGACAGCAGACAGGGATGTCGCGGCGGCTGCGTCCCGACGGTGGATTGGGATTCCTTTCTCTCACACGCGATCAGAAGAATCACCGGAGAAAAACGGCGGCGACGGCGACCTAGGGTTTGGTCGAAATCGCAAAGGGAGAGGGAGAGGAGAAGGGGGGCCGAAATTTATAATCTCTGGATTAGGGTTTCGAGCCTCCTCTAATCATTTATTTATAACTGATTAATTTTCCGTTAAGTCCCTCGAGTTTAGGCCAATCCTTTTCCAACCATTTAATTGTGCGACAAACCTTTAACTTTTAAAGATTTGTCGCATGCCGAGTTTCAACGAACATTAGTCAAAGACTAATTCGTTGATGGTCGTTTAGCACGTAAATAATATTTAACGTCTTTTGTCGCTTAATTAATCTTAATGATTAATAATAAATAACTAATTAATTATTTATCTATTAAACCATTTAATAAACAAATAATTAATTCTTCTGCGAATTTGCCGGTTATAAAAGTAAGCGGACTTTAAAACCCTTTACCTCTGGTGTAACTCTTACGTGTCTTGACCGGGTCGGGTACTTGATTTAGTCGGGTCTGGTCACCTAAATCCAACAGTCTCCCACTTGGACTGAGCGCGGCTATAAATCAAGATACAGTCAGAGGTGCTCTAGCTACACGTGGCCGTCCCAACCAATCATGACACTTCAAGTCAAAACAACCAAGGCATATCAATAAACTTGTGATATAGTTTAGACTTATGGTATTTGTAAAGTCATCAGATCCTTTCTGTATAAGACATCAAATGAACCAGAGACATGGATTTATTCATTCTCTTCCGTGTTCGATCATTGTATTTCTCGTTTTGCTGTTCGAAGTGGTCCAATCAAACACACACTAAGTTTGGGTAAGGCCTTACACTCAACACTTGGAACTAACGAGAGGGCCCACGATGTCAAACTGTCACATTATTAATGTAAGAGTACATAATCCCATATTGACTACATACAGCTCCCACTAAGCTTCAGATACATTCCCAAAAGTAACCGGTATGGCTGGCAATTACGCAACAGCGTTAAGCTACAATCAAAGAATGTTCTTTGGCAGAGGGGAGGTCGCTCATGTATCTCAGGTCGAAGGATACCGTTGAGTATACCATCAATCAGAATTGTCTTATAATTAAATCCATGAAGACAATCTGATGCGAGTTACGTCCTGACGTCATTCTCTAATGAGGCCTTGTGAGTCTGGAAGTCAACATCTTGAGTCCAAAGTCAGAATAGTCTTGCTTCAGGCGTTGCTCCCACAATGTCTGATCGACCACGAACTTTTAGAATATTAACGGAATATTTATGGATAATAAAACGTATAAAATTTGAACACTTTTTTTTTTTTGGGTAAAGGGTTTTACCCCGGTGATATATATAAACAACCACACAAACAATACAAGTAGTAGAGAGAGTCTCTACTAGTTCTCAAACAGGGACATGCCCCCGAAGAGTATCACAAACAACTAACGGAACAACCAAGAGACACACCTAGGCTACCCTAGCAACAAAAAGACAAAAAAGACAAACAGCAACTCAGCCACCATCATCCGAAATCTTGTCATCAACAATGTCCCAATCCGCTAAGATTTTGGAAACGTCCACACACTTCCGCCACCTGAGCGCCATCAGCTTGTATCGAACATCATCACACACATGTTGGAACACCTCCTCCGGACGTTTTTTGCACTCCTCATGATATCTACCATTTCGTTCCTTCCAAATGTGATAAACCGTCGCCGATAAAGCCAACTTACTGATCACAACATTAATACGTTTTGAGTTTGCTTCAGCCGACAACTTGTTAATAGTGCTTGTCCACTCCATATGAAAATCAGTCCTCGCAATTTTTTTGCAGACCATTCGCCAAACAACCTGAGAAAAAGAACACTCAAAGAATAAATGGTTATGAGTCTCGTTATCTGCACGGCACAGTAGGCATCACATCATATTCAAATTCCCATTTTTGATATTCCAATCCCTTATTCTATCTTGAGTACGAAGTCTCTCCTGCACCACCAGCCAAAGCACAAACGCATGTTTGGGAATACATGCAGAAAACCACACAACATGCATCCAAGGGACTTCCGCCCTCACAGTTCTGATCGAATGCCAACCAGCAGTAGTCGAGTAAAATTTGAACACGTTATGCAGAATTTAGACTTTTGTCTAACACCTTAGAGGAAGTCGAACGATTTGGTGCAAGACGTTAATGTTCGACATCCAAAACTAAAATCAAAATCAATATGATGTAGAATTCACACACTATGTAGTAGTGTTATTCCACTGATCTAGCTTGATCATTGAATTCACGAATTCGTTATCATGTCCTTGAGTTTTGTTTTGGTATTGCCATTATTAGTTGTTTCTTAAGATTCAATGCTTATCTTGAACAGTGAGTCTTCTTAAGTAAATCAAACTTGTGATAATGTAGTGTCCTTGGTGAGCACATGTTAGACTGTGTTATCACTTGAGCATGTTAACCGACTATCTACAGAGTCGAATTAACCCTTTGAATGTTTCATAGCATTCTTAGTTCAGATTCAATTAAGGTGGCTATTAATGTTCAACGAGTATAATCAGTACTCTCATAATGAACATATATTTCCTTTCACCAGTGTCTAGTAATGATGATTTGATTTTCCATCTATGGTCCTGGCGTAACACTTTACGGCGACATTCTTGCAATATCTAAGTATTGGATTTCCTTTCGTATCATATTCAGTACAATTCGAATCGTTTCAAGAGATTGATCGTTTTAGTGGTTGCTCAGCCATGTAATGATCAATACTTAATTTTAATCTTGAAACTTAAAACAGTTGAGGTGTCATTTAAAATTTAACTCAGTAAATTTAGATGAACTTTAAATCGACATTTTTTTATCGTTATTCCGGTAAGGATCAGTGGCAATGCTCCCACTTGCTTTAGGCAGATTGACATTCCTATCATCATTTCTTTTTCAAACCTTTCGGATGTTAAATTTGCACGAAGAAAACGTGGCAATTAAATTTCGTTCTCAAGAACGAAATTGTTCGATGTCGTAGCATACGGTACGGTAATCGAATGCTTAACATCCAGATGTTATGACTTACTCATAAGTTCAAAGAAGATCAACAAAGTCATTTCTGAGTTTGATAGCATGGAGATGCATTCGTCTATGATTGTTTGAAAGTATCTCTTGATGATCGAGACAATGATTTATTCCATCGGACTCTCGGGTCCGACATTAGAGGATGTTTCCCTTATTCACGTAAGGTTAACATACAAACTCTAATCAGAATGTCACTATGTTTCGTTAAGTAACAATCCATTGTTGGTGAAACATTGTTGGTCTGCTCATCTCGTTTAGATGCGAGAGCTGCATTACATGGTTCAGTGATTTATCAAAATCACCTTTCTCTAGATATTTAAGATCTAGCTTTGGACATGTAATCACTAAATTCCATCTTCGCAAGATACTGGTCTTGGGATTGGAAGTTAGTTATGCAAGTGATGTATGAAGGGTCGTTATGGTCACAAAATGTCAAGGGCTTTTGTTGTGGCAAGTCATCAGTCTTGTGTTTATTGGTTTCTAGATGAAACTGTGAACCGTTATACAAAGCACTTAGTGCATGTCGGATTCAAACAAACGTGAGTACAACGGGTGTAGTCCAAGACTTCCAAGATGTGTGTAGGTATGCACATGAATGTGTAATGATAATGTGCACGAGAATTGGTGTGACCATTCTACAATGTTATAATCAGCAAGTGATTATTCCTGTAGTGATTCAGCTGGTGATTCGAACTTATATGAACAAACGTCTGCTTGAAACAGAGGATTGATATGTTCATACGGTTGTGGATCGAAATAGCGATCTTCAATCGGTTCGACTTGATTTAATATTCTTGACGTCGGATGGTTCAAAGTCATAGGACTTTATGAACTACCGTTGCGTCGCGCGTTGTCTCGTAACAATTACAATAGACGCATAAGTTATTACAGCTTTGATGGGGTATGATAACAAAAGGTCATCATGTCGCATTTAAGCTAGCCTTGATCAAATCAAGTGCACCAGGCTATAAGGTATGTTGTTATGGGATTTTGAACCTTAATCTAACAAAAGGTTGAATCAAATTCAAAGTAGATTAAAAACCAATAATGTATGTTTCGAAAATCAACCATTGTCAAAACATGTCATAATCAAAATCCAAGGAAAGCATTTGTTCATCCTGGAAAACAGCCAGGTAACCAAACAAAACAAGTTGTTTCAAAACACCAAGAATTGTTTAAAATGAAAACTCAAAGGACACGAACTTTATTCAAGTGCGATAATCGCAGGGCAGTTCAGTGTCGTCTTGGTATGCTTCCTATCAGCTTCATGCACCTACAAAATGTAAAGTATGTCAAACATATATTTTGTAGGAATAAGTGAAGCATCATACAACATGAACTTATGTGTATACCTGAGGAATTACCCGTCTGGGCTTTTCCACTCTTCACCTTGGCAAGATATTCTGGGCAGTTTCTTTTCCAGTGCCCCATCTTGTGGCATTCAAAACACTCGCGTAGTTCAGGCGGCGGTGCTTTGGTTGCCTTAGGCTTGCCTTTCTGGGAGCTTCCAGACGCTCTGGTGACAGCTGCCTTACCTTTCTTCTTGTTCCCACGCCTACCCTTCTTGACCTCGGGCTTCTTGACGCCTCCTGATCGGATTGCGAGTACATCGGGTGCCTTGCCGTTAACAAAATTAACTTCAGCAGTCTTAAGCATACTGTGAAGTTCAGTCACTATCTTTACCATGCTATGCATGTTAAAGTTTACCCGGAAAGGGGTGAAGGCACTGGACAGTCAGTGAAGAATCAGGTCAGTCGCCATTTCGGCGGGGATGACGTAATTCAGTTTTGCTAAACGGTCGATGTAACCCTTCATCTTCAGGACATGAGGGCTGACGGGAGCGCCTTCTGCCATGCGACAGCTAATGAGTGTCACAACGCTGTCATAGCGCTCATATCGGGCCTGAGTTTCAAACATGCCCCTCAGATCACCGATCATCTGAAAAGCCGTCCTGTCAACCATGTACTTCTGAATCTCAGAATTCATGGTGGCTAGCGTAAGATACGCGACATTTTTGGCATTTGGCGTTTCGTGTCGCGGCCGTGTCAGCTTCAGGTTCCTCAGGAACCTCAGCCTCTAACATGTTTTCCATGTTAGCCATCTTCAGGACGATTTTCAAATTCCTTTCCCAATCAAGGAAGTTGGCGCCATCAAGTTTCTCCTTCTCAAGGAGAGACTTGAGATGGAAAATCTCTTGGTTTGCGCGGTTAGCCATCTGAAACAATAGGCAAACGTTTTACTGTTTCGATGTTATGATTCGTATTCAAGGATTTCAAGCTAATCTTGAATAGGAAATGGGAATCCAGTCAGTTAGACAATTTCTCCTGACAGCGTAAAGTGCTTTCAAAATTTCTAAGTAACTGAATGGACAACGATTGTCACTTGTGAGCAATAGTCACAACTCCCGTTATGGGGCTTTCGCAAACGGATCAACGAAATACGTTTAGCTCCATCTATGTCCATTCTGTCTACATGCCGACCAGAGGTACGGTGTTAAAATACTCCAATACCAAAGGTGCGTGTAAAGAAAAAAGTAGTTGTCCTAAGTGGTCAGCGTGCGCGTACGGTGTTGAAATACTCCAATACGCTCACCTTGGAAGATACCCTAAACACCACGTGCGGTGTTGAAATACTCCAACACGGATGTATCTGTCAATATGTTCCAAGTTAGACTTGACATAGGAAGGCATAGACTACCAGTTTTAGGCTTACCAGATAGGATTATTAGGTCAAATTTTAATATTTAATGTGACGGCAGATTTTATGAATCCTATCTCACTCGGAACGATCATTTAAATAACCTAAGTATTAATGATCTACGTGTCGCGAGACGATAACCAATTTTATTAATGTTCGATTACTTTATCGAAAAATTCGAATTTAATGTCGAATTAAATTGGTTAATGAATTTTATGAAGTCGTAATAAAATTAGGACTTTTATTTAATCGATCGAAAAATTAGTTTTATATCGATAAAACTAAGTTTGGATTTTAGTTGGCGCGTTAATCAAATTAAGACAAGCAACCAAAAACAAGCAAACACACATGTACATATCCGGCCATGTAGGGGTTTCGATATTGTCAGAGCCTATGACAATACCGAGGAAGGTCAAGGGACGTAAAAGTAAATCAACCACGAGAATAGAAAAACTCCCTGATCGATTTAGTTGCTCCCACTGGCTTCAACAAGCTCCTGCGTGTCATCTGGAAACGTCGGTCTTGTTTTGGCTTCTAGCCATTTTCGAAAAATCCCAAAAGGGATAATCTCAAATGGGTCCTTGTATCAAACTCGTCTCGTTCGTCCAAGCGAAGGTGAGCAGTTACAATTTAAAACAAAACTATTCTATTTTAAACAAAATACAACTTTGAACCCAGTAAAAGTGGGCCAATCCAAAACAAAACAACATGGGCCCAATGGGCCAAATCATAACGAATCAATGACAAGACCAAAGTAGGGTTGGGCCGAAATTGCACGAAAGATAATTCAATCATTTTAATTGAATCGGATTATGTTTAGTGGATTCAAATCGACTAAACATATTTAAATACCGATTCATTCAATTTCGCGACTTTCGGGTTCAGAACCCCAGTTCGTGAAAGTACAAGAGTTTAAAATCGACCGGTTTGAGTTTGCGTGTGGTGATCAAGGCTCTGATACCACTATAGGGTTATGACAGTGGCATTCGGATCACGGTAATAGCAATATTTTTTTATATGAAAATAATTATTTACAAAATAATTATTTAATCAATTACCGAGTAAATTAAATTTAAATAATTGAATTAACATCTAATTTAATACGCAGCGAAAAACGTTTTAATTTACTAACGCGAAAGCCAGTTAATTAACGTAAACCAAAGCAACAGGATTTGACAATCACCAAACGCGCAAACACCAAAAACGCGTTAAACAAAACGCGACACAATCATAAATATATAAATGATTAAATCTAAACTAATAACAAGTTTAGATATACCTGAGCGGTGATTCAAACAAACGCTTGAGACACCGGAAGTCAACGGGTGATGCTAGGGTTTCGCAGGGCGTGATTCGTCTGACGAATCTGACTTTCCTCGCGGATACGGATTTACTACGCGGTGAATCTTGCACCGATAAATTCTCGTACATCGGATCGGGCGCGAACTAGGGTTTGCGGATGACAAATGAACGCGCCTCACGGAGGCGGTTCATGGCGGGGTGTGTCGGTGGTAGGAAACGGCGACGGCGAGGGGCGGCGACTGAGCGATGGGAGGCGGCGGCTGTGGTCGCGGGCCGCTGCTGCGGCTCGGTGACAGGCTGCGGCGGCGGTACGGTTACGGCGGCGGCGAAGGACCGCGCAACGGACGGCGACTGCGGAGGGTGGCGGTCGACGGCGGAGAACAACGGGGCAGCGGCGGCGGACAGGGATGTCGCGGCGGCTGCGTCTCGGCGGTGGATTGGGATTCCTTTCTCTCACACGCGATCAGAAGAATCACCGGAGAAAAACGGCGGCGACGACAACCTAGGGTTTGGTCGAAATCGCAAAGGGAGAGGGAGAGGAGAAGGGGGGCCGAAATTTCTAATCTCTGGATTAGGGTTTCGAGCCTCCTCTAATCAATTATTTATAACTGATTAATTTTCCGTTAAGTCCCTCGAGTTTAGGCCAATCCTTTTCCAACCATTTAATTGTGCGACAAACCTTTAACTTTTAAACATTTGTCGTATGCCGAGTTTCAACGGACATTAGTCAAAGACTAATTCGTTGATGGTCGTTTAACACGTAAATAATATTTAACGTCTTTTGTCGCTTAATTAATCTTAATGATTAATAATAATTAACTAATTAATTATTTATCTATTAAACCATTTAATAAACAAATAATTAATTCTTCTGCGAATTTGCCGGTTATAAAAGTAAGCGGACTTTAAAACTCGTTGCCTCTGGTGTAACTCTTAAGGGTCTTGACCGGGTCGGGTACTTGATTTAGTCGGGTCTGGACACCTAAATCCAACACATACAATATATCATCTTACATATTATCCTTGGTAAAGGTCCAACTATAAGAGAAAAAAATTCAACAAAATAAAAGTGTGAACTATGAGGTACTGATAATTGACGGTGTCCTGCAGAAAGGTGCATTGCATCAAGTATGCAGGTAGCAAATTTAAGATGAAGAGCGCTAGTGGCTTAGTTCATGAATTCAAGGGAGTGTTTAGATGGTAGCGTATGATAGTTGCAACTACACGTTCCAAAGCATGACATGTGAGCTTAGAATGGTACCGGTTGAGATACAAACTAAGAGGGTGTAAATATCGTAATAGATAGCGTAGAGTTCAATGGGAGAATTATCTAACATGCTTGAGAGGATTTGGCAAGAAATTCGCATAAATAGATATCGTGAGTAACGTGTCAACGGTTATACAGATCCATAAAGTAAACATCTCGTTAAGAGGGGTCTTCATTGCTTAAGTTCACAAGTGTGCCTAATCCACTTGCTTAAGTTTTGTATGACGTGAGCCCGAAATAAACGTGTGTCTTCGAAACACAGAACATTAGGGTATTCAAAGCGGTTTCGGTTTTGGATAACCGTACACAGGAGTTTTGTTAGGACTTAGTGCAGGTTTACAACGAATCAAGAAGTCAAATCATGTGTTTCATAGAAAAGGATCGGGGAGGGTATCTCTTTAGTGATAGCCAGAAAGTTTATTAAAAGGGACAGTTGATTTAAGAGTACTTTTCCCTAAGGGGGGGGGGGGTCAGTCTACTTACCATATGCATCTAAAAGTTGGACTTGTTCATTCGATCAGGTGGTTTGTCATTGATATGGGGAAATCTCTGGTTTTTAGAACGTTGATGATCATCTGAGTCAGAACTCATATCCGAATCGTGGCCGAAAATTCACTTTAGGAGAGTTTTTCTTCCAGACTCAGAAAATTGAAAGCAAGAAGTTTGATTATTTCGGGTATGCCTCTCTTGGTAGAAGTACGCAGGAGATATCTGTAATCTCAGAGATGGTAGCATTAAACAGTTATGCCTAGGAGATAGTCCCGTTAGATGGAGTTTCTCAAGATGAGGTTTTTGTAGATGACTCTAAAGTCAATCCTTAGTCCGGTACTGGTCCCACATTCAACAGGCCACTAATGCTTATATATAGGGTGTACCACAGCTAACGCACCACACTACCAGCACCATGAAGGTGTACCAGCTGCCTACAATTACTAGCTATTAGTCAAACCACATTGGATATCCCTAACGCAATTAGGGTACGTCAGTTTCTCCCATACATATGAATGTAAAGGGGACGAGAGATTAAAATCTCAATATGTTATGCAAGCAAAAGGTTTAGGTATTTCCATTCACAATACTAGTAGGATGCGTAGAGTTTGTCATTCAAGGGAAGGTTGTCGAGAGTTGGCATGCGCAGTGCAGATATCATAACTCTTCGGACTTGAGACGACCAAAATTCTAAACAGGCCATAAGGTTTAAGTTCAAGCTAGGGGTTCATCAATGAAAGTTTTCTAAAAAGAACGATGTGGATTCGTGTGCCAGAAATTTGTCGATAGTTGTTATGACAGGAGCGTTAATATATATACAAATGTATGGATAACTTGGTGTGCTCAATGCGTAAGAAGGGAAAATACAGGTCGATGGTACAATTAGCTATTGATAACGAGAAATTCATGCTCAATGGGTGTAAATAGAGTTTTCATGAAAAGCTTTGTATTGTTACTGCGATTGAGGCACAATGTAGTGTCATCATCAATTGGGTTAACTAGTTGAAAAGCCAACCAAAAGTGTAACATTCTCCGGTTCAAAGATTAAAAGTTTATCCAGGACATAAAGGATTACAAAGGTGCGTGAATCGGAAATTCCTAGTTTGCTAAAACATAAACGATTCAAATCATGCAGACAAAATCAATAGTACAGGTTCAGGAGGTCAATCGGAATAGTCATTACGTTTAAAACTAGAAGTCATTAGTTCAAAAAAAAAATCTGGAAGGTTTTTCACTAACATCACCCCCATTGAGAGCATTATGCTTGCGATGGGGTAAGCAATTTGTACAATCATGATGATGTTGCTGGCAACGAGTTTTGGTTCGCGCAAGAGATATCAGGGAATATGAGTTGATAAAAACTAAATTATACATATTTTTATTATCAAATTTACTCATTTATCAAGAATAAACCTAACTACTTACATCAAAACAAGTCGATTTTTTTTTCTTTTAAGTTTTTCAGGTTTTCTAAGGCCAAAATACCAAAAGAAGCATAATCTTGTATAAAAGTGAAGAAAATGCTAACTTTGGGAAAAACCAGCCTTGGCACGGCCCGTGCCCAGCCCGGCACGCCCCGTGCCCGACCCGAATACTCAAAATCTTCGCCTGGCTCGACACAACCCCGTGCTTCTGATGACACACCATAGCCTCCTGAGATGGCACGATCTGTGCCTCTGATGACAAAAGATTTCGAGATCAAGCTACTGACACGGCACAGCCTGTGGCCAATTCAACATGGTTTGTGCCTCTAACGAAGGAAGATTTGCGGATCAAAGTCACTGACACAACACGGCCCGTGGCAAGCAGGGCACGACCCGTGCTTGTCAGACGTTTTGCCTATAAAAGCCAAACTCTACCACTTTTCAATTTGCTCAATTCTTTTCTCTCCTCTCCCACTTTTAGATTAGTCGAGTTGGCGTTTTCGAGTCTTTTAATATGTTGGAGTCTGTAAGAACTATAGCCAGCATTAGTAAATGAAAGCATTTTGTCTATGAAATTCTTCGTTTACTACCCGACACATCTTTAAGCTAATCAGCAATGATTAGTTCAACTCTTACACTTGATTGGAGGTAACCAGCTTTTAATGACTTTTCGAGTTGTCTTTATAAACGTTGTTTAAAGGTGTCTCTAATGACTTTATGAAAACCCTTTTCATTGAAAGTTTATTATTGATTTTCTGAACCAAACGTGCTCTTCGTATCACATACCATTTGGGGAGTCGAAATCCCAAAGACCGGACTTTTGACACCCGGTCGGGGGACGATGTATGATCCGAAAGGTGACTCGCGCCCCATGCTACATCATACGATCAAGATCCTTATGTCTATGTAAGCAAACTCAGCTGACCACACAGGTGCGGGCTGAAAGTATTTGGTTGGGAATGAGGGTTGGTAATATTTTTTCACTTCACCGAAGTCGAGATGGTACGTGTTTGTGAACTTGGCTCTGGTTACGTCGGACTTACACATGCGGAGAGCTAGGTGCGAATGAAACGGACAAGAGTCCCTTAAAAAGGTCATTTTCATAATAAAATAATCCGAAACGCAGGGTTGTGTTGGGATTTACAGTGGGATCCGGGTTACCGATTTTAATTTTTATTAAAACCGATTTAATAATTAAATTAATTCTAAATTAATTTGGCAGCGGAAACGAATTAAAACGCGGACACAACTGTAACAGGATCAATCACCGACACGACAAACACATAAATATAATTATTTAAAATAAATAAATAAATAATCAAATTAAATATCTAACGGATTAGATATACCTTGGCGGGTTCCGAACAATCATTCGAGACACCCGAGTTCAATGGACTCACGCTAGGGTGAACTGAAACATCTGACTCGAACCTGCGGGTCAGATCTTCGACTGAAACTCCGGCGGCCATCGGAGGCGGCGATGGCAGTGGCGGCGGTGGTGATAACTTCACCACCGGTGGCGGTGACAAAACTCCTTCCACCGGAATCGCGACGGGGACCGATCCTACGATGATCTCGTCACCGGAAACCGGCGGTGACGAGGTGGCGGCAACCGGATGGTAAAGCGGTGCGGGCCACGAGGACGGAACGGGGCGCGGTGGTCTCGGTTGCGCCGGCAAAGCGAGAACCACCAGCCGGCGATCAACCGGCGGTGCGCCGACGGACACGGCGGCGGCGGCCTGGGCTGCGGCGGCGGCTGCGGCTTTGGCTCGGCTTGCAGCCTCGGCTCGGGCGGTGGCTGCTTCCTGGTCGAGTCGTTGGATAATACTCGCGAAACGTTGATCCATCGGGAATCGTGATGGTGGCGTCACCGGAGATAGATCAATAGCAGTGACGGCAAAGGGTTTCTCCTCCTGCTTCCTGGCTTGCGACGCAGAGAGAGAGAGAGGAGGAGGAGATTAGGGTTTCAAAAACTTACTACTTGATCTCCACTCCTCCCCACGCTATATGAGAATTTCGCAGACCATGGGCCCACCATGGCCTTCTGCGAATTCTCCATGGCCCACCAATGGGTTAAACGGTTAACCCATTAACAGTTTAACTCATCCGTCTTTTAAATCACGAATGTATTTTAGCCGATTAAATTTGTCATCGTAATAAATAAATCAGTATTTATTTATTCGCCAATCAGTTCAATTAACTAATTAAAAGGGTAATTAGTTTATACTCCATTGACCCGGGTGTAACTCTTACGGGTCAACATCAGTTGGGTTCGTTAATTCGTCGGGTCAGGACACCCTGTTTCCAACAGTCTCCCACTTGGACTGAACGCGACAGTTTAACGAGCGCAGTCAGAGCACTCTAGATATGCATGGCTACACCAACTAATATTGACACTTTAAGTCGTCAGCCAAAGTATATCTGATTGACCATCAAGCAGACTCATGACTTGTGCATTCATTGTCATATGTTCCTTTCTGTATAAGACATTGATAAATTATGAGACATGGACTCTCATATTTTATACATCGATTTTCGTTCTCGATACAATTCGAAGTGATCCAACAAACACACAGTAAGTTTGGGTGAGGCCTCACACTTATCACTTGGAACCAACGAGGGCGCCTTTATGTCTAACTGTTGCAGAAGCAAGAGTACAGAATCCCTTGTTGAGGCATACAGCTCCCACTAAACCTGTGACAACCGCCAATTTCCAGGTTAATCCCGTTGATAACTTGTGTTATATTTTAATAACGTCCGTTACCTCCGTTAACTAGAATAGTTACACGAACATTGCACATGAGTCTAGACGTCGGTTAACCTACCCGAATAATTATATTTTGTTATTTTATGTAAATCATGTTTTATGATTTCATGAAAGCGTTTTATCATTTTATGTGACAATGATATCTAGGATTTTTGTGGTATATAGGTATATATATACATTATATTTTATGATTTTATGTGGCGACATGCCAAGTAATCGTACGAACGTTTATATACTTTTGTTAGAATTTAAAAACATATAGTTATGGGGCATAACTATGATTTTATGTGAAATGTATATAGATTATACTTTTATAAAACTTCGTTCGTTAAAAATGTTATAACGTACACTCGCATACCTATCGCCAAGTTACTCTTCGTTAAACCCCGTTAGATGTTGTTAACGGTTTGCAACTACGAGGGACCTAACTTGTAATTTCTAAACTTGATTTGTATTTATTAAAGATGGAGGGGCTGTTGTGTATTAATCTAAACCTTCTAACCATTTGTGTTTATTGTGGAGGGACCAATATTGACAATTCTCGAAAGCCAATTCAATGGCATTTACGAGCAATCAATCGAGAGACGGTTTTGTTCCACCTTCATCGTCACCGGCAGTTTCAATTCGACTCATCAATCCTTAATCAAGTCCTTAGTGATTACTAGAGTCACATTATCACTCAAGAACCGTTCAATTGAAACACACACAGCCCTCTCAACCGTCCCCTGCCTCTCTCTCATTTTTTTTATTTTCCGGCGAACTCGAAGATTCCGGTCACCTAGGCACTGTTTTGCCACCATTCACGCACCACTGTAGTCGCCCCTCTCCTCTGATCAGTCCGGTAGCAACAATTTTGGGAACGAAGCAACGTCAAGTGTTCGAGTCCGAGATCTTTCGGTTTCGTTTCGGTCTCAAAAACGCATATAAACTCATCCCCGACTCAAGGTAACCATTTACATATGTTAATCGCACATTTACCTTCAGTTTACTTCTGGTTTTGCGATTTTCTGGTGACCGGAATAAAACTCCGGCCACCGGAGTTTTGGGGAAGAAGGTGATGACGGGTCAGGATAGTTTATAAGTTCTCTGCGCTGGGTTAAAACAAAATCGCGTGTGTAGCACAACTGGTTAGCGCCTTCCACTGGAGACCGAGAGGTCTCGGGTTCGAAACCCCTTGCCTACATCCTGTTTTCTTTTTTTTCTGTTATATATGATCAAGTCAGGCCACTGTACTGCGCATACATAAAAACGTTTCTGGCCGAAATGAATACAAATCAGATCGCTGGCCTGGTGGCAAATGGCGCTGTGATACACCTCCAGGTCACGGGTTCGAGTCCCGTGACCACTGTTTTTCTTGTTTTAATTTTTATTTAAGGATTTCAAGCTTTCTTGGTCCAAAACTCAAACTTACTAGTAAACAATTATCATATCTCGACCCGTGAAGTTTCTATAAACCCCGTAAGGTTACTCGTTGGATTTTTTTTTTGTTTTATGGAAACCCCATGATTTAAAAGAATTAAAAACTTATGGTTTTGTTTAATTAATATAACCTAGTTTTAAACATAGAAATATATATCTAAATATATATTTGATTTCGTTGTCATGCACATATACACAAACGTACGATTTAAATATTTTCTTTAGACTCTCGGAATTTTTACACGACATATAAATATATATTTAGGTCGCTTTATTTTTCACCCTTGTGACTACGCCTCGATATTTATATTTACGAATAAATATACACACACATATATATATATATATATATATATATATATATTTATTTATCCGATCATCTCTACATTTTATTATTTGGAATAATATACGCGCACTGATTTTCACAAATCTTTGTGTCCATGATTTACGTCATTTTTTTTACTGCTTTCGAATAAATGATTTTTATCACGTATTGAATTTGTCACCTGCGTCATAATTGAAATTACTTGTTATCGATACCGTCGTCTAGGCTATGTTACTCATGTGCAAACACACACTTACGTATGTGAAATCGATAGGTGCTCGGTAGTTACGCAAGACTCGAAGTCTTACTAATTTGTAGCAGCGCACCCTAAGGTGAGTTACACAAACTTTACGTTACGTCCGGTTTTGGACGATAACACACGCAAACACGTTACACCTGGTTTAGGGTGATAACACAACAACTATTATGTATGATTAAAGTAGAAATCCTGTATATATCACATGTTCACGTGAAATGCTTTATTTTTCAAGTCCTTACTTATCGAACCGTTAATAGCAAATAGCGAGGGGATATTGGGTAGTACTACTGGGGTCTGACAAACCCCACTCAGCGGGCACGAGATGCACCACCCGACTGGCGGTCGGACTGAGGACAATGTCAGCCTAAACTCACCGTGATCGAGTAGACACGGGGAAGGCAAACCACGTAAGGAATTATTCCTACAACTAATTGGTCAGCTTCGGTTGCGAACGTTTTAGTGACATGAACTTAGGCTCGCTACCTACGATATGGATTGTGCTGTTAATATACATGCTTATATACGAATAAAACTGTTGTATTCGTACTGCATAACTATACTAGGTATACTTATGTGCTTATGTGAACTCACCAACATTAGTTGACACTTGCTCTTATGCATGCTTTGCAGGACGCTAGGAGAATCGGATTTTTGGGCACGTACGCTGGTTAAACCTTTCATTTTGGGAATCCGTATTAAACATTTTCAAAACTTAGACTTAAACTGGTTGTTTACTTAATGGGCGCTTGTTTTTGCGCGACATTACTTTATTATGCTTCCGCTGGATTTTAAACTATGGTTTTAATATTTCCCGTTTGGAAATATTTATTTACAATTTGAACCCTAAACTAATGTTTGATGTAACTAATGACTCGGGTCCTGGTCTGGTTCACACCCCACACGGTAAAACTCCGTTAGTGGAAATTGGGGGTGTGACAGATTGGTATCAGAGCCCTTGGTTGCAGAGAACTAGAATTTTCAGAAATTCTAAACTGTAACTGTTTTGAACATTAGTTACAACAATTCCCAAAAACGTTTTCTCTTCGCGTGCCAAAAATCGATTACTCACATTAGGTTATCTTTTCTTTGTTTGTGTCTGTCTGGGTTCAGGCAATATGTCACCATCCGATCATACACGTGGAAAGGCACCCATGAAAGAACAAGGATCCTCGTCACGTCAACCGACCCGCAGGAGGCAACGTCTTGACTATACCCAATCGGATTATGAGGCAGAGTCACATTATTTTCGAGACCCGGACAACGCGTCCGATTGGCGGTGGTTTAGGCCCATGGTGGCCAGTCTTATAGGCGAATTTGGAGTCCCCACGGACGAGGGTAGACTACCCGATCTTCCCTTCTGTCACCCACAGATCACTGCTGCAATGATGGCAGTGATAGACGAGTTGCGTAGTGAAGTTAGATCACTGCGAACCGAAGGACGAAGAACACAAACTGAAATTCAAGGAACAAGGGATGATCTCGAGGTGACAACCACAGCACACAACAACTTAGCCCATGGGGTGATTGACCTCGAGGATAGAGTGGATACCTTGGAGGCAAGACCCAACTCGGCCAATTTAGCCAACATGCTACAGACTGCCTTAGCAAGGATTGCTGTGTTAGAAGACCTGGTTGGGGACCTGACCGGGCAAGTGGCTACTCTCCAGGGACAGGCAGCCCCTGCAGCTGATCCAGTGGAGGAAGAACCCCTCGAAGAGAATGGAGACAACGCTGAAGAAGAAGAGGTCGAGGAACCCGAAGTCATTGATCCATGATCTAATATGTCTCATTTTCTTCCATTTTGTGACTTTGAAATAAATTTGACTGGGTGTTCATTTTATTTTGAATGTTTTCAAATACCGAGATACCTTGTGGTTGGATTTTAAATTTTGTAATGGATATTACATTTTTATTTTACCAATGTGTTTCTAAAAATTATGTCGTGTGATGGATGGATGCATGAATAATTGTTTAGTGTTTAATGAAATTAATATTGGATATATTAATCATTGAAATGTTCGTATGGAAAACAGAACCATGGCTGAACACCTCACCGCAGCACAGATCCAAAATCTGATTGACCAAGGAGTTGCAGCAGCTCTAGCAGCGGCCCAAAATCAGCCAAACAACAACGGTGGTAAGTAAAACAGACGAAAAATTGACTATTTTTTTTTCTCACTCTCTAAAATTATTCTCTGAAATAATTTCATGAAACAAATCCAGGCCCAACTCAATGCACCTTCAAAACTTACATGGATTGTAAGCCGCTCATGTTCAAGGGTGATGAAGGAGCTGTGGGTCTGCTGCGATGGCTCAAGAAATCAGAAAAGGTGTTCTCAATGTGCAACTGCCCAGTTGCGAATCGGGTCAATTTCGCAACTGCTACACTTGAGGGAGCTGCCCTCACTTGGTGGAACGCGCAAATCCAAATGTTAGGACTCGATGCAACAAATGCTATGACTTGGCAGGAATTCAAGGATGCCATGATGGAGGAGTATTGTCCTCGCGACCAGGTTAAAAGGTTGGAAGGTGAGTTCCAGAACTTGAAAATGGTAAGTTCTGAGATTGAAGAGTACACGGTGCTATGTCCTACAATGGTTGATGCTGATTTCAAAAGGATTGAAAGGTACGTGGATGGGTTAGCTCCACAAATCAAGGGGATGGTTACTGCCTCAAACCCTGCAAATGTGCAGAATGCTATCAGGTTGGCCCATAAGCTGACTGACCAGGCCATAGAGCAGGGAACTTTGCCACCCAGGAATGTGACAACCCTAAAACTTTTTGCTTTCTTTCCCCAGCGACGATAGCAACGACGACAGCTGATGCTGCGAACGCTACGACACAAGAATAATTTTCGGGACGAAAATTCCAATTTCA
>JBCNJP010000012.1:22190572-22249352 GCA_039602395.1 Deinandra increscens subsp. villosa | reverse complement strand
TCCTACATTTATTTTTTATTTTTTTTCGATTGATCAACACGAGATACGAAATCAAATTTCAAAATTAAAATATCTTGGAGTCTCAAAGAGACGTTTTGCGCCAAGATTATTTTTGTTGGCAGGTTTCTTAGTGGGTAGAGAACATCACAACTTCAGGTCTTCTGAAGATTGTTGATAAAGAGTTTACACAAGCTACAATGTCAAGTATTTGAGATCAGACTTGTCATCAAGTAGAGGAAGAGTTTGATTGAGGATACAAGCTATTGTGGAAGCTGATACTGCACATGTAGAGGGGGAGTTTGTTGATACATGGTTCCTGATCGTAATGTGAAGTATCATATACAAGACAAAGAAACACAAGTTTGTGCTGAGCCGAACTCTTTCCGAACCCCAGTTTGGACTCACGGGAACCTGGTCTGAACCTGAGTTCGGCTGATCGGGTTTATGCTTGTTTAGTTCAACTATAAATAGCATCATCTTGTTTATAGATTAGAACTTCTGGTAAATCTTCTATGTGTGTTTCTGTGTAACCTCTTAGTGGTCTAATACAAAAGTCTTTGTATTTACTCGTTGTGTTTCACGTTTTACATTGATTTTGATACGATCGAGTAGACGATCCACCGCTCACGCACTTTCAAGCATGAAGGAACATGATTAATGAGGATCGATGATCAAGTATGATCAATTAGGACTAAATGGGGCCAATTAGTTTGAATAAGGACCAAAGATACCAATAAGGGTAAATCAGGGTTAGTGATGGTCGATTAAGACAAATTAGGTTCAAATGGTTAATGAGGACCCATTAGGACCTATGATGGTCGAATATGCTCAATTAGGACCAATAAGGATGAATTATGACCTATTAGGGCCAGTTAGGACCGATGAGGGCCAATTAGACAGAATAAGTACTAATATGGCTAAATTCGGGTTAGGAGGAGCAATTTGGCATAATTTGAACCAATAAGGACCAATTAGTGTCAGTTAGCCTCAATAAGGACCAACTAGACTCATCGAGGACCAGTTGATTATAATCGGTCCTAAATGAGCTTAATTGGTCGTAATTGACTGTAAGTGATCTTCATTGAACCTAACTAAGCCTAATAGACTATAATTGACCTTCATTGGCCCTAATTCATCCTAACTGAGTGTTCACTGGTCCTCATTTGTCAGAAATGACCATGATTGACTGTAATTCAGTCTACTGGTCCTCATTGATTATAATCGGTCCTAAATGAGCTTAATTGGTCGTAATTGACCGTAAGTGATCTTCATTGAACCTAACTGAGCCTAATAGACTATAATTGATCTTCATTGGCCCTAATTCATCCTAACTGAGTGTTCACTGGTCCTCATTTGTCAGAATTGACCATGATTGACTGTAATTCAGTCTACTGGTCCTCATTGAGCATAATTGGCCCTCAATTGGCCCAATAGACCCTAATTGCCCCTAATTGGTCATATTTGCTCCTCATAAGGCGTCATTGAGCAAAATCGACCCTCGTTAGTTATAACTGGTCTTCATCATTGACCCTAAATGATCCTCATTGACCCAAATTGACCCTGATTTACCCTGGTAGGGCCTCGTGCCTTCGTTGGTCCTAATTGGTCCTCATTGGTCCTAATCGACCCTAATTGATGTGGATTAAATTAAAATAAATTAATAATATTATTCTAAACCAAACAAAATTATAAAAAATCTCCCCCATCCCAATTTCAACTAAATGGGCAAACTCCAATAACTTCCTCTGTTTCAATTCTTAGGGTTCATTGTGATCCAGAAGATTTGCCGTTAGTATAAAACTGTATTTTCGAAAAACATTTACCCTCTATTTCTCTCCAGGTTTTTAATTGGCGATTTAAACCTAAACCTTACTCTCTAATTTCTCACAAATGGCACCAAAATTGAATGGAAAGGCTGCATCAAAGCCTACTCAACTTTTCTATGCCAAACACAATGTTGTAGCATACTTCGAGAAGTCTGATAAGTCAAAGCTATTTGATGAAATGAACGATTTCCTCGAGAAATCCAATATGCAATTTGCTTTAACTGTGAATCCTATAATATGCAAGCAGAGAACTGCTGAATTTTGGGACTCAGCCAAAAAATCTGTTGATAGCAACGGGGTTGGTAAAATTGACTCTAGAGTCTATGGGAATGAGATTAGTGTGACTGAAAAATGATCCGAAAGCAATTGAAATTCAATGATCCAGGAGGTGATCTTGATTACAAGTCCGAATTGTACTTGAAGACGTACGAAGCAATTGGGTATGGGGGTGACTTAACTTATAGGACCATAAAAAAAGGGACAAATACCATATGTTTGGCGATATCTTGCTCATACCATTCTTCAATGCCTATCTCACAAGAAAACTGCGTGGGATGAACTTGTTGCACCTCAATCATCCGTTTTTCATGGATTGGTAAATGGGCCTAACTTTAAATTTTCAAAATTGATATTTAATGGAATGCTGGAAAATCTAAAACCTAAAAGGATCTTTTACATGTACCCCAGATTCATCTAACACATTCTCAATTTTGAATTTCCAAATCTGCAAATCTCTGATCAACATCTTGAACTTAAATCTTTTACAAGTAAATCATTTTCTAACATGCAAGTGAACAAAACTGTTTTTCTTGGTAAAGACACATCACCCCCTATGCCTAAGGCTAACACTGCTCCTGAGCAAACTGCTCTTGGTGACAACAGTGTTACACCAACAAGTGTTGAGCCCACACCAGACCGACCATCCTTTTCTCCTGATATACAAATTCCCACCAAAAGGAAGAGGATGTTCACATCAAAAACCACACCCAAAAATACCACACCCCTTCCATAATCACCCAAAAGGAAGAGGACTAGGTCTCCTTCACCTAGACCCTCTATAGGACTACCTTAGAATGAGGGTGATATATCACATAGGCCATATGAAGTAGATCCCCCAACCCTTATTGTAGGGAATATACTGTTGGAGCTGGTTCAATCACCCAACCTACATTCTGCTGATAAGGTGACTTGAAGTAGTGATGAAGCAAGTCAGGTGGAAAGGGCTGACACTACTCATGATGTCCCACTAGACCATGAGGACAGTGCTAACATCCTTAAGACCCAATCCACGGAAACTGTATGAGTCAGGGAACCTATTTAGGACCTTTGATTGACAACAGGAATCCCGGGTGCCAAGGAACCATGGGTGCTGAGCATGAACAAGGTCGGCTTGTTTTCTCTTCTTTGCTCAAAGATAATGGCAACACACCAGTTGAGAGCAGCAAAACACATACTAAATTAACGGTTCGATGTACAAAACTTGAAAATGAATTGGCAACTCTCCGTGCAATTGTGAGAGCTCAAGGAGAAGAAATTGAACTGTTAAAGGCAGGAAAATCTGTGAAAGCAATTAATAGGTTAGTTTGTCAACCATACGTTGAAATGAAATTCACATGTCAAAGTAGATTTAATTCACAATAGGATCTTGCACATGGTGTCTTCATCAGATGTTGGTGAAGTTGAACAAGTTGATCAAGTTGAACAAGTGAATCCGGTTGAACAAGTTCATCCGGAGGAAGAAGGCCATGTTGATCCGGTTGAACAACTTCATCCGGTCCAAGTGACTGTTGATAATCAGATGATAACAAGTGTGATGAGTGATCTGCAAACCAAAAATGTGGAGATAGTTCTTGAAGCTCTATCTTTCATGAGAAAAATGATGATTAGGAATACTCTTAATTGCATTTGGTTAAGGAGTGCTCCATCGCTGCCCATCATTCCTGTTTTAAAGCCTAGTGCTCCATCTCTACCCATCATTCCTCTTTTAAATCCTTAAGCTCCATCTCCGCCCATCATTCCTATTTTAAAGTCTAGTGCTCCCCCTGCTACTCCTGAAACAGAAAAGGTTGTTGAAGCTAATGTTGAAGAAGATGGAGTCAAAGACAAGGTGTTTGCAGCGGTTAAAGAGACAAAGCCTGTGGAGCCAAAGACTGAACCTCCTAATGAGAATGCTTTTTCTGCTGAAGCAATCAGATTCAGGAAAGGAAAATTAATGATGCCCTAGTACCAATCAGATTATGACAAGGTGTTTGCAGCTGTTAGAAAGACAAAGCCTCCAACATTCATTGATGACCAACAAGTATATCTTCCTGAAGATGAGGTAAACATGATAAAACAGGCACTTGCAGATGCTGAGAAAGCTAAACAAATAAAAAGGGATGGAGACATGGTCTTGGCATTCAAACTAGAAGGAGACCTATTGCATTATTCAAATGATGAAGTAATAATGGGTCTGATAAATGAAATCAAGAGAAGGTTTATTGAGGAGAAAATGGCAACGATGGACTCTGAGAAGGAGACAAGTAAAGGAAGAATGGCCACAGAATCTGACAAGGAGATCAAAGATGAATAAGAAAATATCAGACTGTTAGCTAACATTCATAATGCCAAACTCCTTAGTAAGTTCAGAGATATGATCATAGCCAGGGGATGGGCAACTCCTGAACAAGCAAATTTAAAAACTGCTAATCAGTTATGCGATATGATGTCCAGGGTTGTTCAAGAGGATGGTGAATTAAAACTGAAGGAAAAGATAGATGTTGATGAAAGGCAAGAGAAGATAAAAAGGGAAGAAGAGATACAAAAAATCCTAGAAAACCTTATGACAGAGGAAGAAGAACTCAAGCTTCTCAAATGCTATTTAATTACGATGAGGGGGGAGGACCCAAAAAAAAAGATCAATCCTTCTGGTATTAATAGCTTGAGTATCAGATATTCGAATACCATACATGAACAGAACAAAATCTCAAAGGAAACAGGTGAACCAATACCACCAGGTGCATTTTCTGATCTGAACAGAACTCTAGCCTCACAGCAACCCAGAAGAAACCCTCCTAGAACTAGTAGACCAGCAAAAATCCTAAACCTGTAAAGCCTCCTAAACCTGTAAAATTAAAGCCTCTTCCACCAAAGTTTAGAACAGACAACTTCACACCCAATGTACCACAACCTATAATTGATCATACCATTCCATCTCCATATCCTCACCTAAACAAACCACGAACACCCTCATCTCCACCCAAATCACCAGAAAAACCACCCACCAAGAGGCAGGTAATTTTCCTGGGTGTCATCTAAGGTATTGCTTGCGTAGTAAATGGGATGGAAGTGTTTGTCCCTACGTTGTCCTAAAACTGCCCTTACCGCAAAGTCACTAGCTCGCACATAAGCTCAAACAGTAAACTCCAATCAAGGGGCTATTAGAACAGGCACACTCACTAACCTGTCCTTTAGAAACTCAAACGCCTTAAAAAAACTTCCATCAAACTCAAACACAACATCCTTATCTAAGAGACGGGTCATGGGTCTAGTGATTTTGGAAAAATCCTTAATGAACCTACGGTACCTACGGTAGAACCCGACGTGACCTAAGAAACTCCTAATAAATTTGACACTAGTGGGTGGTGGAAGTTTGCTAATCGTCTTAATCTTAGCTCTATCAACCTCTATTCTTACACGTGACACTATGAAAGACAAAATTAACTAAGAAAAATAAATTACTGATTAATTGATGAGATTTGGTTTTTAAATTGGAGAATCAACTAACTAATTGAAATAACTAAAATTAACTAAATTTAAATTAACTAATTACTAAAACTTACTAAAAATGAAAATTACTAAATTTAGAAATTGCTATAAATGGAAAGTGACCTACCAAACTCAAAACCTAGAGACGAAAACCAGAGATGATGAGAAATACCACCTAGACCTAGAATCCTAGTTAACACTAACGACTTCCCTTGGCTATAACAAAACCAATTGAACCAGGATCTAAAGATACAACCTATAGAAAACCTACGAGCCCCCAAATCACTCTCCGGACGTAACTGATAAGATTCCTAACGGTTGAATAACACGCAGTGATTAGTTAGTTCACCTTTTAAGTTCATCCTAACTAATTATTCTACCGCTCGATCAATTGGTTCACCTTTTAAGTATTTCCCAATTCAATTACCCTAACCACCCTTGAAATTAATGTAAGGCTCCCTAGAGCAAATGGAGCTATCTTTAACCACTATGAATGACACAACTAGTAAATTAGAAAACCGATTTAGGGAATTTCCTTTTAGGATAAGTTTTACCAGGATAATTAACCAATCCAACTAATAGACAAGTCTATCCCCTTTTAAGTTTTAGACAAGGTAGAATATAACAATCAAGATAGCAATTATCAATCAATATAATAGCTCGGGACGTCTCCTAAACTATTCCTTAGATGCAAACCCTAAAGCTAACACCTTTGGATGAATTACCCAACAGGAAAGACATTCGAAGGCAACACAAACATCAATTAACAATCAAAACCTAATTAAAATACGCATACGCAACATTTACAGCAAGTTAAAGGGAATTCAATAGAACATCAAACCAATCAAACAATTATCATAACAAAGAAAAGTCAGAAAACGTAAACTATTCGTCCATTATTCTAGGAGGTACAATTCTTTTAGCCAATAACCATCATTATGTCCTAAATACTAAAAAAATAGAAACTTTAATGATGAACATGATCTGGTCTAGGAAAACAAGATGGAAATCAAAATAGATAAAACCCTGAAAAGCTGAATTGATGTCGAATGCTTTGATCCAGGCCCTCCAGATGATTCTCTATCGATCAGCAACTTCAATTCGTCCCCAAGAACTCTGAGTTACGGCAGCAACCCAGTTATCCCGCATAGAACCCTTACAGATATATTTATAAGGAAAAAATTAGGGTTTTTGGTAAATTTCCATCTAAGCGTATCGCTTGGAGGTTATGGCAGCACCAGGCGATACGCATGAAGCCATAAAGTTACAAAATAGTCGGGTCAACACCCGATGGACTACCATTGACTTTCACCGATACGCGCATATCGCCCGGAACCTCAGCTCCACTAGGCAATACGCGTAGAGCATTATTTTCAGCATTTTCTTCCTTTTAAATTTCAACTCTTTTCTGATGCTCGTTTTCCTCGAGAAAAGAACCATTAGCTGCAAAGCCCAAAACACACTTTAAGACACTATTAGTCATAAAACAACTAAAAACCTAAGGGAAACGAGTCAAAGTATATTTGAAATGACACAAAACGTAAAGGAAAATCGATGTGTTTTGCAACACATCAAATACCCGGATGATTACTTTAAACGGCCCAATGAAACTTTGGGCTTAATTTACCCCTCTTCCTAAACCTTATCACCCCCTTCCAAGGAGACACTTTTAACATTACATAATCCCCTTCCTGAACTTCAATTCGACGTTCTTCTTCTATTCGCATAAGAATTTTTCCAGTCCTGTGTAGCCTTCAAATGTGCTCTTATTAGAGAAATCCAACACTTCCTTTCAACTGTGGCTTTAACCACATCCTTATGAGTAAGCTCTCGTTGCCCCACTTCACCCCAACATAGCGGGGTTCAGTATTTTTGACCATATAACATTTCATATGGTGGCGTCCCTATGCTAGCATGATAGCTATTATTGTAAGAGAATTCCACCGACGGTAGATGAGCATCCCAACTACCTCCAGAATCTAGAACACACGCTCGTAACATATCCTCAAGGGTTTGAATTGTTCTTTCTCTCTGTCCTTCAGTTTGAGGATGGTATGTGGTACTAAATTGCAATCTCGTACCCAAATCCTTCTGAAATTCTTGCTCGAATTAGGATGTAAAGCGAGCATCCCTATATGACTTTATCGACATCGGAATACCGTGTCACGACACTATCTTCTTAATGTACACACCCACCATCTTTTTAGAGAAATATGACTCGCTAATAGGCACAAAATGTGCACTCTTAGTAAGCCTATCCAAAACTACCCATATGGCATCAAATTTTCTTACCGATTTTTGGTAACTTGGTAAGCAAATCCATCATAATATGTTCTAATTTCCACACGGGTAGTTCAAGCGGCTGCAACTTGCCATAAGGCTTCTGATGTTCAACTTTAACCCAAAGACAAGTCAAACATTTTTCCACATATTTAACAAAGTCACACTTCATTCCGGGCCACTAATAATCACGCTTCAAATTATGATACATTTTTGTGGCCCCCGGGAGAACTGAGTAACAAGACTTATGAGCCTTATCTAGAAGTAACTTTTTCACCCACAAGTATTAGGAACCCATAGTCAATCAAATCGATATATAAAGGCCATTTTCATCATCGACTAAGTCCTTCACCGTCCCTTTTATCTGCTCTTTCTTCTAGTTTTCTTCCTTTACAGCCTCTACTTGTGCATTCTTGATGGTGTCAAGAATGCTCGATGTCACAATCAACCTCATAGATTTCAACATTATAGAAGTGAAGTCTCCTTTTCTACTCAATGCATCCACCACCATGTTGGCCTTTCTTGGATGGTAATGGATTTGACAATCGTAATCCTTGATGAGCTCTAACCATCTTCTCTGCCTCATATTCAACTCCTTTTGTTCAAAGAAATATTTTAAACTCTTGTGATCAGTAAAGATGGTGCATTTAACACCATAAAGGTAATGCCACCAAATATTAAAGGCAAACACCACCGTTGCTAACTCAAGGTCGTGAGTAAGGTATTTAACCTTGTGCACCTTCAACTGTCTTGAAGCATATGCTATCACCTTTCCTCGTTGCATAAGTACGCATTCGAAGCCAAGGTATGAAGCATACAAATATACTACCAAATCCTCGGTTCCGTTAGGTAACGTTAATATTGTGAGTCAACCTTTCTTTTAGTGCCCGGAAGGACTCTTCCTGCTTCTTCCCCCACTCGTACTTTACGTCTTTTCTTGTCAATCGCATTAATGGCGAGGCTATTTTGGAGAAATCCAGCATGAACATCCTGTAATAACCTACAATCCTAAGAAACTCTGAATTTCTGTCGGGTTCTTAGGTGTGCTCCAATTTTTCATCGCCTATACCTTCGATGGGCCCACCAATATGCCTTAAGAACTGACCACATGCCCAAAAAATTGTACCTCTCGTAGCCAGAAAGCACACTTCAAAAATTTCGCATACAATCTTTCTCGCCTTAGAGTTTCTAATACTTCTCGAAGATGTTGAACATGCTCCTCCTTGCTCCGCAAGTACACCAATATGTCATCGATAAACACGATTGTTAGTGTATAGTTGGTGTGTCATATGATGTATCTAGTTACAGTATAATTAGTCGCTAGAGAGAACGTGTTGAGTACATGTAACTTGTATGGGAGAATGAGACCCACCAAATGAGTGGCAAATGACCACCGAATGACTCATTCGGTGGGCATCTCATTCGGTGGATGCTTTCCTATAAATAGGAAGCTCATTAGCCGAATTTAAGACTTTTTCCAGTCGAGTTTTCATTCGGTGACTATGTTGTGTCCCTGTGTTTCATTCGGTGGAAATAAAACTCAGCTTATATTTACTATTCTGTCATCCTCTACACTTGAAACACTGAACAAGGTCCTTAAACAACAATTACAAGTGGTATCAAAGCATCCAGGTTGTTGTGTTCAGTGAAAAATTTCAAGTTTTGATCATTTTAAAAAATTTCAGTCTTCAACAGTGCAAATTATTGAATTGTAATCTGATCATTTTGTTATAAATATGTTTCAGATCACTATTACTAAAAGCATTTTCTAAAGTTCCTTAGAATTCTGTGTGCTTTGATAAAAAAACGGCTCCACCGAATGAGAGTCTGATTTCATTCAGCATTATTTTTTGTTCATTCGGAAGTCAAAATTTATCATTTTCTAGTAATTCGGTCGATATCATTCACCTGATGAGTCTCATTCGCTGAGTGCCTCATTCGGAAGTCACTTTCTTGATTTTCTTTTATCGAATCACCTCATTCGGCGAATCATGTTAATTCGGCAATCTTAGTTCATTCGGTTGTTTGGGTTTCATTCGTTTGACATTTTCATCTGGTCAATCTTGTCATTCGGTGATCATATTTCATTCGGTAATTGTGTGTCTCATTCGTTTAGTTACTCTTCATTTGGCAAGAAAATTTTCATTCAGCTTTTAGTTAATTCGATGACCAGATTTTGTAATTTTCATCATGAACGATTATCAAGCGTTTGTAGCCACTCAGAATACAATAGAAGCCATACATAATTACGATAATGAAATCGGAACGAGCCAGAAAGTTCCAAAACTGTTAAATCTTGAATATTATCATAACTGGCGTAAACTGTTTGAAGCATATGTTGGTGCTAATGATCGTGATCCGTGGATTCCTAATGAAGATGACTATGAGCATCCAACTGATGCAGGAGGGGGGCCTAAAGAGAAAAGAAATTTCACATCGGAACAAAAGAAAAGCTATAATAAAGAAAAGAAATCTTATGGTCTTCTTACTATGGCACTCCCGAAAGAGTTGTTACATCCGTTCAATACTTGTACCAAATCTAAAACTTTATGGGATGCTTTAATGTTGAGATGTGAGGGAAATGATCAATATAAGAAGAGCATAAAGAAGGTTCTGAACAAAGAATTTAATAATTTCAAACATTACCCTAATTAGAAAGTTACTGACTTAATATCAAGGTTTGCTCATCTTGTCGGTGAGTTGGGAAATGTAGAAATCACAAAAATTGAAGATAGTGATGAATATGAGCGCAATTGAAATTCCTGTGGTGTTATACATTTATGTATTGATAAGACCATTCACTATTTCTTGAAGCTTGATCTCACCCCCGGATGAACCATATAACAGAACAAAAACCAGAATAGAAGAGCTTGCCCCACCCATGAGTAAATATTTCATAGTAGCCTCATTAGACCGTGCATCTTTCTTGGTATATTGTAATAATAGGTAGGAGAATATTTAACTGAAACATTCTAGAGCTACAAAGATAGTTATTAAATCGTTAGCACCACATAAAAAACATTCCTCCTATAGTAGCTATTAATACGAACAATGAACTGAAGGAGAAAATTTTTAGAAGCATTACCAAGCAAGTGGGAGAATTATGTTCTATTGCTTTCTCATGACAAAGAATTCTCAACTTGGTCTTATCATATTTTGACTGGTAAGTTACAATCCAGAGACATGGAAATGTCAACAGTTAACAAGACACCAACACAAGTTCAGAATCCGTAACTATACTGTGGTCAGAAAGCTTCTAGTTTAAGTGCTATGCTTTTCTAGTTGGTGGAATGTCTGGAAATAACAATTTATTTCAAGCTTATTCAGAATTGCAACTTCATAATTCCAAATCAAGGAAATCAAAGTGTATTTTCTACAAAGACATCTGAAGAATATTGGCACTTATTTTTTGCATTGATATCGTTATAATTTAGAGTTGTCACTAGAAGTGTACCAACTGCAGATTTGATTGATGAAGATTATGATCAAATCGATCCAGATAATCTTGAACAAATGAACTGAATTGGCAATTTTCTATGTTGGTTAGAAGAGTTAAGAAATTTTTGCAGAGAATGAACAAAAAAGATCTAAATTCAGGTGTAAAAATTGGTTTAGATAAATCAAGAGTTAAGTGCTACAATTGCTCAAACTTTGGACATTTTGCTAGAGAATTCAAACAACCAAAAGGTAGTTCTTCTAGCAATAATGGCCAAACATCTAAGCCTTTTGGAAGTACTGCCCAACCATCATAAAATTCAGGGCTAAAAGTATTGGTTTCTCAAACTGATGAAGGATATGATTGGGGAAAAGTATTTGGTGATGAATCTGCATTTCGTGTTAAGTTTATACAGGTTGATGAGTGTATGACTGAGTCAGGTTCTGACATAAGTAGTTGTGAATCTTCTGAACAAGGAAGAAGTGAGGCTGTGAAGAAAATCAAACTAAGATTTCTTCGAACTGTGAAGCTTGTGTTGATTTGCACAAAGTGAATGCGATATTGTTGGAAGAAAAGAGTTTTTTAGATGACAAGATCAAGATGTTAAAAGCAAATTTGGAAGTTTTAAAGAAAAGTTATGAGGAACTTGCTAAGGTTAATGAAGATTTGTTAAAAGAAAAGTGTGTGATGGATGAAGAGTGTAATAAAGCAAAAGCTGACGTGGAAGAAGTTAACAAAGACTTTGAAGCACTGGTTACTAAAAATTTACATTTGAAGGAAAAGTATGATGAAATGAAGAAAACTGTTGTTGAAGCTACTGACAGAATAATTAGTCTTCAAAAGGAACAAACAAGATTGAATGATGAAACTGTGTTGTAACACCCCAAAATTTCATAACTCGAATTATATATGTGTGCTATACATGTTAAGTAGCTAAAACGTATATTGATATGGTTTATGGATTGATAAATGGGTAAAGGGAAATGTATTGCAAATGCTATACGTGTTTATGTTATAGATACATATGATATATGTGCTAGATAGCTAAACGTGATGAAACGTATGAAAAATGCATGTTTACCCATTAACGGGAAATGAATTGATAAAAGATAGGGTTATATGAATAATACACGTGTTGGTTAATTGATACGTGTTTATATCAAAGATAATTGATATACATGATATCAAAATGAAATACGTGTTTAGAAACAGATATGATGGAAATACATGACAACTGGAAGAAAATACGTGTGCACGATTGTATTATGTGTAAGTATATATATATATATATATATATATATATATATATATATATATATATATACACTAATGACTTAAATGCATGTGAAATACTCATTTGATTAATATATATGTGGTAATACGTGTTAGAATAGTTAAACATATGAAAAATAAATAAGAACATATCCTTACATTAAAATAATAGTTAAAAATGAATAAATACATAATGTATACGAGCATTATACGTATCTATATGTATTTATACGTATTTATATAAACCCGAGGCTTAGAAGTTATTATAAATGTGTCCTAAAGTGAATCGGAGCATGAAATAATAAGTATATGGAAATAGAGGGGCTAAAATGTAAATTGATGAAAAATATATATATAAATATACGAAAGTATATATAAACCTTATCAAAGGAATCCCGAGCCCTAAAAATATTAGAATTATGTCCCATGATGTTTCGGTACATAAAATAATAAAGAAATAAAAGTTAGAGGGGCTAAAGTGCAAAATTGTGAAATATATTTATATATAAAGATATATATATACGTATGTATACGTATATCATCAAGCGTGTCCCGAGCCTTAGAAACTTTTATAAATATGCCCCATAATATTTTAAAGCCTAAAATGACAGTTTGGTAGAAGTCTGGGGGCTGAAATGTAATTAAAAAGCTTAGGGACCAAATCTGCCAATTCCCTTTAGTTGCTACGTGGGCCGCGAAGGGGGTGCCACGTACCGCGAACCGACATAGGTCAGAGAATCTCATCTGGTCGCGTTTTGGTCCACGTTTCATGTCGTGTTCTCCAAAATTTAACCTCCTAATGTGTCGTTTTTCATGGTTAGTCACCATGGACACTTGCTACAACTTCCTGCGCCTCTAACATGTATAAATAGCGGATCAATCAGCTCCAAAACACTCACCAATTCACTTAAATTTCTTCTAAAAACCCTTTTCTGGACCAGCAACTTCGTCGGCTCAATTCTCTCAAACGGTGAAGGATTTGGATCCACATTTTTGCAGTCAAGCTTCTTATGGTATGGTCTAAAATAACCTCTTTCAGTTTTTTATAATATTGCTTCTAAGTATGATTTCTAAAAATGCATAAAAACTAGGGTTCTTGAGCTTGTTTTGCCAAAATCGGGTGATCGGGTGGGAATTAGGGTCTGAAACTTTGTAGGTAATCTTAAAATAATGTGTTTTAAAAATGACCTAAGTTTATTTCACAATTGGAAAGGTTTGGTAAAGGTTTTGTTAACGGGTCAAAATTAGGATTTTCGTAACGTTACTCTACCCAAATTGAGTAAACGGTATTAAATTAAGCTGAGATCTTATAAAAGATATTATAAAATGTTATAATGGATGATACCCTAAGTTGGTTTGAATTAAAAATGAGTTTTGGTAATAAAACGAGAAATTCATGAAATTAGGGTTTCTAATTATGAATATTTACTGTAAAATAATCCGAAGGGTATGGGGACTTGATTTTTGGTATGGCAACATCTTTTTATATATACTAAGTATATACGAAGTTAAAATGGATATATATCAAAGTATTGAATATACCGAATTAAATCGGATATTTAGAAGTTCGTGCGGACCGGAAGGGTAAGCGCCTGTACACTGGGATTTCTGGCAAAGCGGGGGTGTCGCATAAATCTTAACTGGGAATTGGCATACCTCATTGGGCGATCCCGGAGTGAGCATTTATTTATAGGAATGCGCGTCTTCATATTATCGTTAAAAGAAAAGGATAAATGCCTAAAGGGCATTTTGGTCATTTTGACCTTTAAAAAGGGATGAACTTAATAATTGAATATTATTAAGATAATAAGATGTTAAAATAAACATAGGAAGTGTTTATTATATTAAACCTTGCGTTAACGCCATACAATACACAATTAGGTTTAATTGGAAGGTATATCGGATGTTTTGCCTGAATTAACTGCTTAAGAGAAAAATGTGAGTTCTATGAGCCCACTCTTTAAATGTTTTAAATATTTCGGGCTGATATACATATAAATGCTATGAAAATATCTTCAAATGGTTTATAACCGAAATATTGCCTATTTTAACTGTTAGAATTGTTAAATGGTTTATAATTGATATATATGTGAAAGGTTATGAAAATGTTATGAAAATGATTATTGATGAAATACTTTACAGTATTAAACTGTTAAATGATTGTTGATTTGAAATATATGTGAAAAGGTTGTGATAATAGTCACGGATGAAATGTCCTAAACTGTTAAATTCCTAAATTACTTCATAAATGATATATATGAGAAATGTGTTAAAATGCCTTTTACACATACGTGAAATGTTTTAAGGCCTATAACTGTTTGAATAATGATTAATTGTTATAAACTGTTTTTGGGAAAATTATATTAAACGGGTAATGTAAAGGATGAAACTTTTATATAAAGTTTTGAGAAACGAAAAATGTGAATGTTTGGTCTAAGCTTGCGTATTCGAATAAGTGTCGGGTAGAAATAATCTTATTGGCCTTGTTATGATTATAAGGTGTAATATATACTGGGGTGATCCTATATCATATCTGTTTGTATTAAGGTGTAGTGGATATGCTGCGGTACTTCCTATGTACAAACACCTGTAATACAATAGGAAATGTTATAGATTCAGTCCAGTATAGGATTCACTGAAATCTGAACGAGACAGCGACGACTGCTCTATTGAAAAGGTATTCGGGTGGCGACGGTTGCCAGAGGAACTAACGTGGTTCCAATAGACAATGCTTAGTAAATAAAAGACTGCTTATAATATTGTGTATAACTCTTTTATGTTTTATACCTAATGATTAATTGCACAAGAGAGGGTCTAGGAGACCCAGAGTACTTTGAGTAGTAAACGGTTTAAAGGTTATGTTTTGGTATAACATTGTTACGTTTATACCTGTTAAAAGGTTAAAAGGTTTAATGGTTAAACGATTAAACGGGTAAATGGTTAAATGGAGGAATGGTTAAATGATCAAATGAATGAATGTTTTGATATAACTCCGTTTTATACCTGATAAATGTTTAAGGGTTATATTTTGGTAGAATGCTTATACCTGATAAATGTTTAAAGAATAATGATTTTAAAGTTATAGTATAATTCTGTTATGTTTTATACTAGATAAATGTTTGATAAAAGGGGGCCGTTAGGCCCAAGCGTTGGAATAAACTATTGAGGCAAAGGTAACGTTTTTTTTGAAATACGTAGAACTCACCAGCATAAGCTGACCTTTCCAAAAACATATGTATGTTAGGTAATGACGATGTTTAAGGTAGCAAGGAAAGGACTCTAGTGAGGAAAAACTAGGTGGGCAAGCTATTAGGAAGTGACTCGGTATTAGACTGGCAATAGACATAGATAAGACCTAATTATTAGATTATGTTGTATCTTCCTTACCGTTGTACTTGGCATATATATATATATATATATATATATATATATATATATATATAAATGAAAAGTTTTTAATTTCCGCTGCTTAGTAATCTCTGTTGTACCATGTGTTCATGAGTAAATCCGATTAGTGACCCCTTCTAGAGCCAAGTCTGGAAGTGGGCGTCACATGTGTTGTTTAGAGATAATAATTACAGTGTTGAAGGAATATGTGGAGCTTTACAAGCAAACGTGGGAGAAGGTTACAGAAGAAATTCTCGTTGGGTGTGATAGAATGTATACTAAAAAATATATGAGTATAACAAACTGTCTAAGAAGTTTATTGATTCTGAAAAGGAGTTAATGGAATCAAATACCATAACTTCTGAACTCAAGCTGAAGATTCTTGATTTGTAATGACAATTTGAAAATTGCAATACATCCAGTACTTTTCTGAATTATATATACAAATTGGATAAGAAGGAGGAGAGTTGTAAAGATGATCTTCTACATCAAGTTCTAGCTCCTGTGAATTTTGATCACTCTCCATCTGCAACAACATTTGATGGTCAATAGTATGATTATTAAAAAATTTGCTGATAATCATTCTGGAAAAAAGCAGGAATGAAAGTCTTAGAAGAAAAATGAAGATAAGTTTGATGCTAGCAAGGGACCGAAGTTTGATTGAAATTTTGTTTTTCTTGATAAAGATAAAGTATTCGAAGGCAATCTGTGACATGTCAAGGTTCAAAAGTTTTCAGAGATTGTGATTGAAGATTCTTTGCTCTCAAACAAGAAGAAACTGAATGCAATCAAGGATGAATTTTCTTGCCTTGCATCTCAAGGCCATGCGAAGCCACAATCTTTTTCAGATAAATCTACAAAGAATGGTGGTTTGGGATATGAGAACAAAGAGGTTCCTATTCACATTTCAAAGAAGAAGTTGAAGGCTGCTCTACCTAACGTTGAAAAGGGCAAAAGTATCTAGCAGAAGCAAAGAAAGAAATTTACTTAGTGTTCATTCAAGAATGGTCGTTATTCCTTGGGAAGCTCGTCTTGTGGTTCTAATGATACACCACGAAGGTCTCCTAGTTTAAAATATTTTTCAACATCGAGGTTTAACAGGTTTGAATTTTATGATAATTTCTTTTACCCAGATACTTTAGGCTATTATGACAAGCCAAGGAGTTTTAAAGGTAAACATCTGGTAAATGAAACTTTTTATGATGATGGTTCGATGAATTCTTTTCGTCATCGTTTATGTTATGCATGTCGTCGATGTGGACATAAAGGCTGGGAATTTCCTACGACTGCTAACAACAAATCATCTATTGGTACAAAGGCTAAATACGTTGATATTCATAGCCGAATTTTTTAATGAACCACAATTCACATCCGGTGAATTTTCTCACAAATCAATTTTTGATAAAACTAATTTTGTTGAAAAATTTGTGAGTTCAATGAAAAATGTTCAAACCAACACTGATCTGGAAACCTAAAGTGGTTTCTAAAGCCAACACTGATCATGTCGAAGAAACTGGTCGACCAGAAGCTTTATGCTTCACGTCATTTACAAACTAATATGTTTATCCAGTGTCCGCGGGTACTTCAAGAAGACCTATTGGTGATTTCTAAATTCCTAATAGTGGAGTGTCTGTGTTTAAGTTAAAGCTTCAAGGACTCTGTGGTTTCAAATCATTTTCAGACAAAATTTGTTTTTCTAAAATCCAAAATTGCAAAGGTATCTGTGTAGATTGCTCAATTTAATTTCTTTCTAATTTCATCTATAGCTTAGAAGGAGATTTAGTTTTTAGGGAAGAAAATTCAAAATAAAAAAAATAGTGTGTTTTTGTTTTGTTTTGGAAAATGAAAAATCCAAAAATATATATTTTTTATTCTTGGGGGATAAAATTGTAATGCACAAGATAAAAATGGAAATAATGTAGAAATATAAAAAAATGGAAAAATGAGAAATTGATCCGACAAAATTGGGAAATGATGGTACCTTGGCTAGCGTGTCTAACTCATTGATAGAGTGGATGAAAAAGCCATAAGATCATTGTTGATATGCTAGGCAGGCTTGGCAAATCAGAAAGAATTCAAATGTGATATACATTCATTGCTATGGTTGACCTAGTGAACAACATCTTGAAGCGTATTTCAAGATATCTAACAAGATATGTGAAAAAGAAGAATGAGAAGTAACTATGTATACTTGTGTTCATTTTGCAAAGATTTAAACATGTTTGATTTTCTTTATTTTCTCAAATGATCAGACTATCTCTATGTATACGTGAGTATTGACCTAATAGTTGTTATTTGAGGCTGTGCTTTATTTTCTTTGGTGTTTCGTTCAATCATTGAACTTTCTCTGCGAGTCCACAAGACCGACATGATTGTTGTTGACTGAACAATTTCAACTTGTTTTTTTTGTTAAATCCGAGGCCTTATCTGCGTATTCAAAGATCGAACTTAAGTAGACGACTTAACGTTAGTATTTATTTTTGCATGGAACACAGTTGACCGTTTCATGAATACAACACACTATGTGAAATTTACAAGTGCAATCACATGAAAATATGTGAATCAAATCTGAATATGTCTGATCGTGTGGGGTCCTATTCAAAGCAACTTAATAATACCTTAACATATCCAGATGTTATGAGTATGATTCGGCCAGATCTTAAGTTGTACAAATTATACTTGCAATTCACATGGCTTGTGTGCTATAATTAGTTGAAATTGAAGTATAGTTCAGTGCGGTATGTCTAATATGATCCCAAGTCATGATCTTTCTCACAAAATACCAAAAATAGAGTGTGATTCAGTATTGCATTTGTTTTCATTTCAGAAAATTCAAAACGATTTTAGGTGTGTTTTGATATAAAGTTTCTAAAAGACAAAAAGATTTTATTTCTTGTTTCTTTCCGATTTGATCGACACTTGATAAAAGAAATCTCAAAATCAAATTATTTTGGTTCTCCAAAGGAGATTTTTGCCCAAGATGTAAATTATGTTAGTTAAGTGAAAAGAAAAGAAAAACCACACTTCTGTCTTCTGAAGATGCAGCTTAATGGCATGACTCACACACATGGTGAAAGGGGGAGTATGATTTAAGTGATAAAGAGGATCTTGAAGGATTATATGTTGATTCAAGAATTGGTCCTACCATGCTTGCTCTACTACAACTAAACTCAAGATTCAGAATCTATTATGAAAGACTAAAGTGTTGAAGTGATTCAAATAAATTACATGCCAAGGGGGAGTTTGTTAGTGCTTCAGTTGGTGAGTCATATGATGTATCTAGTTATAGCCTGATTAGTTGCTAGAGTGAACATGTTGGGTACCTGTAATTTGTATGGGAGAATGAGAGCCACCGAATGAGTGGCGAATGGCCACCGAATGAGTCATTCTGTGGGCATATCATTCGGTGGATGCATTCCTATAAATAGGAAGCTCATTTGCCGCATTTAAAACTTTTTCCAGTTGAGTTTTCATTCGTTGACTATGTTATGTCCCTGTATTCATTCGGTCTCAGCTTATATTTACTGTTCTATCATCATCTACACTTGAAACACTGAACACGGTCCTTACACATCAATTACAAAGATGACCGATTGATCCAGCATGGGTTTGCACACACGGTTCATGAGATCCATGAAAGCCACAGGTGCATTCGTCAACCCAGAAGACATTACCAGAAACTCGTAATGCCCATATTGCGTCCGAAACACCGTCTTCGGTATATCCTCTTCTCTCACTTTCAACAGATGGTAACCCGACCTCAAATCAACCTTTGAGAACCAGCTCGCACCTTGTAGTTGATCGAATAGGTCATTAATTCTCGGAATTGGATACATATTCTTCATAGTTAGCTTGTTTAACTCATGGTAGTCTATACACATCCTTAGAATCCCGTCCTTCTTCTTGACAAAGAGTATCGGTGCGCCCCATGGGGACACACTAGGCCGAATAAGTCCCTTATCAAGAAACTCTTGCAACTGCTTCATAAGATCCTGCATTTCTATAGGGGCCAATCGGTATGGAGCCTTAGCCATTGGTTTGGCTCCAGGTACCAAATCAATGCGAAATTCCACCTCCCTATCTGGTGGTATACTGGCCAGATCCTCTAGAAATACATCTGGAAAGTCTCGTACTACTGGTACCTCTTCCATCTTCTTACTTTCCATCTTTGTATCCACCACGTAAGTAAGATAAGCTTTGCAACTGTGTTGGATGTACTTTCTTGCCTTCACTATTGAGCACAAAAGTGGCTCATTCTTCCTCTCCCCTTGAACACTAATTGGCCTCTCGCTTGGTGACAATAATTGACTCACCCTGCGGTTGCATGCTATATTAGCTAGGTATCGCGATAACCAATCTATTCCCACAATCACTTTGAACTCCCCCATTCGTCATGGGGATTAAATTATCAATCAAGTGTTCATCATCTTCAATAGTAATTTTATAATTTCAGCACACACAAAAAACTAGAACACTCTTATTATCTGTTATTTCAACTACTAAAGGCAAAAATAACTTATCAATAACAAATGAAGGATGATAAACAAGGTCGTGTGAAACAAACAACCTACTTGCACCCATATGAAACAATACACATGTACGAATAGAGTTAACAAGGAAAATAGATGTAACCACTCCTGGATCCACCTTTCCCTCTTCCACAATTAGTTTGTAGGACCTACCTTTCGCCTTAGGATTCTCTACCTTTTCTCTACTTTGGCCCGCCCCTGAATTCAGGCTTGGGCACTCACTCTTTTTATGACCAGATTTTCCATAATTATAACATAAACGGACCGGACTTGGACACTGAGCTATCCCATGACTCGCCTTTCCACATCTATAACATTGTTTGGTCTTCAAGAAACATTCACCCCTATGCACTCGGCCATAATTTATACAATTAGGAGGGGGTCCACTTCCTTTACTTTTCGGACTCTTCGGGGTTTCATTCACCTTTGGTTTCTTGTTCGGGGTTGAGCTACTTTTGGCCCCACTCTTTTCTCCCCTTTTCTGCATGCTTCTTCAATTCTAATTCCTTATCTCGACAAGCGTTTATTACCTCCTCGAGAGTCACACACATCAAAGCATTCACAAATTCTCTATAGTCAACATGTAACACATTGTTGAACTGATAGATTTTCTACTTCTCAGTTTGGAGCAAATCCTTATAAAACTTCACCCTATCCAGGAAAATCCAATCACCCCCCCAATCAGTTGAACTTTCTTTTGATGGAACAACATGAGTTCATCTTGCAATTTAATTACTTCTTCTTGAGGGCTATGATGGGTTGTGAATAACTCCTTAAACTCTTCCCACAACATAGCATTCGTAACCTCTTTTCCTCTTTCCGCTTCCATCAAATCCCACTAATCCTTTGCTCGGGATCGGAGTTGTCCCGTAGCAAACATCACTTGATCCGTTGGATCAAAGAGACTTCTTGCAAACAATGCCTCTATATCTGTTAACCACCGGTGGCAGGCTACGGGTTTGCATCAATCGTATAGAGAGGAGGTATGCAAGCCATAAATTTTATGTGTGTGCGCCTCTCCTTCTCCTTCACTCCACCAAGTTCACCCCTCAGTTCATTCTTTATTGCTTCCAACGTCTTTTCTAAAGCTTCCATTATATTAGCTTCCATTTTTCCCACGTGGGTTCTTACAGCAACATCCACCATGGCTTCCACCTCATCAGTCACCAATTTCTTAACTTTAGCAATTATAGCCCCTGTAAGGGCCCCACCTCGATCATCTTCAGTTAGCATTGCAAACTGAAAATGTACAATCGATTAGTAATAAGCATTTAACTACTTACCGAGTTACACGATCGAGCCTGGAACCAAACACCCTTTCATACCATGAGCACTTGGTTAGAGTTCAAGTATCCCCACAACACTTGAATCCCTCAAACCTTGGATCTGATACCAACTTGTAACACCCTACTCATTAATATGATATATTAAAAGTATGAGCGAAAAAATTTTCTATCATTACTTACAAAACGGGATATTTTGCAACCCTGTTTAAAGTAAGGTTACACATTTACAACCAATTCAAAATTAGAGTAAGCTTAGAAACATGTCACCAAAACATCTACCTAAAACATCAACACTCCAAAATCACATTGGTGTTCGGTTTCAAGAAGCTTCATGCTCGACCTTGACCCAGTGTTTACTGTCTAATACCTGCCATTAACACCAATGACACATTAGTAGTTAATGACATATAGCCATCAAACCCACTACAAGCCCCTTAAATTCAAGAAAAAATAACAAAACTTTAAAATTGGGTCCCAAGCGTATCGCTTAGGACCGCTGCCAAACCAGGTGAGGCGTATCGCTTGATTTATGTCATGCTCCAAGCGATACGATTGGAGCAGAATTTCCAGCGATCAAGCTGGATTTTCCTCTGTTCCATACTTAGCAAAATTTTTGATGATTTCCAGCTTCACCACAAAACTTGTTTTCTACCTCTATTCAAAACCATCATAAAGTACCTTTTAATTTCTTGATCAAAGGAATTTACTTTTATACCCCATTAAGCATTCAAAACACCCAATTGAGAAAAAAAATTGTTCAATCCGAAGATCCCAAGCCCATTGACTCGTTTAATCTTGTCCTCATGTGAATTTCATCTTTATGATCACTAACCGGGTTCAACACAATCTAATTCATGTATGCAAAGTACTTCGTATGCAAAAAAATGAATCTTTTAACTATAAGATGTCACTTTGATGCAATTTCACACATTCATTATTCACTATATTTGACTTCTTCATAACTTCAACCTCCTCTTGACACAAGTGGCTTGTGCCAAGATAACATTCTCACCCGAAGGTGCAATCACAAGTTTTGGTTATTTCTAACCATAATCTATCCAAGATTTCTTGGATTACCTCTAATTCCCACTTTAACCCATCCAGGTCAACTTCCTTCTAACTAGTGATGCAAACGGGTGCAGGTAATAACGGGGACTTAATTACCCGTACCCGTACCCGAATTAAATCCCCATACCCATCCCCGCCCCCGCCCCGCCTAATACCCGGCGCGTACGGGTAAATAAAAACCCGAAGGATACGGGGAACCCGATGGGTACCCATTTAAGAAAAAAATGTCCAATTTTTTAAAAAGTCGGAAAAATATAACTACAATAAGTAAAATATTCAAGTTTCATAATTCAATCCCACAATAATAATAGCAAAAAAGACAATAACCACGTTCTCAAGTTTGTTAAAAAAACTAAAAAAACTAATTATCAAAATTCACGAAGCCCGGACCTGCTTCATCGTCTTTTATAACTTCAAACTTTGCAAAATGTAATTCTTTATCTGAATTTGCACCTAGCAATAAAAAAAAGGACATATATAAATTATATATATTCAGGTTTTAAACGGGGCGGGTAGTGCCATACCCGTACCCGACCCGTCCCCGCTACGTGTTTTAAAAATAATACCCATCCCCGCCCCATTACCCGTTAAGACGGGTAATACCCGCCCCATGCGGGTTGGGTACCCCGCTGGTACCGCTTTCACGGGAAAATTTGCATCCCTACTTCTAACCCAAACGGGTCAGGAATTACTTTTACATCATAGATTTATTCATAGATGAATCCACAATTAAAATCATGAACCTACAAGTCATAATCACACATAATTACTTCTAAATAGAAAATTGGGAAATCATCTGTAACCTTTGTGTCTAAATCATAATCCGAGCCGGATATTTTAAAGGTAAATATTCAAAAGTCTCAAGGTTACAATCTGAGGCGGTATACCTAGGATGAGGAAATCCCAGGCGGTACGCAACCCGTTTGTTAAACGGGTCAGGTTGCGACACCCATCGGATCCCCGCTCACCCGCATCTCAAAATTCGGGCGGTACACCCCAAATGTAATATTTTGGGGCGGTACGCTTCAACTTCAGATCGTTAAAAACAAGGATTTTGGCCTATATATCACTTCACACTTGTGAAGTTCTGCTCACTTCCGGCCAGAATCTCTTCCTTGCTGTCCCAGAGACCTGTCATCACCACTTTCAAGCCTTAGGAGCCTTGTGGAGGGGTGGATCTTCATAGGTAAGCTTCCTAATCACCCATTTACATATCAAGGCTATATTAACTTGATGTAACCCTCACCCATTGCTTGAATTCTCATCAACTCAGTGGTGTGGACTCACTTGGGAGATGAATGAAGAGTGAGGAAACTAAATTCAAGAGTAATCAAGGTAAGGTTGTCTTGATTTTTGCTTAAGAAAGTTATTTATGGTTCTTTGTGATCATACTCTCATAATATGAGCATGGATCATACATGCAACCCTAAATCTGCCCTAGAGAGCTTGATTGGAAGCCTAAGGAAGCTAAGAATTCAGAAAGTTTGATTGTACAAGGAAATCTCAACAAGGTACAACCCATTTATGCATGCATGTCGATTTTCCTATATTTAGGAACATTGCATGTAAAGGTAACAAAAACCCAGAATTGATCAGTGGTTCTAATGAGGAAATGAGTCATCTAACCATAAGAGTTCTGCCCCTAAGGATATTCGTGTGAAACGGGGATCAAAACAATGAAATTTACCATAAATGGAACGCTCGGGAACTAGGTTTATGGCTTAAATTAAGGATATAAACTACAAATAAAACACTAATCAACCCCAATATGGTATACTATTGATCCAGCAGACATTCTGGCCCTAAAAGGTCAATATGTAAAAATGGCACTAAAAGACAAAATAGTCGGGCTAGATTTGGGCGTACCGCCCAAAATCTATACATGCAGAGCGGTACGCCTAGAAATTTAGAACAGCAACTGGACCAGTAGATTACAGCGTACTGCCCTAGTATCGACGCAACAGAGCGGTACGCCTAAATCAGAAACTAGGTATTCAGAATGTCAATTAACGCGTACCGGCCAAATATGCATTATTATGAGCGGTACGCCTAAATCAGTAAATCCGGAACTCAGACTACCATTTGACGCGTACCGCCCATAAATGTTTAATTCTAAGCGGTACGCCTCTGGAGAAAAATGACAGAATAGTTGTCCTGATTTTAAGCTAACCAATAACCTAGCCGGTTGATCTAGTGACTATATTCCTCAGTAATTCAAACCTGACATCATTATTGGACATGTTAGCATTGTATATGACAAAGATATATACGATAACACTGATAGGTTACTAGAAACCGGAGATAGGACATTCTAGTGAATCTTGGATTGCAGTCTATATTAAACTCTGTTTCTGACTTCATTACTGTGAGTCCTCTGACTTCCTTCATTTAGCTCATTGTTTGAGATCACATTTCTGTTCTGATGTATTTGTTATATCTGTTATGATTATCTTTTTGAACATTGTGAGTCGGAATGCCCTGTGTGGGTCATTAGAGACTTTCTGGTCATTAAGTCTGAGACCACTAGACCTACAAGGGATTATAGTGGTCGTTATAGTTGAACGATCCATATTCACTCGGATCCTCTAGTATTAATATACTAGAGGGAATATGTACTTATATGTTGAACTTAAAAACTACTCCTAGAGGGGGTACGGCTACGCGCAACATGCTCATAGAGTATCTGAGTGTTGACCTTGGGTGCCGCATGATGATTTCATAATCTGTATGTGTTTGAAAACTGTTAATATGATGATGGTAGTTACGACTCACCAACAACGTATGTTGTTGACTCTGTGATTGACTTATGTTGCAGGTAAACAAGCGTAGGTGAGGACCTAATCGGAACTTGGATTACTCCCATGGTTGTTGTCACTATGAATAGGGCTCTGTATAATAAACGACTGATGTTTGTTCTGAATACCTGTTGTTATACTCTGAGTTTTCGGCTTAAAATCCTGGGTACAGATATAGACTTAGGGCAGGATTGACCCAGGAATTGTATGACCCAGGGTTTGACAGGTAACGCTCAATGACCCTGAATGTATTAGGAGTAAGGTAATGTCCCAGGATGTCGCCATAATCTAGGGAAGTTCATATTCGTTTTATTTTTGATTATATGACCCAGCATGCGGAAATGAGCCTGCATGCTAGGACATTATTACTAATGCATTGTGTGTGTGACATCCGAGAATTCCAAGGTTAACTTCCGTTAGACAATTCTGTTAGTTACGTTATAAGGGTTAACTTAGTAACTAATGTATAACTAGGCCGAATACGTCCACGTCCTTTGGTTGATCACCGAACCCGCCCATATGTGCTATGTGTTCATTATTGTTGTCATTATGTGCAATATGATTCAAAATGCATGATTTAATATTATGAATAGCATGACGAATTGTAAATCCTTGATTATGTGAAAATTGCCTGAGTTGTGCTGTCAGCGAAACTACCGGGCGAAACTGTAGTGTCGCCCGGTAGCCAGCTAAACCAATCAGATAAATGTGACCAGAGCCAGTTTCGCTTGGCCAGCGAAACTAGCCCCTGATATAAATAATCTTAATAAACCCTAGTTCTCCTATTTGCCTCATTTACACCACAAACACACATATTCTTCTCTGGAAATCTGGTCAGCCGAAAACCATCAAGAGAAACCAAGATCTCAGCCCAAGACAACATCCATTCGATTCCCTGATCGAATCGTGAGTCCCAAAACCTTTCCTTTATGCCATTTTCTATGCTTTTCTATGTGTTTCTTCATAAAGCATGCCTAGATCTCTATGTTATTGTTAGATTCTCTGATATGTTGCTTAGGATTGCTAGATCTACCATAAAGTTGATAACTTTACGTGTGAAATCCCTCCATGATGAAGATTTATGCTATTTTAGTCATTTTAGGGTTTTATATGTATTTTGGGTGATTTAATGATAAAATGCATGTTTAAGGTGTTAAAGCTTACTGATTTATGTTGGTAAATGCCTATGTATGCTAAACAATGAATTGCATGAAAAATGGAAGCTGTTAGGTTGATTTTTAGGCCGATCCGTATGTTTTTCGCGACCAGTGAAACTGTGGTGTTCTCTGGGCGAAATTGTCCAGCGAAACTATATATATCTTCAACCAGCGACACTATGCAGCGAAACTGCAGTGTCGCCGGGTAAACCAACCAGACCAGCTCGAGCGAATCTACCGAGCGAAATTCCCTGAACGAAAGTTCAAACCAGTTTCGGGCGAAACTAGGCTAGCGAAACTGTGTCAACAGTTTCGAGCGAAACTAGCCTAGCGAAACTGTGTCATCGGGTATTGCCTAGCGAAAGTGCTGCCCGTGCACATAGCGAAACTACCTAGCGAAATTGCTAGCGAAACTAAGACCAGAATCCAAACTTGTGCAATTTGCTTGAATGATATGCCATGACTTACATGATTATGCCATGATGATACATGCCTTGATTTCTGATATATATGAACCCTTGTTTATGATCAACCATCGGTGTCGTGTGTCTGTATGTCGAGTCATAGTTCCAACGTGCTATGTTATGGGCCATAGTGACGTTAAGTAAAGATTAGACACGAAACTAATACTTAAGACCTAAACGTGTTCATAGGTCTTCGATAAGCAATACTTGGATTATTAGCAAGTGTAGCAGTGCAACCAAAGGTGAGTGTCACTAACCCGATTACCGTGAACCCGTTTAGGGTCACACCGAACAACTGAAAATAAAACAATGCTGACAAACTCGAGAGTGCGAGGCACCTCCCTGATGAACAAGAAAACTCGGAGTGCTCGGCACCCACTGGATGAACTTGAAGTGTTTTATGGGAAACACTTGTGAAACTTAACAAACTATTTCTGAAACGAAAACCGTTTTAATATGGCTAGAGTAGGTTAAAGTCTAAACCACATGATATCACATGATTTCTAAGGATGCCTTGAAAACTTAAAAGTCCTTAACTAAATTGTACCATTAATTGTAAAGAGAGGGGATGTTGGGTAGATCTACTGGAGTTTGACAAACTCCGCCCCGTGGCACGGGGAGTGCACGGAGGTACAATATCAGCCTATCTGACCGTGATCCCGAGAGGACACGGGGGAGGCAAATCCGCGATGACGTAGGTCCGCAGTACTAGATGGCTCGGCCACTACAATAAAATATGGTCAGCTTTGGTACAAACTTCCTTAGTGCATGGAACAACGGATTAGCTACCCGCGATATCGGTTGAGCACTTTAACTATACAAAACTAGTACATACCCGATAACGTAGGTTACGGACAATACTTTTACTAAACCACGATACTATGATTCTGATTAACACAAGCATTACTTTTCATAAATAAATTGTACATAAGGATACGTTTACACGATTATGATTTATGAGACCGGGCCACTGCGTGACAAGCCCACTGTGAACTCACCAACCGTTAGGTTGACACTTGCGTGGTTTAAACTTTTGCAGATCGCTAAGGAGTATCCGGAGCGGGTTGGCATGGCACGTGAAGACTTTTATTTTTAATTAAACTAAATTGGGAATTTAATACAATGATTTGTAAAGCACGTGGTTAGTGCTAAGACAATACTTATTCCGCTGCGTTTGTATTTGAGACTTTACTTTATAACTGGTTTTTGAATTATCTCTGATTCATTTAGTATTTGTAACTAATGGTTGTGGATCCTGGTCTAGCCGCACCCCTTAACGGTATAAACTCCGTTGGTGGTTAATTGGGGGTGTGACAGATTGGTATCAGAGCCATAAGTTGCAGAGAACTGGAATCATTTTTGAAAACGATTTGGAAACTGCAACTTGAAACCTTAGTTACAAACGAACAACCAAATTCCCAAAACAAAATTTTTACGTGCCAACCTGGGATACTCGCTCTGCTGTGTAAGTAAAAGCTTAGTACGTATGTATATATATATATATATAAATATATATATATAGACCGTGTCTAGGAAGTCTAACGGAAAAACCTTAGGGAAAATTTTCACACACGAATACGAAACGCGAACGCTAATGCGCGCACTATGCTGGGGGAAAGCGACAACGAAACGACGCTACACACTACGTCCTGATTTCTACTACGATGACTACGCCGACGGTGACTTTTATGGGAAAGCCGACTTTCGACGATAGCTACTTACGATTTACGACGTTCCTCGACGACGCCTCGATTTCGCACAAAATTTTCTGGACTAATAGAGGGATAACGGGAACTGGCTAATATACATATTATGGGATATGTATAAAGTATAACTGTGACTGAACATTGGCTACTTTAACTGTTCAGCAAGATGTCTGGAAGAGGAAACGGAAGAGGCAACATAAACATGACGCCTGCACAGCTGCAAGCAATGATTAATGAACACGTGCAAGCCGCGGTGGCAGCCGTCCAAGCTGCATACGCCGCACAGGGTAACTATTATGCCGGTTAAGGCACAAAGCGATTATATTTTGACCTGTTTAATTTTAAAACCCGAACTACTTATGCATCAGGAAACCACCACCACTGCACGTTCAAGTCCTTCATGGATTGCAAGCCGATGACGTTTTCCGGCGAAGAAGGAGCTGTAGGACTCCTCAGATGGATCGAGAAGTCGGAAAAGGTCTTCTCCATGTGTAATTGCCCGGCTGAAAGCAAGGTGAAGTTTGCTACTGGTACCTTTGAAGGAGCTGCACTCTCCTGGTGGAACGCTGAAATTCAGATGGTTGGGCTAGACGCGGCTAATAACATGCAGTGGGAAGTATTTAAGGAACTGATCATGAATGAGTACTGTCCCCGTGACCAAGTGAAGAAGCTAGAAGGCGAATTCTTGAACCTAAAGATGGTTGGGTCTGAAGTCGAACAGTACACTGCACGATATCATGAGTACAAGGTCTTGTGCCCCTCAATGGTTGATGCTGAATTCAAACGCATTGAGCGTTATTTGGAAGGCCTTGCACCTCAAATCAAGAGTTTGGTGACCGCCAGCAACCCCGCCACCGTGCAGCAAGCCATCCGACTGGCTCACAAACTTACTGATCAGGAGGTCGAGAAGGGTACTTTACCTACGAAAGCCACTAAGAAGACTGCCTTAAGTGGCAAAAGAAAAGCTGATGATGAAGCTCCTGAAAACTCCATGAACAACCAGAGTGTTGGAAACAGCACTGGGAGATCCTATAACTCCCAAGGTCAAAGCAAGAGGTCTGGGAACAACAGTGGCAACTACCGCCAGGGTGGTAATGGTCAAGGCAACTACAGGGGTAACCTGCCTCTGTGTAACAAATGTGGGAAGCATCATGCTGGTGCTTGTAGAAAGAATCTGAGCTGTGAAAGGTGTGGCAAGAAAGGCCACGAAGCAAAAGACTGTTGGGCAACTCTACCTGAGCAGCAAAACCGCCAAAGGCAAAACAACAACAACAACAATCATGGCAACAACTATGGGAACAACCGCAACGGGCAAGGAAACAATCAGAACAACAATGGTGGAGCCCGTGGCTGTTTCGAATGTGGTGCTCAAGGCCACATTAAGAGGGACTGCCCGCAGTTAAGAAGGCAAGGTAATGGTAACAATGGCAACGGTGGGAACCCGGGCAACGGGAATGGTAACGGGAATGGTAATGGTGGAAACGGAAATGGTGGGAACGGTAGAGGTCGTGCCTTTGTCATGGGTCAAGGTGAAGCTCGCAATGATGCCAACGTGATTAATGGTAAATTTATTTTGAACGGTTTCTTTGCTACTGTATTGTTTGATTCTGGTGCTGAAAGAAGCTTTATTTCTACAAAATTTGCTAAATTGATTAATGCTAAACCTATTGCCCTAGACGCTAAATATGTGGTAGAGCTAGCTAATGGTAAACTCCATGATACGACTCAGATAGTTAAGGACTGTAAGTTAGAACTAGCTGGCCATACTTTAGGGATCAATCTTATGCCTTTCCCGATTGGTAGTTTTGACGTTATAGTAGGAATGGATTGGTTATCTGAGAATCGAGCTGAAATCTTATGTAAGGAAAAAGTGGTTCGTATCCCACTCGAAGGAGGTGAAATGTTAACGGTTCAAGGTGAAAAAGGTGGAGCAGTGACTGGTATTATTTCGTTTCTCAAAGCTCAAAAGTGCCTTCGTAAAGGTCACTTCGCGATTCTTGCAAACGTCACCGATTCGACACTTCCCGAGCGCAGAATCAACGACTACCCGATAGTTCGCGACTTCCAAGATGTATTTCCTGAAGATCTGCCTGGTTTGCCTCCATTTCGACAAGTAGAGTTTGGAATCGATTTAGTTCCTGGAGCGTCTCCGATTGCACGTGCACCTTATCGTTTGGCAGTAAGTGAACTCAACGAACTTTCCTCGCAACTTCAAGAGCTACTCGACAAAGGGTTCATTCGTCCAAGTTCGTCTCCATGGGGAGCCCCGGTATTGTTTGTCAAGAAGAAGGATGGAACGTTCCGCATGTGTATCGACTATAGAGAGCTCAACAAGGTTACAATCAAGAATCGGTATCCACTTCCTCGAATCGACGATCTCTTCGACCAGCTACAAGGTTCAAGTTACTTCTCAAAGATTGATCTGCGGTCTGGATATCACCAGCTTCGTGTTCGAGATGAGGATGTACCCAAGACTGCTTTCAGAACTCGCTATGGTCATTACGAGTTTTTGGTTATGCCGTTTGGGCTAACTAATGCGCCTGCCGTATTTATGGATCTGATGAATCGAGTGTGCAAGCCGTACCTCGATAAGTTTGTAATCGTTTTCATTGATGATATTCTGATCTACTCCAAGACGAAGGAGGAACACGAGGAGCACCTGCGACTTATCTTGGAATTGCTCCGCAAGGAACAACTTTATGCTAAGTTTTCGAAGTGCGATTTTTGGATTCGCGAAGTCCAGTTCCTTGGACACATTGTCGATCAGAATGGAATTCATGTCGACCCAGCAAAAGTGGAAGCTATCAAGAATTGGCCTACCCCAAGAGCGCCGACCGAAATCCGACAATTTTTGGGACTTGCCGGATACTACCGAAGGTTTATCAAGGGTTTCTCGCAATTGGCTCAACCCTTAACAGCTTTAACGCACAAAGGAGTGCAATATAGATGGGGTGAAAAAGAAGAACGCGCGTTTCAAACTCTCAAAGATATGCTATGCTCAGCTCCAATTCTCGCGTTACCCGATGGGGTTGACGACTTTGTGGTTTACTGTGATGCATCCATCCAAGGACTCGGTTGCGTGTTGATGCAACGGGATAAGGTGATTGCCTATGGGTCCAGGCAACTAAAGGATACTGAGAAGAACTATACAACGCATGATTTGGAATTGGGAGCAGTTGTTCACGCACTTAAGATTTGGAGACATTACCTCTACGGAACGAAGTGCACAATATTTACTGACCACAAAAGCTTACAGCACATCTTTGATCAGAAGGATCTCAACATGCGACAACGACGGTGGGTCGAGTTACTGAACGATTATGACTTAGCAATCAAATATCACCCAGGAAAAGCCAATGTTGTGGCTGACGCCCTAAGTCGAAAAGAGTATGAAAAGCCTCGACGGGTACGAGCGCTGCAACTTACCATCCACACGGGATTGCCGGATCGGATCCGCAATGCCCAACAGGAAGCCTTGAAAGAAGAGAACTTCGCAGCTGAAGCACTGCGTGGGTAGATGGAAATTATGAAGTTAAGTCCGACGGACTCAGGTATTACAATGACAGAATTTGGATTCCTTTACTTGGAAATCTTCGTGAGCTCGTGATGGACGAGGCTCACAAGTCAAGGTATTCGGTGCACCCTGGATCGGATAAAATGTACCAAGATTTAAAGAGTTTGTATTGGTGGCCGAACATGAAAGCCGACATCGCGCGATATGTGGCTAAGTGCTTAACATGCTCAAGGGTGAAGATTGAGTACCAAAAGCCTTCTGGATTGTTGCAACAACCAAAGATCCCAGAATGGAAATGGGAGGATATTTCAATGGATTTTGTAACGGGATTACCTCATCGATCGAATCGACCAGATGCGATTTGGGTTATCATTGATCGATTAACCAAATCTGCACATTTTATCCCAATGAAAGAAAGTGACAACATGGATAAGTTGACAAAGCTGTACATTGACCGAATTGTGGCGCGTCATGGAGTGCCTAAGACTATTATCTCTGATCGAGATCCCCGATTTACTTCCCGACTATGGCAATCCATGCAAGAAGCACTGGGAACTAGACTGGATATGAGTACAGCCTATCACCCGCAGACCGACGGTCAGACGGAACGAACTATTCAGACTCTTGAAGACATGCTCCGAGCTTGCGTTCTCGAATTTGGTAAAGACTGGGAGGCTCACCTTCCGTTGGTGGAGTTCTCCTACAACAACAGTTATCATTCAAGTATCGGTGCTGCGCCTTTTGAAGCTCTTTATGGCAGAAAATGCAGATCGCCCGTGTGTTGGGCCGAGACGGGTGAGAAGGGACTCACCGGACCGGAAATCATTCATGATACCACTGAACGCATTATTCAAATCAGAAAGCGGATAGCCGCAGCACGTGACAGACAAAAGAGCTATGCCGATAAACACCGTAAACCTTTGAAGTTCGAGGTAGGCGACAAGGTGCTGTTGAAGGTATCTCCCTGGAAGGGTGTGATACGCTTCGGAAAGCGTGGAAAGCTGAATCCTCGCTATATCGGTCCTTTTGAAATCATTGGGGAAGTAGGCCCGGTGGCCTACCGATTACAACTCCCTGTAGAACTCGATGGAGTTCACAACGTGTTTCACGTTTCTAACCTAAAGAAATGTCTGGCTGAAGACATCGAAATAATTCCCTTGGAGGAATTGGAAATTGACGAACACTTGAGATTTATTGAGCAACCGGTAGAAATCATGGGACGCGAAGAGAAAGCCCTCAAACGTAGCAAGATTCCGATCGTCAAGGTACGATGGAACTCAAAGCGTGGACCTGAATATACTTGGGAAGGAGAGGATCAGATGAAGAAAAAGTATCCTCACCTGTTCGAACAAACGTCCACGGAAACTCAAGGTATGATTTAATTTTGGGGACCAAAATTCCTTTAACAGGAGGAGGATGTGACGACCCTAAAACTTTTGCTTTCTTTCCCCAGCAACGACGACAGCTGATGCTGCGAACGCTACGCAAGAATAATTATCGGGACGAAAATTCCAATTACAAGGGGATGATGTGACATCCGAGAATTCCAAGGTTAACTTCCGTTAGACAATTCTGTTAGTTACGTTATAAGGGTTAACTTAGTAACTAATGCATAACTAGGCCGAATACGTCCACGTCCTTTGGTTGATCACCGAACCCGCCCATATGTGCTATGTGTTCATTATTGTTGTCATTATGTGCAATATGATTCAAAATGCATGATTTAATATTATGAATAGCATGACGAATTGTAAATCCTTGATTATGTGAAAATTGCCTGAGTTGTGCTGTCAGCGAAACTACCGGGCGAAACTGTAGTGTCGCCCGGTAGCCAGCTAAACCAATCAGATAAATGTGACCAGAGCCAGTTTCGCTTGGCCAGCGAAACTGCCAGCGAAACTAGCCCCTGATATAAATAATCTTAATAAACCCTAGTTCTCCTATTTGCCTCATTTACACCACAAACACACATATTCTTCTCTGGAAATCTGGTCAGCCGAAAACCATCAAGAGAAACCAAGATCTCAGCCCAAGACAACATCCATTCGATTCCCTGATCGAATCGTGAGTCCCAAAACCTTTCCTTTATGCCATTTTCTATGCTTTTCTATGTGTTTCTTCATAAAGCATGCCTAGATCTCTATGTTATTGTTAGATTCTCTGATATGTTGCTTAGGATTGCTAGATCTACCATAAAGTTGATAACTTTACGTGTGAAATCCCTCCATGATGAAGATTTATGCTATTTTAGTCATTTTAGGGTTTTATATGTATTTTGGGTGATTTAATGATAAAATGCATGTTTAAGGTGTTAAAGCTTACTGATTTGTGTTGGTAAATGCCTATGTATGCTAAACAATGAATTGCATGAAAAATGGAAGCTGTTAGGTTGATTTTTAGGCCGATCCGTATGTTTTTCGCGACCAGCGAAACTGTGGTGTTCTCTGGGCGAAATTGTCCAGCGAAACTATATATATCTTCAACCAGCGACACTATGCAGCGAAACTGCAGTGTCGCCGGGTAAACCAACCAGACCAGCTCGAGCGAATCTACCGAGCGAAATTCCCTGAACGAAAGTTCAAACCAGTTTCGGGCGAAACTAGGCTAGCGAAACTGTGTCAACAGTTTCGAGCGAAACTAGCCTAGCGAAACTGTGTCATCGGGTATTGCCTAGCGAAAGTGCTGCCCGTGCACATAGCGAAACTACCTAGCGAAATTGCTAGCGAAACTAAGACCAGAATCCAAACTTGTGCAATTTGCTTGAATGATATGCCATGACTTACATGATTATGCCATGATGATACATGCCTTGATTTCTGATATATATGAACCCTTGTTTATGATCAACCATCGGTGTCGTGTGTCTGTATGTCGAGTCATAGTTCCAACGTGCTATGTTATGGGCCATAGTGACGTTAAGTAAAGATTAGACACGAAACTAATACTTAAGACCTAAACGTGTTCATAGGTCTTCGATAAGCAATACTTGGATTATTAGCAAGTGTAGCAGTGCAACCAAAGGTGAGTGTCACTAACCCGATTACCGTGAACCCGTTTAGGGTCACACCGAACAACTGAAAATAAAACAATGCTGACAAACTCGAGAGTGCGAGGCACCTCCCTGATGAACAAGAAAACTCGGAGTGCTTGGCACCCACTGGATGAACTTGAAGTGTTTTATGGGAAACACTTGTGAAACTTAACAAACTATTTCTGAAACGAAAACCGTTTTAATATGGCTAGAGTAGGTTAAAGTCTAAACCACATGATATCACATGATTTCTAAGGATGCCTTGAAAACTTAAAAGTCCTCAACTAAATTGTACCATTAATTGTAAAGCGAGGGGATGTTGGGTAGATCTACTGGAGTTTGACAAACTCCGCCCCGTGGTACGGGGAGTGCACGGAGGTACAATATCAGCCTATCTGACCGTGATCCCGAGAGGACACGGGGGAGGCAAATCCGCGATGACGTAGGTCCGCAGTACTAGATGGCTCGGCCACTACAATAAAATATGGTCAGCTTTGGTACAAACTTCCTTAGTGCATGGAACAACGGATTAGCTACCCGCGATATCGGTTGAGCACTTTAACTATACAAAACTAGTACATACCCGATAACGTAGGTTACGGACAATACTTTTACTAAACCACGATACTATGATTCTGATTAACACAAGCATTACTTTTCATAAATAAATTGTACATAAGGATACGTTTACACGATTATGATTTATGAGACCGGGCCACTGCGTGACAAGCCCACTGTGAACTCACCAACCGTTAGGTTGACACTTGCGTGGTTTAAACTTTTGCAGATCGCTAAGGAGTATCCGGAGCGGGTTGGCATGGCACGTGAAGACTTTTATTTTTAATTAAACTAAATTGGGAATTTAATACAATGATTTGTAAAGCACGTGGTTAGTGCTAAGACAATACTTATTCCGCTGCGTTTGTATTTGAGACTTTACTTTATAACTGGTTTTTGAATTATCTCTGATTCATTTAGTATTTGTAACTAATGGTTGTGGATCCTGGTCTAGCCGCACCCCTTAACGGTATAAACTTCGTTGGTGGTTAATTGGGGGTGTGACAGTGTGTCTATATCTGATCAAGGACAGGTTGACGAAATCCACTAGCGGTCGAATGGGATGAGCTTGTGACTTATTTCACACGTGGTCAAAAGGCTTTAGCTAAAAACTCGGTCAACCAACTGAAAGACGCGTTGAAGAGAGGATCCCTGGAATATCGGACAAGTTGTTGAAGAGCTAGGAGTATATATAGGACACTTAGTCATTTCATTCAGCTCACTCGAGCTTTACACATTGTATTCTCGTATTCAATTCTCTGTTTACTCACTGTACTCAAACAATTTCGTGATCAATAAATTGGTAGCGTGTGTTATCGCTACCCGGGGTTTTTATGCCGGCAGTGCCTTAGAGACATCTAAGGGCTAAGGGCTTTTCCCTAGTAAAATTCTCGGTGTTCTTATTTGCATTCAAGGTTTCATTTGTGTTATCAAGTTTCTTAATCAATTTCATAATTAAACTCACGTTTTTTTCCAGGATTCTGGCTTTTGTCCCTGGAATTCAACTGTTGTCCCAGGATTTTTGAAATAGTTTTCCTATCTTAATCCTAGGCACCAAACCTCACAATCTTATTTGGTTCAAATCTTACAAATTTTGCTTAAGTAATTTTTAGCCGAAACAATTTGACGCCCACCGTGGGGCAATTGGTGTCAATCTTTTGTCAAACTCTTTTCAGATTCGTCCTAAACTTGTTTTACCAAGATTTATCTAAAAATGTCGACAAAAATGAACACCTCAAATGTTTCGGTTTCTGCTGTGACTACTTCAACAAGCGGAGTCACCCCACCGGCTCCAAGGTTCAGTACTTCAACAAGCGGAGTCGCCCCACTGGCTCCAAGGTTCAGTACTTCAACTATACACAGCGACGGACCGACAGTCAACCATGAACTGATCGAGACTGAAAACATCCCAGAAGACCCTGTCATGATATCCAATAATGATATCCTGACCACACTCGCTAATATGGAGCGCCACATGGAAGACCAACAAAAGGTGAACCAGGAATTCATGGCCCAATTGACGAGCATGAGATGAGAGATACCCAGGGCTGCACCGGTTCAGCCTTCTCCCCTCGATCCCAGTATTCTGAATTTCAGCACCCCTGGAAGCAATTCCAGGGTACATGAAAGTGTCACCCCACTGGACAGGAGATCAACGTCCTTCGCTGCTCAGATGACCCAGGCTAATTTACCCAGGATGTCCACCATCAGAGAACCAGCCCTTAATCCTGGGACAAATATGACCCGCGATGTCGGTAACACTCCCCAAACTCTTGTCTATTATGCTGATACTAACAATTCAATGCAGAATCACTACGTCAAAATGCACCTTTGGCCACAGAAAAAAACCATGACCAAAGGTGTTTGGTCATGTTTTTTTCCATTCCAATCGACACCAAAGGTCCCGTCACCTTATATACCCTATGCCCACGTTACAATATCAGTGGCTGAAGCCACCTATAAGCGTGGCTAAAGGGTACCAATATTTATTGTTGTAATCAAACAATTCTTCTGGAAAGCGTGGCCAAAGGGTCCCAACGACCACATGTGTTTGTTTAACGTGGCCTTTGGTATTATATGGTCACATATATTTGTGTTTTAGCCACATACATTATAAAAGTACGTGGCCAAAGGGTTGCTGAAATCATACATTTTCTCACAATACGCGTGGCCAAAGGGTGGCAACGGCCACGTTAAAATATCAAAAGCGTGGCCTTTGGTATGATATGGTCACTTATATTTGTGTTTTGGCCACATATGTTATAAAAAACGTGGCCAAATGGGTTGCTGAAATTATAATTTTTGTCCCAATACGCGTGGCCAAAGGGTGGCAACCGCCACGTTAAAATATGAATAGCGTGGCCTTTGGTATTATATGGTCACGTATATTTGTGTTTTAGCCACATATGATATGAAAAAACGTGGCCAAATGGGTTGCTGAAATCATACATTTTGTCCCAATACGCGTGGCCAAAGGGTGGCAACGGCCACACTAAAATATAAAAAGCGTGGCCTTTGGTATTATATGGTCACGTATATTTGTGTTTTAGCCGCATATATTTGGAAAAAGAAAGTGGCGAAAGGGTAGTTGAAATCAGATATTTTATCCCAATACGCATGGCCAAAGGGTGGCAACGACCACGTTAAAATATCAAAAGTGTGGCCTTTGGTATTATATATTTTCTTAATTATAATTAATTAAACTGCATATTACACTATATAACATTTAACAACGATTGTACAACTCTTGCAGCGCAAATTACAACCCCTAATGCATGTCAACGATTGTACAATTCTTGCAGCGCAAATTACAACCCCTAATGCATGTTTTGCGTGTGTTACAACAAGAGATGCCATATGTACAAGCAACTTTCCTTTTTGGTACTGATGAGATTGACTGTGGGTGTATAATATACGCCAATCTCACATTCTCTGCTTCTCCCATTCTTCACACAATAACCAAGCTTTCTCTCTCTCTCAGCGATTTCTTTCTCTCTCTAAGAAAGAAAGACGATCGGTTACCGTTTACGTCCGTCGATGTACGTGATGGTTTGTGGTCTGTTTCTTTCAGCACCATTCTTACGTTTCTCTCATCGGCGGCATACCGGTGAAGGGTTTTTAGAGTATGGTTGGTTTTGTTTGTTTTTCCGATGACGCTGTATAGATCCGAAATAACCATTGATGGTTGTCTCCAGAATGGCGCGCCGTTTACGGCCGTCGATGGCCAGATATGAGGTACGTGATGGTTTGTGCTCGGTTTGCTCCGCTTAGGGTGTTGAAGTGGCCATGGTTGCTCCGCCTGGGCGTTGAAGCACCAATGGTTAATTATCCTCTGTGCATTTTTTGTTTGTCAGCAGACTTGGTTTGTGAAATTGTTCGGATTTCCGGTGGCGCGTGCGCGACAATGGGGTGGCGTTTTATCGAACATGCACCCTCTTTTTATGTCGTTTATGTTGTGTAGTTGTTTTGGTGGTTTTTTACATCTTCTATTTGTTCAGTAACCCGTAACCCTAATTTGAATTATTAGAATAATTTACTCGGTTGTCTGGAGGATAATAAGGGTTCATGGGGAATAAGAGTTTTCTATGGAGATTCCCCCTTTTCACTAAACCCATTGAAGCGCCGATGATTAATTACCCTTTCTGCGTAGATGCCTTTGTCGGCTTGATTTACGGTTTACCTATGGTTCCATCATTTGATTTTGGCAATCTTGGCTTCTGTATGGTTTTGATGCCTATGTTTACGATGCTTTTGGTTATGATTTGCTATGATTTGTAAAGCTGATGGATGTCACGAATCTGATGAAATTGATGAATGTGATGAACTAATCTCAGCCGCTCTTCTTTTGCAGATTTGACTTTAGAAGGTTTCCAGTGATAATCTGATTATGAATCTTTGTTCCCTCCTATTGGCCCCTATTTTGGTTGCTTCTGGTTAACATGAAAGGCTATGATGATGTAAATCTGAGCCAAGAAGGATTGCTTCCTTGGTGGCCGTCATTTTGACGTTGTCGCCGGTTCAAATCGATTTAAATATGGCTGTAAACGACGCTTTGTGGTTCATCTGAGTAATGTCAGCGGGATTCAGGCTGATGGTCAATCTGTATGGTTTCTGTTTCACTGTCTATGATGTAAATCTGTGAAGTGGGTTCTGGCTATGATGAAAAATCTGTAAAGTGGTTTGGACGAATTCTAAATCTTGGCAAAACAATAATTTTGCAGCCAATAAGGATTTGTATGACATGAATTACCACACAGATTTGAGCCAAGAAGCTTTTCATTTATTATAATTTCATTTTGCTCATGATTTGTTTTTAGTTTTTTTTTTTTAGTGTTAGATTTCTCTTGGAGCTCTTGAGGAGGAAGGTAATTTATTGGGTGGTTTATAAGAAATATTTTGTCATAGAGTTCTTTATTTACACATATTCATGCAAATGCAAAGGAGATAATGTCTTTCATTCTTTTATAGCTACATATTTAAAGTTTGTTTAAAGTCTTGCAGTCCAATACCATTTTTACGTTCTGATAACATCTTTTCATGTGCAGGTATGATCTCTTCTATGTAATTGCTGCAGTGTTATTTGACTTTCACAGGTTAGGCTTCTTATTTGTATTGATGTGGAGGCGCTGGGCCATCTTAATCAGTTCTACCATCATGTTCAGGAGAGTAGTGTGGTACCCGAGAAGGAGATATGTTCAATCACGTTCGTTTGGTGTTTTTTTTTTTGCTTTCTTATAAAAACCCTAATTTGAAAATTTAATGGTTCTAATTAGACTTCTTTAGTGATGCAGTTTCCATTCAGTTTAGCGATTCGGTTAAAAAAAATTCACTTAATTTTTTCTTGCTGTGTGATTTTGTTTATTAACTATTTCTCTTCGTATTATTGTTATGGATAACTGTTTTTTTATGTTTGCTCCCATTCATATTTATATTATCTAGATGCAACTTATCAACAGGAATTCAGAAAGGAACTAATGAGTATGTGTGGTAAAAATGATGCAAGATAAACTCACAATCTCACAACCAACAACACCACGATGTATATATGCTTTTGCCAGTTTTTTCTCCACTTTCAGGTTTGAGCTTTAGTATGTTTATTTTTATTTAATGTAATCTTGATGTTGTTATCGGATGTTTCTATCTTTTTCTCCTCTGATATGTTCTTATTTTCTTGGTTGCAGGTCTGGGAATCGATTTCTGTTCGTTGTTGTATGTAATTCAAGGTAAGCACCTTATGTTAGATGGTTTTGATTAGTTAATTTTTTCCTATGTTTTGTGATTGTTTCTGTTTGGTCTGGAAAGGACAAAAATACATAGGATTGGTAGTTTAATTAATTAAACAATGGTTTATGGGTTAGAATCTTGAAGCTTTTGTGTCATGTTTGAAAATCTTCTAATTCGATCAATAGAGTATCGTGCACCAACATGTTCATTATAGGAACTGTTCTAATATTTAGACAAAAACATGTTTTTTAAAATTAACTGTTATGGATGACAAGATAAAATTTTTGTATTAGTATAGTATTTTGAAGTTTTTATTAGTGCCATTATGATCTATTCGTAGTCAGTTGAATGATTCATCAATTTATGTTCGAGAACATATGGCTTCTCGCATAAGATTTGCAGATTTTGGGCTATTAAATTCAAGGCTTCACTTTGCTTCGCAATGAATCATCATGAAGCAGCTGGGAAAAATATAGAAAATTCCTCAAAGTCCCCTCTTGAAGCTCAAAATAACTTTCTTCTCCATCTGTATATATGATAAACTGTTTTATTTTAGCATTGTGGTTCTATGTTCTTTGTTATTGTTATTGAAAATGCAACCAACCTTTGTCTAACATTGAGGCTTTTTACATCTTGGGTGTCACGAGATAACAACCCGTAGTTCTTGCAGCAACGCGCTAATCGTAAAGCTTGTTAATTAATATAGAGAAACCTTAAAATCATATTATAATTAAAAATTAATGTACATACACTAATCAAATGCTGTTCAAAAAATAACATACACTAATCAAAGTTTAATTTGTATAATAATTAATTATAATTTCTTTTCCGTGCTCATCAGCTGCTTCTGCTGGATCCGTGTACTATGTTTTCTGTTTATAAGATCTTGAGTCAGCTGGTTTGGTGTTAAGTACACTTTCGGCATCTTTTTCCGATCATTATTTACCTGGAAAATGACAGATAAAACTGATCAGATATATATTATATATATATATATATATATATATATATATATATATATATATATAGTTAACTAATTATAGCGGATACGATTAACTAATGTAGTAATTACATGTGGTTGTTCCAGTACTTTTTAAACCGTAGAATGATCAACCGGCTGTGATTTATCTGACTTGTTATTAGAATGAAAGATCATTCGTTTCATCGGCCATGCAATAATATACTAATTTTCAACCTCAGAAAGCGTTGTTTTACCATCTACTGGGAATGGTAAAAATGTTGCACCCTTATTGACCTGATAAACTTTAATTCTACGGCAACCAGAAGGTAATGGACTTTCATGAATCTTCTCATCTTTTTGTTTTGGTAATAATTCAACCATTCCCATGACATTCATTGGATCCCCCTCCATGTGCAACGTTGCAGTTTCGCACCGCTGATCAGAAGTGACATAATAATAATAATAATATTAATTATAGCATATATATATTAACAGTTAATTAATTAAAGTAAAAAAATAAAATAAAAAATTGTGGTATATACTAATCTATATACCTCTTGGATTACTGGCTGATCGATAGGAGCTACAATGGCATCATAGTTATTTGGTTTTTCCAACCGATCACTCTTCTTAGGAGGTACTTTACGAGCTGCAGGTTTTACTTATTTTGCATGTCTCTTATTCTTTTCCTAAATTGACACCATGTAATTAATTGATTAGTAACATATATATTAATTAACAATAACGTCAAAGCGATTTGTCAAATCCTTAATTATATATATATACCACTTTATGCTCTGATGCCCCAGCAGTACTGGCTGCAACAGCTGCTGCTTCTATTATTTTTCTCTTTTTCCCCTAATTAAGAAAACATCAGCATTTAATTAAATGATCATATAGCAATTAGTTATAAGGGAAGTACACAACTGTGTAAATTAAAATAGTTACCCTTTCCTTTTGCGACGTTGTTGTAGATGTAGGAGTGTGTTGTGATAGAGTCGCAGAACAGACCTACAATTCAATTAATTAATAAAATCATATCGATCATAACCGGCTAAACATTAGTTAACTATCCAGATAACCATTCGGATGAAGTACAAACTTATCATAGCTGGAACAGTTAATTATTATATATATTCCGGAACAACTCTAACTATCCTGATGAACTTTACCAACCCTGATGAACTTTACCTATACTGGTGAACTTTAACTATCCGGATGAACTATAACCAACACGGTGAACTATAACTAGAGACGCATGTTCATCCAGATTGTTGGTGCAAAATATGTGTGACGTGTGTGTATTCCAGTTAGTGTCGTTAGTTGATATAGTTAGTATAGTTAAATCATTGTCAAAGGGCAATTTGTGTCATTTACTAATAGTTGAGGGGTTTTGAAGGTTCGGACAAAGTGAGGCTCCGAACTGGTTTGCTTATAAATATATGGTTTGAAGGTTCGGAGCATCACTTCACGAGTTCACCATAACCGTTTTTTAGAGCAATTCACAGGGAGGAATTTTTGCTCTTGATTTTCAGATTTCTGTTCGTTCTTGAGTCAATCATATGTAATCTGGATCAAATCTATGCTATAATCGAGTTTTATTTACACGATTCGTGTTCTTCATGTTCTTAGTTTTCGGTGATCTTTCGGTCCAAATTCGGTGTACAAATCACTAGATCCGACACTATACGCGTTTTCAATTGGTATCAGAGCAATCCAGGCGTGATTCTACACCAATTTCGATCGAATTCAGAGCTTAATTTGAGAGAAATTGCTCAGTTTGACTTTTACGAGTCAAACTGTTCATCGTTTGACTCAGAAATTCGAAGAATCTGTTGATATTTGGGGATTCTAACCTGTCCAGATCGTTTCTAAATGTTATTCCGAAGCTATTGCAAGTGATTTCGTCGATAATGGTTAACGTTTGATCTGATTCGCAAATCATAGGGGCGTTAGTTTGTGTTCTTCGAATTCTCCAATGGTGTTTCATTGATTTGTTGTTATTTGAACCTATACTCAGCTGAAATCGATTACCGGTGATCATACGAGAGTGTAGCAACAATCGAAACAAATTTTCATCAAGTTTTGATACGATTTGAAGTTTCCAATCTCGTTCATATTCCGTAGTTCAAATTACGCATCTGTAAACGGATTTAAAAGCATACAACAATGGTGCTTGATTGATAGGTTGTGTCGAGACAAATTCAACGATGCTTTCGGATTGATTTTTCGTTGAGCATACAAAGAGTTATCGATTTTTGAAGGTTTGCCGGAAATTTACCAGGTCGCCGGAATTGTTTGTTCTCCGGTGGTGTTCATCGGTGGTCTCCAAACCCTAATTTTTGAGTTCCACGACTATTTTGTCCTATTTGGACAATAGTTATTCACAAATTGTCATATTTAGTCCCTTTAGTTTTAAAACTATTAAAAGAAGACAACTAAACATTTTTCTTTTCTTTTAAAAACAATAAAGATTTTAATAAAAGAAACAAAACACACAAAGCTTTTTATAAAATAATAAATAAAAAAAACCAATTTTTTTTTACAAGATCGGACAAATCGTACAATTTAAAAAAAAAAAAAATTACATAAAGTTTTTGTGTTCATTGAATTGTTTCGTGAACACAAAATATTTTTACGTTTATTAAATCACTTAGTTCACATAAAGTCTTTTGTTTTTGTGTGTTTTTACCGTGTTTTTTTTTTATCGCTTGTTTTCTTAAATAATTTTTTTTTAAAAACAAAAACAAAATGTATGACATTGATGCTTTTATTGGTCGTAAACATCAGAATGTGCCAAAACTGATAAAGCTTAAGGATTATCCTAGTTGGGTAACAAGTTTTAAAGCATATGTTGATAAAGTGGATGAAGATTTGTGGATTTCAATGAAGAAAGAGTTTACTTACCCAACTTATTCTGATGGGGTACCTAAAATGCAAAGAAATCTTTCATCCGAGGAAAATGAACGTTATGAGAAAGAACAAAAGGCAAGAAGAGTTCTTACAATGGCATTACCAAAAGAACTGATGTCTCACTTCAAGACTTGCAAGGATTCTAAAATGTTATGGGATGCTCTTGCTCAGAAATATGCTGAAATGAATAAATTCAGAAAGAAGATTGACACTGAGGAATCTGAATCTTGTGCAAATTGTAAGATTATGACAAAAACGTGTACTGAATATACTACGAAACTTGACAGTTCTCAAGAACAAAACACATTTCCAATTCAAAAGGCATCTTCTGACATATCATTGACATTGTCTGAAAGGATTGCATTGAAAGAAAACAAAATTCTTCAGAAAATAGATAGACTTGTCAATAGTATTCAAAATGACAAGGAAAAGATCGAGATAGAAAAAGTGTTTGAGGATATCCAGGTTCAGAAAAACAAAGACATTCCAATTGAAGAAGTTCAAAAAGATGGTTCTTCAAAATGTGAAGCTGCTGAGAATGAATTGAAGATTAAGCATGAGAATGCGGAGTTGATTGCAAAAGTTTCAAAGCTGACTAAAACAAATGATGATTTGATAAATGAAGTTGAGAAATGGAAGAAAGAAGCAAATGATATGGCTGTAACTTTTGATGATTTGTTTGCAAAATCAAAGATCAAACTTGAAGGTCTAGAAAAGGATGTTGTTGATCTTACTGCTAAAGAATTAGGTCATCAAGAGGATAACACAAAGCTCTTAGATGCTAAAGTTGAATTGCTTCGTGAAAACAAGCTTTTAAAGCAGAATGTTGAGATTTATAAACAAAAATGGGAAAAGGTTGTTCAAGAAACATATGATGCTCATGATCAGTTGAGGAGAGAAAAGTTTACTCTGAATAGAACAACAGAAGAATTTATTGCAACACAAAAAGAGTTAGCTGAAGCGCAGAAGATAATTGCAGATATGAAGATTGAGGTGTGTGATTTCAAAAGACAGTTGCATAATCTCAATAATTCATCGTCTTTCACAAATTTTTTATGCAAAAAGGAGAATTTTCAACAGATTTTTGGTGATGCAATTCTGAAAAATGTTCCACCTCCTGTGGTTATTGAAAATTCTATCAATACTTTGAAAGCAACAGAAGAAGTTCATGATTATTCAAAGTTTGCTGATAATTCTTCTGAGAAGAAAAAGTCAAAGTCGCAGAAGAAAAATGAAGAGAATTTTGATGCTAACAAGAGAACTAAATTTGTTTCAAGTTCCATATTGCTTGATACGGAAAAGGTTTTTGACGACAAATTTTCAGAGATTGTGATTGATGAATCTTTGCTTTCCAATAAAGATGATTTAAATGCCATCAAGGATGAGTTTTCTCGACTTGCTTCACAAGGTCATGAGAAACCTAAGTCGGTAGCAGATAAATCTAAAAAATATGGTGGTCTGGGATATGAAAGCAAAGACGATAACGTGAATGTTGGAAATGATTTTCAAGATGTGCTTGAGATAGAAGACATTGTGGAGGATATCAAGGTTCACAAAGAAAAGGAGATTCCACTTGAGAATCATATTTTGTGTGAACCTGAAGCTGATTTTCTGTCAACGAATTCTAAGTTAGCGCGTCAAGAGAGTGATTCTTCTCAACATTCTACAATGTCAACAGAATCCATGTCATCTCCTAAGTCGGTTGATAGGAGGGTTTGCTTTTACTGCAACAAGACGGGACATGTGATTCGTGATTGTGCTACTCGAAAAAGGTTTTCACGTGGTTCATATCGATCGTCATCATCTGATTCAATGATTCTTACTGAGGTACCTATTAGACAAAATCAGAAAAACCAACGAAAGCCAGCTCATCAGAAGCCGGTTGTTGGTAGAATCTCAAATTATGATGATTGGTCACCACAGTTTTCAAAACCAACACATTTTTCAAAAAGAAAACAATTTTTCAATAATGATTTTAAAATGCCTTATTCAAATGAGTTTTCATATTATGGGCATCGACAACATCACTCAAAATCTGAGAAAATGTTGGTCGAAGAGTTATTGAATATGGTTTTAACCAAGTCAAAGTTTTTCAATGGTTCTGATTCGCATCGGGCGAAATCGTCTAAACCATTTCGTTCTTGGAAACAGAAAATGGCAACCTCGGCGGGAAACGATTTTGTTGAGGATACGGGTCGACCCAAGCCGGTTTGGGTTCCCGTATTTAACTAAAAAAATTTGTTTGAGGTTGTGTGCAGGTACTTCAAGAAGGCCTATTAGTGATTGCAAAGTTGCTGATAGTGGAGTATTTTGCTTAAGTTAGCGCTTCACAGAGTTGATATTTCACAAAATTTTTAGAAAATGATTTTCAAAATCTAAAAATGCGAGGTATCCGTGTTGATCGATCAATTTTATTTTCTTTCCTTTTCCTTTCTTTCATATCTTTAGGGGGAGAAATTTTGGAAAATTCAAAAACAGAGTTTGTTGAATTTTAGGGGGAGAAATTTGAAAATATAAAAAATGGAAAATTGAGAAATTGATTTGACAAAAGCAAGAAATGATAGTACATCAGCATATACGCTATCTGCCATGGATAGATTAAGTCTAAAGGCTGTAGGTGCTTGTATGATCTGTGAATGTGCATGATTAATCTGATATCTGCAAGTAAGATATAAATATAAAGCTTGCCTGATAATCTTTGGTTGTTTGCTTCTTGATGAATGCTATGTGATGATTCTGACAAAAATAGAATAAAGAGATATCCTGATGAATGCATGTTTTCATTTTGAAAGATTTAAACTTGTTTGATTTTCTTTATTTTGTCAAACGATCGGACTTTCTCTGCGTATCGAAAGATCGACCTGATTGTTGTTCGTTTGACGTTCTGCTTTATTTTTATTGGTGTTTCGTATAATTCATCGGACTTTCTCTGCGCGTTCGGAAGAACCGACCTGATTGTTGTTGGATTATACAACTTCAACTTGTTTTGCTTTCTTATTTTCTCAAATACTTGGGTTTTCTCTGCGTGTCGAAAGACCGACCTGATTGCTAGGTATTTGAGGTTCTGCTTTATTTTTGCATGACTCATCAAGGATGTTTAAATCTCGAATAAACGTTACTTCTATAAGATAAACACGATGATTTGCAAGTATTTCTGATAGAGTAGAAGCCGAGTTGTCAGTGCATGATAAAATTACCTTAAGCATATCTGAAAACGATAAATATGATTGGTGCATGCTGAAATAAACATAAATGTTGTATTTGCGATTATCTTGGCTTGCATGCTGATTAAGACCGAAATTGAAATGTGTTAGATGCGTTATGTCTGATATGATCTTGCGTCGTGATCTTTCTCACAAAATACCAAAAATAGAGTTTGTTTCTGTATTGCAATTTCATTTCATTTCAAGAAAAGTGCAAAAAGATTTTTGGTGTGTTTTGATATAAACTTTGTAAAAATCCAAAAAGATTTTCTTTCTTCTTTGTTTTTGATCTGATCGACACGTGATACAACAAATTTTCAAAATTAAATTTCTTGGTTTCTCCAAAGGAGAGTTTTGTTTCCAAGATTAAAGTTATGTTTGAAAAAGAAAAACCGCACTTCTGTCTTCTGAAGATTGCAGGTTGATATCATCAAAGTCTTTCAGATAAAGATCTCAGAATGGATTTCAAGCATGGATGCAAAGCTATCAAAGAGTTTATTACTTTCAGAATTGGTTCAGTTGACTTAGTCCTGTTCAAGCCATGCTTACCCTACATCAACTAACAACAGTTTCAAAGAGTTTGAAGATCTGATACAGCACACGTCAAGGGGGAGTTAAATTTTTCAAAATAGTGTCGGATCTAGTGATTTGTACACCGAATTTGGACCGAAAGATCACCGAAAACTAAGAACATGAAGAACACGAATCGTGTAAATAAAACTCGATTATAGCATAGATTTGATCCAGATTACATATGATTGACTCAAGAACGAACAGAAATCTGAAAATCAAGAGCAAAAATTCCTCCCTGTGAATTGCTCTAAAAAACGGTTATTGTGAACTCGTGAAGTGATGCTCCGAACCTTCAAACCATATATTTATAAGCAAACCAGTTCGGAGCCTCACTTTGTCCGAACCTTCAAAACCCCTCAACTATTAGTAAATGACACAAATTGCCCTTTGACAATGATTTAACTATACTAACTATATCAACTAACGACACTAACTGGAATACACACACGTCACACATATTTTGCACCAACAAACTCCCCCTTGACGTGTGCTGTATCAGATCTTCAAACTCTTTAAATCTGTTGTTAGTTGATGTAGGGTAGACATGGCTGGAACAGGACTAAGTCAACTGAACCATTTCTGAAAATGATAAACTCTTTGACAACTTCATAACCATGCTTGCAATCCATTCTGAGATGTTTATCTGAAAACTTTGATGACTTTAACCTGCAACCTTCAGAAGACAAAAGTGCGGTTTCTCTTTTCCAATCATAACTTTAATCTTAGAAACAAAACTTCTCCTTTGGAGAAACCAAGACATTTAGTTTTAAAATTTGTTGTATCTCGTGTCGATCAGATCAAAAAACAAAGAAGAAAGAAAATCTTTTTGGATTTTACAAAGTTTATATCAAAACACACTGAAAATCTTTTTGATTTTTTATAAACTGAAACATAAATGCAATATAGAATTAAACTCTATTTTTGTTTTTGGTGAGAAAGATCACAACATGAGATCATATCAGACATAACGCATCGTACTCACTGCAATTTCAAAATACTAAGCATGCAAGCCAAGCTGACTGAGAATACAACCATTTGGTTTATTTCAGCTAAAGCAGATCATTGTCTATAGCTTTCTGATATGAAATTAAGTGTATTTATCGAGCATTGATAACATGGTACCCACACAATCAGGAATACTGGCAAACTGCTTATTTCATATTTTTGTATTTTTCTTTTATTCAAGCCAAGTTACTCGCAGCAGATTTCTCATACTGATATTGTAAACTTGCTTATAGAGAATCAAATGCCACAGAGATATCAAGTTCATGGTGTTTCTTGCAAAAAGAAAGCAGAACCCTAAACAAACAACAATCAGGTCGGCCGGTAGGCACGCAGAGAAAGTCCGATTGTTTAGGAAAATAAGAAATGTAAAATAAAGCAGAAATTGTATAATCCAACAACAATCAGGTCGGTACTTACGTACACGCAGAGAAAGTCCGATGGATTATACGAAACACCAAAGAAAATAAAGCAGAACGTCAAACGAACAACGATCAGGTCGATCTTTCGATACGCAGAGAAAGTCCGATCGTTTGACAAAATAAAGAAAATCAAACAAGTTAAAATCTTTGCAAAATAAAGCAAGCATACACCAGAACATCTCTTTATTCTGTTTTTGGTATTTTCTCATTTTATTTTGCCAGATATGCACAGTACCCATCATGGTTTGTAACCACAATTATCAAGCAAGCGTTATCTTTATATCATACTCACATATATCAGACTACTCAGCACATTCAAGCAAGTCAAGCAAGTACCTACAGCCTTTCTTTCTACTTTATTCATGGCAGATAACGTATGCTGATGTACCATCATTTCTCACATGGTTGGATCAATTTTTTTTTTTTTTTTTTTTTTAAGATTTTCATTCATTTTTTTTTTATCTTTTTCAATTTTTGCATTTTTTTTTATATATTTCATATTTTGCATTTTCTCCCCCTAAAATTCAACAAACTAAATCATGCTTAAATTCATCAAACCCAAGTGATAAAAGAAGATCTAGACACTGAACACCCCAAAAACCCTAGAAAATCACCATTAAAGATCTGGAATCATCAAGGAAGCTAGGGGGGTCAAGATTAGAGCTTTTGGATTGAAGATTTGATGATCTACACCTCTTCGGTTTCCATTTTCTTTTTGAGGCTTGTTTCTCCTTCCTTTTCTTTGTAAATCTCAGATTATAAACATGTTAAAGGTTGGATTTTTAGTTGTTTTTAGGATGTTTAGTGTCTAGATCTTCTTTTATCACTTGGGTTTGATGAATTTAAGCATGATTTGACTTCTTTGTTTGACTTTTCAATATGACTTGATGTAATTGTCTTTTAATTCTGATTTGGATCCATGGAATGATCATATTTGCTTCGTTAGCTTCTGTTTGAATCTTATGATGTGGGTAATTTGATTTGGATTGAAGAACTTCAACCAATTTGTTAAATTCCTCATTGTTAACCTTTGACTTTTATAGTTTTAGGTTAATGCATGATCCGATGACCATCTACATGATTGTATGATCCAAATTTGGGGCTGATCTTGTATGTATTTGTGTTAAAATTGAGTTGACCGATTCATTTTGCACATTAGGTGGTTGTTAGACTTTGTTTGGTTTGTTAGAACACTTATGACCGTAAGGTTTTGACTTATCGCTTCGTGTTTAGCATTGCCTAAGTTCTTAGGATTTCAAATCAGAATTAGTCACTTGTACACCGAATTTGGACCGAAAGATCACCGAAAACTAAGAACATGAAGAACACGAATCGTGTAAATAAAACTCGATTATAGCATAGATTTGATCCAGATTACATATGATTGACTCAAGAACGAACAGAAATCTGAAAATCAAGAGCAAAAATTCCTCCCTGTGAATTGCTCTAAAAAACGGTTATGGTGAACTCGTGAAGTGATGCTCCGAACCTTCAAACCATATATTTATAAGCAAACCAGTTCGGAGCCTCACTTTGTCCGAACCTTCAAAACCCCTCAACTATTAGTAAATGACACAAATTGCCCTTTGACAATGATTTAACTATACTAACTATATCAACTAACGACACTAACTGGAATACACACACGTCACACATATTTTGCACCAACACAGATGAACTAGAATCTTCCGGATCAACTCTAACTATCCTGATGAACTTTTTACTATCCTGATGAACCTTACCTATCCTGAGGAACTTTAACTATCCGGATGAACTCTAACTATCCGGATGAACTATAACTAGAAACGCATGTTCATCCAGATGAACTAGAATCTTCCAGAACAACTCAAATTCAGAACTGTTTCAAATCCGTACCTTATCGACCGACCTTTGAGATGAGTTTGATGGAGTAGATTGTTTCCGCGATGTATTGTGCGTGGAATTTATCATGTCTTACGTACAATTAATTCAATTAGTTAATTAATTAATAAATATGCGCTCATGGGAGATTGATCATATCAGCAATAATATTTAATTACCGTTGTATTTACATTGGAATGCTGATCACAACTGTTTTTAGATCTTACAGTTGTAGTAAGAGACGCCTCCGCGGACTTTACCTACGAAATAATTTAATGATTTATAATAATTAATTGATAAAAAGTAAAGTATATATAATATAACTAATTATAGGTGTGTGTATATATATATATATATATATATATATATATATATATATATATATATTTGTCCCTTACAGAATTTACCGCTTTAACTTGTCTATCTTGAATCCTGAGGTGCATAAACTCCGTAAGCTTATCAATTTTTTCATGATGTGCTTTAACCATATCAGCGAGGTGCTCAACCTCTTGATCCTTTTTCTCACGCAACTGTTTTTCATGTTTTAGTTCCGCCTCAAGTTTTTCGATCCGTTCTTTCGATCGCCCTTTTGGAGCACCCTGTTAATATCTACGGGAAGTCACTCCATACCCAATACCTTTTAGGTATCCACCCCTTTCCTTGCCAAGGACCAATGTCAGGGCATCCGTTCCCGGTTCTACATTCACGGATCCCGCATTTATTTTTGTTTCATTCTCGGCCTGCAGTAATTAATTTAGTTAATGTAGTGAGGTGCTGTTAATATTTAACATGTGAATAATTAGGTATATATATAGCAATTAAACTTACTATATCATCTGCTACGCCCTTCACCACAGGCGTTTTGTATTCCCCCTCTTTATATACCCTTCCTTTCCTCCACATAAACGCTCGAGAGGGGCAATCATCAGCTGCGATTTCTTTGTTTTGTACCTTGTATTATAATAATAATAATATATATCAGACTTGAAACATACATTGCACGTTCTTAACCATGACTGGGTGTAACACACTTAGCTTATTACCAGTTTTTCTTGCAGATAGACGTATCCTCCCCATCCCATTGTATGATCATAAACATACTGTGCTCGAACCTCTTTTGCACTCTTTGACACAACCTTTCCAACAGAACAGTAGGATATATAATTATAATCTCATTAATTAACACTTAGCCTAATTAATGAAATCTGCAGTTTGAATTGAATAAAAACCTTGAATTCGTTAGATTTTGTATATGCTACAAATCTGTCCCAGTCTTCTTTTTTCACAATAGCGTGATACATCTTTGGAACTTTCTCAAGCAAGGTGGGTTTTGCTAGGTTGGGACGAACGTGTTTCTTGAACATGTTTCTTCTAAAAGTCCTTAGCAACCCACCAAGCCATACCATTATAGGACCCCTTCGACAGTCATCAATTTCGAATAATTGCTGAAAAAATAACATATGACAAGATGTTTTAGTCACATGTATGGAATTCGATAACTTAACAAACTTAATATGAGAAAATGTTTAATCTGTTTCATAACCTTAATCCCTGCCCACATCTTGTTCTTGTCCTCTTTTGGCACCTTCTTCCATTTTAGATACCTCAATCCAACCTCTGACCTTACAATGTCTCCCAAAAAACTCGAAAATTTTGGTCTATGCACCCCGCCAACCCTTCCCAACGCATCAAATGTTTGTGGCCAATTTTTCCTGCCATTGTTCTCAAATTTGGCACGCCACTTTGCCAACCGCGTCAACCCCCTTTTGTTTGCTTGGAGAGCAGAGGTTGTAGCTTCCTCATTCTCAGTAACTTGGGCATCATTGCCGACTTAGTCATCATTGTCGAGTTGGGCATCAATATTGTCGAGTTGGGCATCATTGTCGACGTGGGCATCATTGTCGACGTGGGCATCATTGTTATCCATTTCATCTTCTTGATCACTCGAATAATGATCATCATTGTTATCCATTTCATCTTCTTCACCCGTTTGTGAAGAATCATCATTGTATTCGCCTTCACTGTTATAATAAAGATCATCACCTGCTTCATTATCCATTATTAAATGAGCTAGATGATTCCTGAAATGAAATAAATAGAGAAGAAAATAAATGCGATGGAATAATAATTAATTAGATGAAATAATTGAGATGAAACAAATGATCTCCTGAAGATGACAGTGAAATAAATACTGACGGGAATTAGGTAGTGATCTCCTGTAGATGATAGTGTGATGAATCTCGTAGAGGAATTTTAGTGGCAGGGAAGAAGAGAGTGATGAATCGTTTTGGTGATAAAATTTTGGTGAGAAGGAATAGGAATTGATCAATGAATTTGGGTTAGTGAATTTTTTTTGGGGAAACTTGAAAAATATGGTGGGAAGTAATTTGGGGATTAATCCGGGTGAAAATATCTCAGCCAATAAGACGTTAGCATTTCTCGGATTTAAAAACTCAATTAATTCTAAACATAGATAATAGTATTTTAAACATACATTTAAAATGATCTTTAAATGGAAAATGGAATGTTAAGCAATAAATTTAATGATAATTGTATCCTAATGAATTTGTATACCTAACGTGAAAAAAAAATATGTCAAGTACTAAAGACACACCACACAAACACACACACACACACACACACACACACACATATATATATATATATATATATATATATATATATATCTTTCAATGTGTTTTAATATATACATTATCGGTTATATATATATACTAGTCGGCAGGCCCGTGCGATGCACGGGCGGAATCAATGGTTGCTATTATATAACTGATTGTGATGTACGGGCTTCTTTGGATTTGGGAAAATCTTTAGGTACATGGTTATGGATACTAAATGAGTAAACAGTAGATGTTAATTTATAAAGAACAGCATGTGACAGACGTAAATTAGTAGATCATTTATAGTATGGGCCATGGGTGAAATTTAGCAACATACCATATACATCGTATTAGTATGATCCTGAATGGTTTAAAGTGAGAATTAGATTGTAGGTAAAATAGTTATCTGTTTAGAACCATCATCACTATAGCATTCATAGTTAACTATATGCCCACAAAAGAAAGTTAGAAGTTGTTTTAAGTTTCAGAATGTTGGTTTGGTTAATGACATAAGAAAGCTTAACAGACATAAAACACGGTGGCACCACCTCTATGGGCATGGTCCTTGTCAAGCTCAAACCGTAACAGCTTGTGGCGTGGGAGGCCCGTCAGCTGGAAGAAAAGTGCCCAGTCTCCTCGCATTCTGAGCCGAGGATGCATGCCATCGTGGCCCGTCCAGGCAATCTTGACCGGGAAGTGCACCAGTCCAAACATCAGAATTGCTTCCTTGTCTATGTGGATGTCGTGCTGCCGGAACAGTGCTTTTGGGATTGACTACAAAAGAAAATTATTATTCTAATGTTGAAGCAATTGTTAATGATAATCATGCGTTAAAAAAAAACAACAAAGCCGTTTTCTCTTTAGTAAAAGTACCAGTAGGTGAGTATCCATGTTATATGTTGATAGCTGCTTGAAGTAATGTGGAGCGTCATCATTATGGACGTGTGTGGGCATGGACAGTGGACAACAATGCTCGGGATCTTCATACAGTGCCATACCCCAGCTGTGGAACACAGTAACTCCACAATTGTGACCATGGTGGTGGTCACTTCCAAGGTGCGTAAAAACTACCCATTTCCCTGGTTCAATCTTGTTTTCAATATAAAAGAGGGGCCAATTTCGCCCACCAAGTCCTACTGGAAGCTGCTGCTGTGTTTGTGGATCGGTTTCTAAAACCACATTGACCACGGCATCCTGTTTTGCCGGCTGGAGTTTTACTGTATTTGGACCTGATTTTGATCTGGACTGTGGGAATTTTATGGGTACAACCTATATTTTAAGAATGTCTTTCAGTTTAGAATTGTAGATTATGTAATTGTACCTTCTTTTTTAAATAGTAAATATACAATTAATATGCTTTCAAAACTTTGTAGTTGTGTTATTATTGAGAGTAGGTACTTCCTGTCATATGCATGGCATTCAAATAGTAGTAGAAGAAGTTACTATCTTAAGAATCGTATCAGAAATGAAGCTCTCTACGGGAAACAAAGTTCGCTGACCTTTGGTTCTTCTGTTTCATCAGCAGGCTCAACCTTCACCTTTAGAGCGTGACTGTCAAGGTTGTTTGGTAGGAAGTTTGTGGCAAATTGGTGTGGCAGCAGCTGTCGTCAAAAAGGTAAGCCGTCATATTAGTAACCACGTACGTTTATGTTTTAAAAAAGTAGCGGATAGTAACAGTGGTTAGGTTTATGTGTCATGGAAGGGGAAATAGAACCTGTGTATGGTATGATTTGTCATCTGCCTGGATGATACAGGAGTGAACAAACACATGCCCATTTAGTCTCTTTCTGATTTCAAGACCCTCTTTGTTGAATGCAGCAACATGAAGCTTTTCAGCCTTCTTCCATGTTAGACAGACCTTGTGTATACCACGGTCAATGAGTGCATCCACAAAAGCCAACCATGTGGCGTCTTGAACCTCCCACACATTATTACCAAGGTAACTAATATTGACTGTGAATTTATTCTTGCGGTAGTCAACCAGGCGAAGTTGTGTGCAGGTTCTTGGCAGTTGGTAAGTGAAGGGGGCGGGGAGAACCTACATAAAAATATATAAGTATGTGTATACTATAGTATGTGGTAAGCAGGTAACTTTTTATAAGAAAACTAACCACTCCACTTGGTCCTTCACCTTCCGGGATAAGATGAACCACCAGTTTATAAGGCATCTGCAGACAATTAGAAGGTACGTCATATTCATGACATATAGTTATAGTGGAATCAGGTAAAATGTATAGGATATGTTACAAAAATTGAATCTTTATAATTAAATCGATTCGAATAAGGCAAGGATATTAAGGAAATGCGGAAATATAAAGACAGTAGAATTTTGGATGACTTTCTAGTGTAGACAGTAGGAACTGAATGCTATTACTATAGAACCACAAACTTTAAAATCTGTAACTGCTTGCTAATTGGTACATTGATGCGTTTTCTGTGAAACTTTTATGATGATGCTGTTAGAAGGGCTGTGGACAGGCAGTCTTCTTTCTGGGTACATAATTGCCTGATCGTGCTAGCGTGTATAGAGGGCGAACGTGTTGTAGCAATAAGAACCATGTTGTAACAATAAGAACTGGGCATAGAAAAAGACACAATATGTATGTAGTGCTTTCGCCATCCTAGGCAGTGATATTAGGTATACAGTTAGTAAGAAAATGACATTGGCTCACATTTGACAAATAGAAACAGAGAGTGGATCAGGTGAGTATATATTATTTCTATTGAATTGTAAACTATTATTTAGACGTTAAAAGCGAAATCCTACAGGTTGCCCATTTTAATAGTTGCTGAAAGCCCCAAAAAGGAAGAAAAGTAGACCATCTAATACAGAGATTTTTTTTTAACATGTGTTCTACGAAAGTATGGGAAGGCATGTTCGAAGAGTGTCATTTACTCTAAACCATGGTAAGTTCATCTTTTCACATAGTCAGGTAAAAAGTTAGCTTTACGCAGATGTGTAAAGCATGAGGGGTTAGACTGCTGCTTTTTTAAAAATTAACTATTGAAAGGGAAAATGTAGGTATGAATCGACAATGAAGGTTGAGAACAAAGCAGAAAGAGGGTATTACGGACCTGTGTATCGTGAATGCAGGATGTGGAATGAAGTTCCGGCGATGGTGTAAAGGGAAGGTAGGGGAGAGTTGCTGTAGTTGATGGTTGTAATGATGGTGTGATGAAATCCCTGTCTTTTCATAGACTGCGTAGCCGGCAGTTGCTTTCCCTCCTTTATTTCGGGTATGGACTGAAGCCCAATCGTTAAAATTGGGCCATGGTTTTCAATCTCATGCGGAGCCCATCCCTTAAAATTGGGTTAATCACTAAACGAATTGCATGACTTTAGTTTTATATATCACATTCCTCTTTTCTATTTTACATATGCATTAGCGGTCTCGTACTTGCGGTCATCTTTAGAAGGATATTTTAGTATCAAAAGTTTCAAAGTGAAGGCACAAATATGTCGAAAGGTAGTATATTCGGCCATATAAGGAATGTTATTTGGAATAGACAAAACAATAACACATTCACAGTCACCTTTGCATGATAGTATCTTATGTTTTCATGTGGGAAAAAAAATTGGTTCTTAGATTGAGAACCTTCCAAAAAGTGGTTGTACTATTTTTTTGATGTTTGTATGGTTTAAATACATTTTATTAATGTTGTTCTTGAATGTGAATGTATTTTATTAAATAGCTACATAATCGTCGATATTCATTTCTTATGCTATGACACGTCGTAGGATTTTAACCATGTGAGTGGATGTCTTCAGCATCTAAGAAATCTTCAGTTGATTACACCGATAGAACATATGAGCAATCTGTGTAAGCTTGTTAAATGTAAGGTTTTATGTATCTACTTTCTTTAAAAGAGTAGTACATAATATGGTCATTTGGATTTGATGATTACTATGATCATGGACAACGCAATTGACAATAAGATCTGTTTGTAT